>CAUJNA010001575.1:0-67375 GCA_963377175.1 Effrenium voratum
CGACCAGTCGTCTGCCGAAGCATGTGGATGCCAGCCGCTGGAAAGTTTCCCGCTGGGGCGTGCACGAGAAAATGGAGTGGGCGCGATCGGACGCCTGCGACGCCCGCTGTGCAGCGAGGACTGAAGAGCCGCCCGCGCGGGCACGCGAGTTACTTCGAGAGATTCGGGAGTCTCCAGTGTTTTGGCTTGCGCTGCGCAAGCATCTCGATGAGGCGGATGCCATTTTTGTCTTGGAAGTTCTCCAGGAGCACAGCGGCTGGAAGGAGATCAAGTACACAAAGAATGAGCGGCTGCGCAAAGAGTATCTGCGACTGTTCGATGAGTGCTGCTTCTACAGCCGTGGCTGGAGGCACGAAGAAATGCAACAGCGCCAGCGGGCAGCATCTTCGGCAAGCGGCGCACAAGAAGCTCGGCTGGTGCCTGCTCCAGGCACCAGCTCAGACACGAGCTAGTGGTGCATCTTTTCTGATCGCAACTTGCTCACTTGCAAAGGCATTATTGGTGGATTTTGGTCTTAAAGGCTTGAACTAGTGGTGCATCTTTTCTGATCGGCGCTAGTTCATTGAGCACGTGCAACCCTTGTGGATACTGCAGCCACTTGCCCGTTTGGCTTTGCCTGCCCGCTTTGTGGAGCCTTGTGCACAAGTGGCATGCTTTTGTGTGGCAGCGAAGTTGACAACACGCATGTGGGTGCGCTTTTTCTGGCCGCCCATATGCTGCCCGACGTATTCTGGGCCTCGCGAGCACGGAAAACCAAACGGGCTGGGGTCTCCGAAGCAAGGCATGACGGCAGCACAGATGGAATTTTTGTAGAATACCATCGAGACAACACATGGCTGTCGTTCAGGGCTTACTTACCGAAATTCATTTCAGGCTCCTTAAAAAACATAGGGCTTTCGGGTACCTGTTTTTTTCCTGGTCGTGAATACACGGACTGTACTAAAAAACGAAAAGCATGTGCTCAGCAGCTCATTGATCGTCGCTCAGTAGTCAGTCAAATAGATTTGTTTAAAACAGGACGCCTTCAAATTGGGGAACCGCTGGTGTTGTCTTCGGTGACTTAAATATACGGGCAGTACCGAGAACTTTGCAGGTATAATCTCCGCAATGCGTGCTGCAATGGCTCAAAGCCTCACTTTAGGCATGAGCCAACTGGCATGATGCAGCACCACAGCAGCATCACAAACCACAGCATCACGGATCGACACACAGCTCACACACACACCACACGCATAGAAGCACATCACACCACACGCACGAGCACATCTCGCAGCTTTTTTTTTTATATTGCCTGGTGCGGCTTTTCTGCCCGCCTGACAACGTGCGAGCCTGCGCGCGGCTTTTCTGCCCGCCAGGCAGCGCCATGGCTCACGTGGATGCCGATTTTCTTGCGCTGGCAAAGCGATTTGGCCAGATGCTGCCACCGGGTCCGGCAATGTTTTGGGGCGGTGGTCTGGACAACTACGAGAAAGGCAACATTCCGAAAGAAATCGTGATCAAAAGCATGAATGCCCTTGAAGACATTCCAAATGCGGCGCAGTCAAATGCCGCAAGTGCCCCCGCGCAGTATTCATCTGGTGCGTCTTTTCTGACCGCCTCCACTGCGCCTGGAAGCCCGCGACCTCCTGCTTCCTCAGCTGGCGGATGCGATGATACTGGCTCGAGTGTCTCTGCCGCATGGACGAATCCGCCAGCATCACTGTACCACCAACCGCCAGGCTGGAACATGTGGTGGGGAAAAGGGTTCCCCCCACCGTGGCCCCCGCTTCCTCCAGGCACTGATCAATGGGCAAACATGTACGGCTGGCATGGGACTGGAAAAAAAAGCGGTGCGAAAGCCGCCGGCAAAAAAGGTGGGTCGAACGCCGGCAAAAAAGGAAAGGCGAAGGGGTTCCGCAAAGCTGACATGACTGCGCGTGATTTGTCTGAGGCGGAAGCGCGAATGCAACGTTTCATGGACCAGCATCCTGATTTTGTGTTTCGGCCCAGGGAGGCAGTGCCGATGTCTTAGGAGAGTCTGGGCCGCAGTTCTGGAAGTCTTTGCGGCATCACTTGCCGGGGGATGCTCAAGCGCACATTGCACAGGGACTTGTGCAGTTCATGGCAGAGCGCTCATCGTGGAGCGTGGATCAAACGTGCATGAGAGAAAAGTCCCGCAAAGAGCGCCGTGAGCGTGATGCCAACAGCTCGAGGTTGTCTGCGGCCACAGGCTATACTGGCCGCAGCCAGGCCACAGCGAGGTAGGTGTGTCTTTCCGTGCAAGCTGTTGCACGAGCAGTTGCAGGAAGTATACGGTGCATCTTTTCTGATCGCCGTATACTTGCGCCGCGCCGGCGCAGCCGTGTTACTTGGCAGGAGTGAAGGAGTCAGCAGCCGATTTGCGAAGAAAACTACTCGGATTGACACATGCGTGTTTGTAGTAATTCTAGCACTCAGTTCGCAAATAGTGTAAACCGTTTGGAGGTGGTTGGATTCTTTTGTTTTCCCTTCAAGGATTACCAAAAAGGGTCCCTTTATTTTGACATCAGTTCGCATGTTGTCCCATGCTAGCCCCCTAGCTCATTCACATTCCTTGGAAGTCCAGATTCACTTGCCACGAAATACGTAGGTCTCAGAATAGGGGCACCCCTGGCCTTGGAAACCATGGGGATTGAATCAAGTACGATGGGTCTCTAAGCAGCTATAATCAAACATACGTGAGACAAGTACCAAGCATTGAAATGGGAAATTGCAGGTAGCTGAATTGCACGAGGTTTTTGAATCCACATGTGTTGTGATTGGTACCATGGAAGACTTCATTGATCCAAAGAATAGGTCGCGCTACTACGGGTCCGTGATTTGTGTCCCTACTAGGAGCCACCATTTTTTTATGGGGAACCACCATTGCTGTAAGCATTCGATAACCTTTTGAAGGAAGTTGATCACCTCTGGTCGGTGCTTTTTTTGTGGTTTCGCTCTACTGCCACAAAGAAGTTTGTCAGAATACAAAGTCTCCTGTGTGGTTGGTTTTTGGAAAAACGAGGCTCCCGACATCGGGAATTTTGCAGGGCACCTTGCTGTCAACGTTGGCTTACCTCATGTTGAAATGACTGATTTTTGAAAATGCTCGACCTGCTCAAAGCCTCACATCAGGCATGAGTCAACTGGCATACTTCAACAGCATCACAAAAACACCGCACAGCACACACACACACACACACGCACACGCAAGGTCTACCTAAAGGCTCATCGCCACACACATCACATCACAGCACACGCGCAGCCTCGCAAGGTTTGTTTGGTTCTGCTTTTGCTGGGTGCGGCTTTTCTGCCCGCCTGGCAACTTGCTTGGCGCGGCTTTTCTGCCCGCCTGGCAACTGCAGTAGCCTAGGCGCGGCTTTTCTGCCCGCCTGGCGTCGCCATGGCTGCGCCGAATCCGGCATTTGTGTTGCTGGCAGACCTTCTGCGAGACTCGGTGTCCGACCTGCCTTCTTGGATTGGCTTTACGCCGGTGGCAAAACGGACGTTTGCCACCCGAGATGGGACTCGGATTTTGACGGGGCCAAGGCCGATCGGGATGGCTTGACCGAGGCTTTAGCTTCCACTACAGTGGTGGTGCCGGCGTTGCTGCTCTGGCTTGATGACTTCATGACTGCACACAGGGTGCACAGCTGCTGGAAGCACACGCTGGACGGTGGCTGTCTCTGGCATCAGTTCGAGCAGGGTGGCGACAATTATTTGTTCAACGCCATGTGGGCCTTTTTGACTGTGGTGTGCTGGCTGCGCCACGTGTGCAAAGGCAAGAAAGTGCCACAGGTCCGGCTGATTTGTCTTTGCAATGCTGGCAAGCATCGCAGCGTGTTCTCTTCGCGGATGCTATACTTTGCGCTCCAGCTTCTTTACGACCTGCTGGGGATCCAGCAGCGAAGGTTTACTTGGCAGTGGGCCGCGGAGCGGCGAGTGCAAGCGGAGCTGAGCGAAGCAGCTCAATGCCGCGACAACAAGGCGGCGAAAGTCTGCTTCCGACAGGCGGACCTGGTGGTGTCGCGCACCCGACGGATGTTCCTTGGCGGCCGAGTTCCGGCGCACTTGCTGTTGACATTTTCACTCCATACACGTACATGTGAAACACGTGTGCTTGGCATGAAAGATGCCTTAATGCATGAGGGCTCAAGATGACAGCCTTTGGAAAGAGAGTTAAAAGTGCTTGAGGGTCGGGGTTGTGTTTTCATGGTAGCGGAGCACTGGATAACAGATCCGGTGCTTTGCCCTGCCTAAGCCATGGATACTGCAGTGCTACAGCAGTTGCTTCAAGCAGCTACAGAAGCCGCAAATGCAGCAGCGAGAGCGAGCGCCTCCACAGGGAATGCGAGCCAGATTGGCAAGTTGGTTAAGCAACCTACTGTTTTTGGATCGATTTCAGTTGAGACCGAGCACCGTGAATGGCGAGCATGGAAACTACGATTTACAAGTTGGCTTTCCTTGCAGAGCAAGCCTATGTATGACATGGTGGAAGCAGCTGAAGCGAATCCTAGTCATGAGCAGGCTATGGTTGACTTGGATGAAGAGCACACAGCAGTGGCTTTGCAGTTGCACAGTGTGTTGCTTGCATTTACACAAGGCAATGCTTTCAGGATTGTGGAAGATGTCCGAGATTGTTGTGGTGGTGAAGCTTTCAGGAGATTGTTGGTTGAGAATGAGCCGAAAACTACATCTCGTGCCGCAGCCTTGATGGAATGCATCATGGCATATCAGCCCACCAACAAAGACCTTTCTTTGAGGCAGAAAGTTGCAGAAATTGAAGAGCTTTTTGATGCGTACAAGAGTACCACTGGGAACGAGATTGACAACATCATGAAGGTTGCAGTTTTGATGAGGCTTTTGAAACCTGAGTTGAAACGCCATGTTCAGCTACAGATGACTGCAACAACAACATATACGCAGGCGCGTGACATGATCACTGATTATGACAGGGCAACAGCAACATGGGCAGTTGACACTGTTCGACCAACATTTGCTAGCTCATCTTCAGGTGATGGTGTGGTTCCCATGGACGTTGACCAAGTGCGCATGGATTACAAAGGCAAGGGTAAAGGTGGCAAAGGAAAAGGCAAAGGTGCCAAAGGAAAGGACAAAGGCGGCAAGGACAAATCAAAAGGAAAAGGTAAGTTTGGCTCTAAGTCACAACAGTACAGCAATGAGTACAAGGGCAAAGGCAAGGGCAAGCAGGAGCGTGGTAAAGGCGGTGGAAATGCATTGAAAACCTGTTTTGTGTGCAATAAGACAGGTCACATTGCAAAGGATTGCTGGAGCAGACAGTCGCAGGTGCGGTCAGTTGATGCTGTTGATGGATTAGCAACACAGCAGAGAACAGATGCAGAGAGCCAGCGATTTTCTAGCTCAGCAAGTATGAGCACTGGAACCACGAACCACATCAGGCAAGTGTTGATGTATGACATGTCAACCCCGAGAGCACATGTTTCAGGACCGAGCCGATTTAGAATTGACTCATATGACGAGGAGGAGTTTTCATCTCATGTGAATGCTGTGCAGATGGTTCAAGCAGTTGTGGAAACCACACACCGATCCACCACAGCAGTGAAAGACATGCATGAAATCAGACACTGTGATCATTTTGACATGAGTTGCAGTGACTTGGATTGCGACTGGGATTTCTCTCCATGTTGTGCATCTTTCTCTGACATGCAGTACAGTGATGACCATGTGCAGTATTGCAATGCGATTCAGCAGCCTGGCAGGGATGATCCTGGACATGCAATCGATTCCACCATTGTGATCGATACAGGTGCAGATGTGAGCGTTGCACCCATGTGGTGTATGGGTATAGGAGATTTTTCTTCAGGAGGCATTGAATCAAAGTCTGAGCTTCGAGATGCTTCAGGGAATGTGATGGAAAATGCCGCGGTGAAGAAGCTGGTTATCAGGCTGGAGGACTCGTGTGGCAGAGTTTGCGAATTTGCAGATCAGTTTGTGATTTCATCTGTGAAACAGCCGATATTAGCTGTGGGAAAGTTGATCAAGCATGGTTGGACAGTCGGCCATGAGCAGCAGCGTGTGTGCTTGAAGAGCCCAGATTGTGATGTTTTCATTCCATTGAAATTCAGGCAGAATTCCTTGGAGGTTGATGGACATGTTCGAGCCTTGCAGGTTTTCCCAATTCAGGCACAGCACGATGAAGCGCAGGTTTCCAATCCTTCCTCATCTTCTTCGGCAGGACCAGCATCTGCAGAGGTGGGGATTTTTATTCAGCTTGGGAGTGCTTGGGATGACTTGCAGCCTGGTTGGAATGTTTTGCCGTTGGGAATGGTTGCAAACATTGTGGAGCGCACAGACAGCTTACTTGATCCATACCCTCCATGGAACAGCCGCTACTGGCCATTTCGGTCTTGCTTTGCTTCGATGAATGGCCGAGACTGGAAGGTGGTCAGATGGAATGAGAAGTGGGGTGAAGTTGAAAATCCTGCAGAGATTTACACACAGGTGCCGAGGAAACTTTTGACCGTGGTTTATGAGCACCAACTTACCCTCGCTGAGTTGCATATGTCGCGCGATCAGATGGAGCAACAGGTACAGGCAGCAGAGAACATTCTTGTTTCAGGGTCGCATGAACTTGAACCTCAGATTGATGTGGAAGAGCCAGGTGATGTGGAAATTGAGATTGACGCTGAGGTTTCTGGAGGAGAGCCTGATCTTCCTGGAGTTGAGGTCGTTGGAGTTCCAATCCATGCAGATCCCAATCGTGTGGTTGTGGATGGTAATGAGATTACACCAGAGACGCCATTGCGACAGATGCGAGCAGCAGCAAAATTCTTGAAGTTGCCTTCAGGTGGTTCTAAGATGCGAGTTTGGGCCAAGCTGGTGAACTACCAAGTTCATCAAGCAGCACATGCAGCTGAACTGGCAGCAGCTCTGGCAATGCAAGATGAGGGCATTGAGCCTGTGATGAAGGCCAGACCACGTGAGCCCACAGCCAAGGAGCGTGAGATCCATAATGTGACGCATCAGCCTTATGCCCATGGTGTGAAGCTTGTGTGATTTCAAGAGGAGTCTCAGATCGGCATATTCAATTTGCAGAAAGCAGTGATGAGAGGGCAGATACCACTACAATCCAGTTGGACTTCATGTACACTGGAAAGGTGGATGATTATGGTGACAGGTCTGCAAATCATGCTGAAGAGGAAAACCGAGATGCAAAAGAGGATGCAGATTCTAAGAAGTGGCCATGCCTGGTTGCCGCAGACAAGCATAGCCATGCGATTCTCTGTGTTCCTGCAGAACAGAAAGGTGGATCATCACTTCCAAGACTGGTGAGAGAATTGTACAATTTCACTGTGCGAGTTGGTGGACAGTCAGTTGTCTTGCAAGGAGACCAGGAGAACTCTGTGCAGGCAGTTGTGCGTGGTGTGGAGCAGCTGAGGTCCAAGAATCAGTTGCAGACGGTTGTGAGGTATGCTGAAAAAGGACAGCCAATGTCGAATGGTCGAGCCGAACGTGCAGTCAGGACTTTGAAAGAGATGTCTCGCACTCTTCGCCAACATGTTTTCTTGAAGTGTGGGTACAAGATTCTTCCGGGTCATGGTTTGCACCAGTGGAGTTATTTGCATGCAGCATTTCTCTATAATGCATTTGGTGTTCAGAGACAACAGCGAGCAACCCCAATGCAGCTTCTTGGTGAAGGCAGATACAAAGGTGCCTTGCTGAGTTTTGGGGAAAGCATTTTGAGTTTGCAGCCAAACCCTGGGAAATCCGCACGCAGGTGGAGGAAAGCAGTTTGGCTTGGAAAGGACCCTCGAACAGGTTCACATCTGGTTGGAGGCATTTGGGGAGTTTCTACAGCAAGGACGGTCAGATGTTTGCCTTCTGAAAAAGCCTATGTGCCTGGTGATTTGGATAATGTTCGGGGAAGTCCTTGGTCTTGGACAGCTAAGAGCTTGGTGGTGAGAGATGCTTTCAGTGTTGTGGATATTAGACCACAGCGGCTCAAGCGATTGGATGATGAAGCAGCTTATGATCCAGCTGAAACTGACACACCTGGAAACTCAGGCGGTGAGGACGATGCAGGCAATCTAGGATTGGCGAGTGCTGCAGTTGCGCAAGCTGGTGGGGACTCACCCAAACGCATGAAAGAACAGAGTGCAGCTATGGATGAGCCGCAGGCAAAGAGATATGTCTCTCTTCATGGAGGTGGTTCAGAGCAGCTTGGGGCGATTCCTGCATCTACAGCAACGAGACCACCACCTTCATCAGCAGCTGTTTCTGCTGAATATATCAGCCCAGCAAACATGGAAGAAGTGGTGCAAGAGCGAAAGAGGCAGGAAGCTAGTGAGCCATTTGGGCTTCCTTCTCCCAAAGCCCCACGCATGGATCAGATTCAAGCCGTGCAGCAGTATCTCCCTGGTGGGGATATGGACGAGACACTGGAAGATGAAATTGATGCTTCTTGGGCGGATGATGAGCCAGAGGAGGTTCATGAAGATGGTGAACCTGATCTTTCGCCAGATGAGCTGGAGGAAGCAAATCGCTTAGCAGACCAGACTGAGATGGATAGACTCGAGAGCATGGGAGTCTATGAGAACATCAGCCAGGACGAGATTGGAGATTCGGTAGTTTTGACGTGCAGATTTGTGTATGACTGGCGACGTGATCATATCACTCAGCAATGGTACAGAAGAAGCCGTTTGGTCAGCCGTGAATTTCGGTACAATGATCCAAGGAGGACTGATTTGTTTGCGAGCACATTGCCCCCATATGCAGCAAAGGTGTTGGTGTCTTGGGGTCTTGCAAATGGTTACAGCTTTGCAACAGCAGATATTTCAGATGCCTTCTTGATGGTGAAGCAGACAGTTCCAACTGTTGTCCGTTTGCCAGGTACAGACAGATGGGCAAGGTTACATCGATTGCTCCCAGGACAAAGGGCCACTTTGGGGCAATCTTGCAGAAGAAGAACATGGTTCCTTCTATTCCCTGCCTTATTCACTGGTGATGGACTTGCAGTTGCAGTTCATGTGGATGATTTGATGTTGGCAGGCAAAGAGCAAGCGATTGAGGAATTGCTCAGGCATTTGGAGTCTGAGGAACTCAAGGTCAAATCCTCAGGTCCTTTTCAGGTGACAGCTTTTTCTTTCTGAAGCGTGAGTTTCATTTGCATGGAGAGGAGCATGAGCCAGCGAGTTATGTGACGGTCAATGCTAACAGCAAGTACAAGAAGAAACTGGAGGAATGGATGGAGCAAAGGTTGCATGGGAGAAATATGAAGAAGAGGAATACACCTCTACCCACTGGATATATCACATTGCCAGTGCGTGATCCTACTCCTGAAGGATGTGAGCTTTGTGCTGAGGATGTGGAGCAGTTCCAGAAAGCAACAGGACTTATGCTTTACATTATGATTGACAGACCGGATTTGCATTCTTGCTTGAAGTGTCTTTCAAGTAAGATGAGTAGACCGGATTCTATGGACTTGAAGGCACTGGAGCATGCGGTTTCATATGCAATTTGCAACTGGGACATCGGCGCCATGATTGTGAACAATCCTCCAGGTACTAGCCTTTTGGATTTGAACCAGTTGGACGAGGAGCCGCAGTATGCATTCTTGAAGAATGAGGACAAGAACCTTGGAATGTGCCAGGACACAATCGAAGTTTTCTGTGATAGTGATTGGGCAGCAGATCGGCATGTGAGAAAGAGTTGTTCAGGTGCAGTGGTTTGCTTGAACGGGTCAGTGATGACCTACTATAGCCGATCCCAGAAGTGCGTTTCAACATCAAGTGCAGAAGCAGAATTTGTAGCAGCTGCCGGTGCATTACAGGAAGCGATTGGTGTGCAGCGCATCTTTGATTCACTCAAAGGGAATGTGCAAGATGATGGTGAATTGACAGTGGACCAATCCAGATCTTCGAGGAGATCAATGCTGGTTTTGAGGACTGATTCTTCAGCTGCAAAAGCGATTATGTGCCGGGTTGGAACAGGCAAGTTGAAGCATATTGCTATTTCACTCTTGTGGGTACAGAGTTGGGTACAGCAGCGAAGGGTCTTGATCAAATCAGTTGGAACATTGGTCAATCCTGCAGATTTGTGTACAAAGGCATTGAGCATGAAGCGTGTGCAATTTCTGTTGGGATTGATGAAAACAGTCAGATTTGGAGATGGCCAGATTGAGCGCGTCGGACGAGAAGAGATGTATGAGGAGATGGCAAAGCAGGACAAGAAGCTTACGTTCAAAGAAGCACTGAGTATTTTGCGAGTGAACAATGCAGCAATCATGATGCCAGAAGTGAAGCGCATCGCCCGTGTGATTACTTTCCTTACAACACCTACGGTTGCTATGGGCACTGGTGAAGGAATTTTCGCAGTTGAAAATATGCGTGAGCATGGAGACGGCATGTTTATGTGGTTTGTGGTATTCTGTATTTTCTTTACAGTTACATCCATGACCATTTCAATGTGTGCATTGCTGTATTGGATTTACCAGAAGATTGCAAGCAGGAAGATCATTATCACTGAGATGTGTGATGCATCATCTGATGAGAAGGAGAAGAAAAAGGAGAAAGAAGACGAGCCAGAGGTTCAGATTCCTCTACCTCAGCCGAAGATGCAATACCTTTATCCTAAGGTGCACTTTCTTGAGAGGAATGCCGGACAACAGCTTGGATACGAGACTGTTTTTGTCACAAGGACTGGTGGTTTCTATCACAAGGTTCATTGCAAGTGGCTTTGCAATCGAGAAGCTTGGGAGGTTTCTCTAGAGGAAGCTGAGCGTCGGGGAAAAGGAAGGTGTAGAACGTGTTTTGGATGGTCTTCCAGTATTGGAACAGGACAGTTGAAGGAGAACGACATCAGCCGCAGACACACTTCACAGAGCAGTGGCAGCCGGGACTTTCCAGGATGAGACGCGTTTGAGAGAAATGTGGACCGGTTTTCACTGGAGTGGTCATGCGACGAGCCCTTGGGTCAAGTGGGCTATGAATTTGCGCATTTTGTGCAGTTGGAGTTTGATAAGATCAGAAACTTGAGTGTGTGGCAAAAGCACCATGTACTCAGGATGAGATATTCCTTGTTTTGACAGCCGTGATGGTAATGTCATTGAGATGAGATTCAAAGAATCAAATCTCAGGTGGGGTGTTGACATTTTCACTCCATACACGTACATGTGAAACACGTGTGCTTGGCATGAAAGATGCCTTAATGCATGAGGGCTCAAGATGACAGCCTTTGGAAAGAGAGTTAAAAGTGCTTGAGGGTCGGGGTTGTGTTTTCACTTGCACAGCGTGCAACTGTTGGACAAGGACCTTCGAGAGACGTCCACGACTGTATCCGCTGGCTACAGCGATATTTGCCTCGACACGCGCAAGTTCATCCAAGCGGCTGCCGCCGAGCGCGGCACGCCCCTCAGAAAAGCTTGGCTGGCAGACTGGCTGGAAGGCGCCGGCCTCGCTGCCCTTACCGCTCAAGGCCGCGCTGTACTTCAGCAAGCTTCCCGCGTGCGTATGGCCCGCCACTGGTGCCCTATCATGCGCGCTCTGCAGCAAGCTTTCCCGGAGCGCTGTGGCTTGTGCGCCTGTCCCTTTCAGCTCAGCACGCCTTGGGACACGCTTGCAGCGGAAATACACGAGCACTTCATTTCTACTGGGGATGGTGCGTCTTTTCTGACCACCTCCCCGGAAGCAGCGTCTGTTGCGGCTTTTTTGAACGCTTCCCCAAGAGCAGCCTCTGGCAGTGGTGCGGCTTTTCTGCCCGCCGCTGCCGGGGAAGGTGCGTCTTTTCTGACCGCCTCCCCGAAAGCAGCCACGACTCGCAGACCTGCGTGGGCTGACGTGCAGGACGACTCTGCCCACGCCGCGGCTGCGCCCAGCGCCAAGAAAAAGAAAAGGGTGTCCTTCGCGCCAGAGGTGGCCCAATCTGCCGCGGCCGACGTGGAGGACACCGCGCTGTGCTTGGTGCTGCCTTGCGATGCCCCACGGCGTGCTCTTTCAGCCAGGTGCGCAGACGCTGTCTCGGCGCGGGGTGGACTGCTTGCTTGACGTTACTTCGGACGCGACCTTGCTTTCGTTCCGGGTCATACAGAGCGCGGAGGACGCTCAAGGCTTGATTGCCTACGCTAGCGAGTTGCTGGCATCTAGTCGGGAGTTGCAGCAAGAGCTTGCAGCGCTGCAGCGTATGCTTGTTGCCGCGGAGGTTTTTCCGGAGTTGCCTCTTGGTGGTATGCCGGCCATGGCGCTCTTCCAGTGTCTGGTCTTCCTTTACATGCGGTCGGTGCTCACCTTGAATTATTCATTTTTGCTGGATATCTTGGCCGTGGTGCACAAGTACTGCTACGTCACGCTCCACCGGACGGCGCGTCCGAGCTGCTGGCAAGGCAACGCTCTCCGCTTATTGCTGCCAGACACTGCCGACTGGGAGGCTTGGTGGGCGGCGCAGCAGGACGTGGCGCACGAAATTGATGAGACTGCCTTCTCGGAAGAGTACGCGCTTATGTGCAGGGATCCTTTGATCCCCGAGGGCTACCGGGCAGACTTGAAGCAGGTGCGGCGCCATGTGGCTGCTTCCGATCTCGGCTTGCTGCCCGAGCTTCCGCCGCGGCAGTCCTTTATGGAGCACGATGTTTACTTGGAGGCAAGCGGCGCTTTGCCCTTGCCGAGAGCCTTGCCGGCCATTCGATGCTCGGCCGGGGCGATGGAGGTGAACTGGGGCGACAACACTGGTGAGCCCCTAAACACTTCGCGGGACAATGTGATCTCCGAGACGGATGTCTGCTTGCAAGTCCCGTTGCCGGTGCCTGCAGATATGACTTTGGGGCACGTCCTGCTTTCAAGGGACTGGCGAGCCTCTTTCGAGCAATCCAATCTCGGCATGCCTTGGTGGATGTCAGACGCAGGCGGCTTTTCTGCCCCTGCTGCTGGCCACGCAGGCGGCTTTTCTGCCCCTGTCTCAGCCCATGGAGCGCAAATCCACTTGCAAGCTTTGGGAGCTGAAATCATGGCCACGCTGAGGCCCGACAGTGTGATGCATCCACACTTGCGAGCACACGTGGAGCTCATGCTGGGCATGTGTGCTTCTGTGCACTTGGCGCGCCAGGAGGCTTGGGATGTTGCCTTGTATGACTTTCTTTTAGGCTGCGGCATCAGAGCGCAGCGCACGCGTCCTGGCGATGCCGATGCCGGCTGGGTGGCGCATAACTACCGCAAGAGGCACCACGCTGCCCGCTCTGTGGTGCGACCCGTTTGCTGCACCATGTGGGGTGAAAAGTATCGCCCCATTGGATACTTAAACGATGCGGGGGACATCGAGCACTACTTGGTGCACGACACATGCCCTCTTGGAAGATGTCCAAGGCACAAGCAGCTTATGGGCTTTGGCACCGTGTGCCCACACTGGCATGGCTTCAACAAAAAACACGGCATCATGGCCACTCTGAACGCGCAGCGATACTTGAGGTACACGGAGATCGGAAGCAAAGGGGCTGACCCGCGCGCGCGAGACCAGCGGGCCAGCCAGTATCTTCGGCAGCGCAGCTCCCGCCATGGCCGAGGAGCGCCAGGAGGAGAGCTGGGCGCCGATGGAGGCGCTCCGCGAGAAGCGCGAGGCCCTGAGGCAGCGCCGGATCCGCACGCGCGATGTCGCGACGCTGGCCCAGATCGAGAGGGAGCTCTTCGAGGTGGAGGAGCAGCTCGTCAGCAAGAAGATCGCTGAGATTTAGCAAGTGGCCAAGAGGGGCGCGCTAGCGCGGGCTTTGGGAGCGCTTTGAAAGGCAAGCTTTGAAGGACAGAGTCCTCTTCTGGGAAGAACCCAGGAGAGGTCCTCAATTCGGGCTTCCTGATACATAAGGGTTTAAATCTCTATTGAAAAGAAGATTTAAGCAAGTGGCCAAGAGGGGCGCGCTAGCGCGGGCTTTGGGAGCGCTTTGAAAGGCAAGCTTTGAAGGACAGAGTCCTCTTCTGGGAAGAATTTAGGAGAGGTCCTCAATTCGGGCTTACTGATACATTAGGGTTTGACCGCAGCGAAGCAACGGCAGTGCGAGCGAGCCGGAGACAGGTGGCTGCAGCCGCTGTCGAAGGCTCCGTGACTTGCAAGCACGCCTCCCGTTCCTGCGGACCTCGCCGAAAACCTTGATAAGCTGTTGATAAATCGGCCATTGGTGATAAAACGGCCTTTGATAAAACGGCCATTGGCTTTGAAAAGAGCGCAACCCTCGCCGCCTTGGAGCGGCTTGAGAAGGCGCGCAAGGAGCTGGACGAGGCCTCCAGAGAGCTCCTCACTGCGCTGAACCTGCAGGGCAGCAGCACCGACTCGCTGTGAATAGAATCCGGGACAGAACAGAAGCCAGGACAGAACGTGACAGAAAAAAGAAGCGCTCGTCCGACCGACTGAATATTTTATTATTTTTCTATAGAAAGCAATTTATTCAGCTCAAACCACGCCATGATCTCCGAGCTGTCTGACCGCATCTGGGGCCGCCTGGGGCTCAGCGCTGTCCGGGCGGTGCCTCTGGAGGAGCCGCGCGCTCCTAGCGCCGAGGCCGCTGTGACAGAACTGCGCCCGCGCGGGGCTTGGACCCGCGAGCTGCGGCTGCGCCCTCTTCCTGGGCAGCAGGTCTTCACCATCGATGCCATGCGGCTGCTGGTGGGCCGGCTCCAAGACCTGCTGGCAATTCGGCTGCCCTTCCTCGCCAAGGTCAGCTTCCAGATCCTGCTGACGCGCGCGGCCGTAAACGACGAGGACGAGGACGAGGACAGGGTGGAGCTCACGCTCCACTACCTCAGGCTGGCGCCGTGGATCGTGAGGCCCGCGCCTCTGTCGGCCCGCGCCGGAACCATGATGGCAGCCATCAGGACGAAGTTCGAGGTCGCGCTCGAGCGCTCCCGCTTCCCCGAGTCCGACTGGACCGTCGTGGGCATCGCGGCAGCGTGTTTGCTGACCGCGCCCTCGCAGCAGCTGGCCGACATGCCCGCGCCCCCGCCGCCCAACGAGGCGGGAGGCTGCTGGAAGGAGCTGCCCGAGACCCTGGCCAAGAAGAAGGCCATCTGGAACCCTCAGAACGAGGACCACCGCTGCTTCATGTGGTGCGTCCTCGCGCACTGCCTCGGGCTCGAAGGGCTCAACAAGCACCAGCGGTCAAAGGCCCCAAGCTGCTCGGGCTCCTTCTTCTACCCCGAGCTGGCCGGCCGCCGAGGACCGCGCCCCCCGGGCTGGCAGCCCGCTCTGGCCGACGCGGGGGTGGACTTCTCTGGCCTGCCGACGGACCGCCCCGTGACCTTCGACGACATAGAGGCCTTCGAGCTCCGCAACGCCGGGCGGGTGGAGGTCTTCGTCTTCGTGTGGCAGCAGACCCTGTGGACGGACGGGCTGGTGTACTACCACGTCCTCCAGCAGCGCGCCCCGAGCGGCACGGGCGTCGTCCGGCACACCGTGCTGCTTCTCCTGCACAGCGGCCACTACAGCCTGATCCACAACTTCCAGGCGCTGGCCAGCAGGCGGGGGCTGACCCTGGGAGCCACGCCCACCAACACCGGCGGCTGCGCGGAGTACCAGTGCCCGAGGTGCATGGCCCGCTTCACCGCGAAGGCCTCCTGGCAGCGGCACCGCGCTACCCAGTGCTATCGAGAGATAGCCGAGCGCACTCGGAAAGTGCCGCTGCCCGGGCCCGAGAAGAGCCTGCTGCGCTACAGGGGCAAGGCCTCCGCAGAGCTCGCGCCCCTGACGTGCTACGCGGGCCTCGAGGTCTACAGCACGCCCGCCCCGACGGTCCACGTAGCGCAGCAGCAGCCGGCGCGCCAGACCGTCGCGGCTTCTTCCTGCTACGTCGCCGTCGGGCGCTGCGGCTACGTGCCGCCCGAGGAGCTGAGGCTGAGGCTCACGCACCACGAGCGGGACAGCGACAAGTACCACGCAGTCCGCGCCAAGCTGGACGACCTTCTCAAGCTGGCCGACCACTACCTCACCTGGAGACGCCGAACTCGGCCCGTCAGCATGACCCGGCGGGAGGAGCTGGAGCACAGGGCCGCCACTCACTGCAGGGAGTGCCTCGCGTCCTTCGAGACCGCCGAGAAGAAGCTCCACCACAGCCACGGCACCGGGCAGTATCTCGGGGCGCTGTGCCACTCCTGCAACATCGCGGCCCAGACGCCCAAGACCATCCCAGTGGTCTTTCACAACGGGGGCGGCTACGACTTCCACTTCCAGCTGCGCTACATCGCCACGATGGGCTCTCCCGTCAGCAGGGCGCCGCGCGAAGAGCTCGGCGAGGACAGCGACAACGAGGGCACCGAGAGCGAGGCGGAAGGAAGCGGCAGCGAGCCCGAGAGGCCCATGCCCATGGCCAAGGCCGCGCCAAAGCCCAAGGCCAAGGCCGCGCCAAAGCCCCTCACCGGCTGGTGCGCCCTGCAGGCGGCGATCAAGCAGGGCGACTACAGCCACCTCTGCCTCCGAGTCCTCTGCAAGTCGGGCGAGAAGTGATTGCAGATGAGCTGGGGCCCGCTGAGGTTCGTGGACAGCACGAACGTCTTCCCCACGAGCCTGGCCAGCATGATCGACGACTTCAGGGCCTGCACCCACAAGCAGCTGCCGGAGCTCTTCCCCGAGCTGCAGCTGCGCACGCCGACGGACTCTCGACGCACTGCGACCTGGAGCAGGCGTGGGACTGCATCCTGCGCAAGCTGCCCATGCCCTTCGAGCACTTCTGCGGCGCCGAGGCGTGGGAGATGCCCGCGGGCACTGCTACGACAGCGTGCTGGCGGGGAAGGCGGTGAGCGCAGAGGACCACCGGCTGGCCGTCAACACCGCCAACGTCATGGGGTGGGAGACCTTCCGCAAGTTCCACGACTGTTACCTCCACACCGACGTCCTGGCCCTGGCGGACGTGATGGAGAGCTACCGGGACTCCTTCCGGGCGCAGTCGGGGCTCGACCCCATCCACTACGTCACGCTGCCCGGGGCCGCCTGGGACGCCATGCTGCGGCACTCGGCCCGCAAGACTCCCATTCACCTCATCACCGACGAGCAGGCCTACAGGGACGTGCGGGCCTCCGTCATGGGCGGGCTGAGCTGCATCTTCCAGCCCTTCACTCAAGCCAACAACCCCGAGCTGGGCGAGGAGGACTACAACCCCGAGGAGCCCGTCAGCTGGATCTCGTACTTGGACTTCAACGCCATGTACCCGGCCGCAATGACGCTGCCCATGCCCAACGGCCCCTGCGTGGCGGTCGCCCTGCCGGAAGACAACGCAGCGAGGCTGAGCTGGCTGCACGAGAGGTGAGCTACCTGCTCCTCGTGGACTACGACTTTCCCCCGGAGCTGCACGACCACTTGGACTGGGCTCCCCCCGCGCGCATGAAGGTCGGGAAGGGCCTGTACGGGCCGCACACCGCGGACATGGCGGAGCGCCTCGGCCTGCAGCCCCTTCATGGCGGGCTTCATGGAGCTCAAGCACAGCGAGCGGAGGCAGCTCAAGACGGCGGGGAGCGTGGTCGCCAAGAAGGTGGTGAAGCTCACCCAGAACGCCATCTTCGGCCGCTGCTGCATGAACCCCGACAAGTTCAGGAACACGAACGCCTACGTGGACCCGGCCAAGTTCGAGCGGGCCGTGGGCAAGAGCTCCGTGACGAACTTCGAGCTCCAGATCAACGACTCGGAGGGTTTCCTGGCCTTCGTGGAGACGCTCAAGACGGACCGCAGCAAGGCCTGCATGAGCGTGCCCACCCAAGTCGGCGCCCGCACGCTGCAGCTCTCCAAGCACATGATGGAGAAGGCCTACTACCTCCACATGAGGAGGCTCTTCCCGAAGATGAGGCTGCTCTTCACGGACACCGACTCCGTGATGGTGCAGATCTTCGAGCTGCAGGACCCGCTCCACGCCATGGCCGAGGCGCACCTGAACGGCGCCGCCCTCTTCGACGTGGCCGGCAAGTCCAAGGACCCCGAGAGGGACCTGAGCGCGCTCTCTGCAGCGGCGCGCGCCAAGGCCATCGAGGTGATGGGCCACTCGGCGACGAGACCTTCCCCGCCAGGATCCTGGAGTACGTGGGCCTGCGCTCCAAGATGTACAGCATCCTCACGGTCCGCGCAAAGGAGAAGCGCAAGATCAAGGGTGCGCAGCCGCGGCACGAGATAGCCGTGGAGACCGTAGAGAAGAAGTAGTAACTGAAGTCGCTCTCGCCCTTCAACGACAAGGTCTACGGCCTCGACGCTCACAACTCGCGGCCGCTGGGGCACTGGCGCAACCTGGAGCAGCTGCGGATGCTGGGCGCTTACGCTCCGCCTGTCGGAACCTGAAAAAAAGAAAGATCCCGAGCTCTCGTTTTCTCGCCTTTTCGCTTTCTCGATGATTTCGAACCGCCGCAGCTGCTCAAAGAGATGACTTCCTCTGCGGCCTTCCGGTGCGTGCAGGCATGGCTCCTGGAGAAGCCCGCTGCGTGGGCGGACGAGGACGCTCCCTGCCTTGCGGCTGCTCTGATGGCCCAGCGGCCTCCCTGCGACATGCAACGCAAGCGGCCTCGCGAGGACGCGCTGCTCGAGGCCGAGCGCTCGCACCAGCGGCATCTCATCGCGCAGCTCGATTGGGAGCTCCTCGGCGAAACTCTGTGCCGTATGGAGCTGGAGCGCGAGAACAGACATCTCCGCCGGCGGGTGGGCGGCCTCAACGATATCATCGACAGAGATCGCAATCGAGCCAGGGAGCGCGTTGAAGAGCTGGAGCGCAGCAACAGAATTCTCCGCCTGCGGGTGGCGCAGCTCGGTGAGATCCTCGCGCAAGCGCACAGATGAGCTTCGCGCCAAAAAAAAGATCCCGAGCTCTCGTTTTTTTTCTCGCTTTCTCGATGATTTCGAACCGCCGCAGCTGCTCAAAGAGATGACTTCCTCAGCGGCCTTCCGGTGCGTGCAGGCATGGCTCCTGGAGAAGCCCGCCGCGTGGGCGGACGCTGACGCTGCCAGCCTTGCGGCCGCTCTGATGGTCCAGCGACCTCCCGCGCGGGCTCGCAAGGATGCGCTGCTCCAGGCCGAGCGCCTGTACTACCGGCTCCGCATCGCTGGCCTGTGTGGGGAGCTCCGGGAGCGGGAGCGCGAGAAGATAATTCTCCGCAGGCAGCTGGAGCGCAGCTACGATCTCGGCGAGCAAGATCTAGCGGAGCTGCAGATGGTGCGGGAGTATGCTGCTCTGTTTGAGGATGAGGTCAACCGTGAGACTTGGCGCCGTGAGGCGCTGGAGCGCCGCGTCGAGATCCTCGAGGAAGAGAACAGAAATCTTCGCAGGCGGACGCACTGAATAGAAAAAAAAGCCCGCCAAATGCTCAAATGGTCAATGCTCGATCACCCGCCGCAGCTCAAGATGACTTCCTCTGCGGCCTTCCGGTGCGTGCAGGCATGGCTCCTGGAGAAGCCTGCCGCGTGGGCGGACGCTCGCTGCCTTGCGGCTGCTCAGCGGCCTCCCAACAAGCGGCCTCGCGAGGATGCGCTGCTTAAGGCCGAGCGCTCGCACCAGCGCCGCCGCATCGAGCTCCTCGAGGAGCAGCTGCGCGCCACGGACTTGGATGCCCGACGCCTCGCGAGAAAGCTCGAAGACACCGAGCACGCAGCGGTAATCGCGGAAGAGGCGGGTCAAATCTTCACGGCGCTTCGCACCCCGGCCACGCGCTCGCAGCGGGCAGAGCTTGCCCTGCGCTGGTTTGAGGCTGGCATCACATGGCGCGCGCGGTGGGGCGATGACGACGACAAGGGCCCCCAACCCGACGCTGAGGAGCTCATCAGTGAGTGGCAGGCGGAGCTGTCGGAGACGTTGTAGAGACGTAGAGGCACACGTAGAGGCACAGTCATAAAGGAGGTGGGAGCCTTCTCTGTAGCCTCCGCTGGCGGGATTGCACCTCCAACCCCCGCGGTTCGAAAGCTGAGTTTTCGGGGACTTTTCGGAGATCCCTGCACCACCTTTTCCGGCCACCCCTCCAAGCCAAACCTCGCCCCCATCTCCCCGCTCTCGGCGGAGACAACCCTGTATACCTTTTCGCTCCAGGCTATCTCGTTGACCCTGTAGGAGCCCCTGCTTTCGATCGGCTTAACCCTGATCCGAACCATATCCCCGACCTTGATTTCCGGGCGGGTCACCTTGTGCTTGGCTCTGCGTTCGATGTTGCGCAGAGCAATCTCTGCCATTTCGGGGTCAGTAGGCGAGGTTCGGCGCCACCTGCGTGGTAGCGTGCTTCCTTCCGTTGATTTGGCTGATGTCGGCCAGCATGAGGAGGTGATGGGCCAGCTGGGCAAGCTCGGCGACGAGACCTTCCCCGCCAGGATCCTGGAGTACGTGGGCCTGCGCTCCAAGACCGACGGCGCGCGCAAGGAGAAGCGCAAGATCAAGGGCGTGCCGAGTGCCACTGCCCCCGCCGGCCCGCTCCGGCTGCTATGCGGCGCAACATGGCCTCCTTGATGGTGCGGATGGTGCGCTCCGCGAAGTAGGCGTGGCCCCTGGTCACCTGCTTCTCGATGTCCCAGAAATCCATCAGCTCCTTGAACTCCCTCTTGAACTCGGAGCCGTCGTCGGAGTACACGTTTGCCGGCACCCCCAGGGCTTGGAACACCTTCTTCATGCCCGCCGCGGTGGTGCTCGCAAGACGGTCCTTCAGCGGCTCCGCGGCCACTTTCTTGGTCAGCGCATCGATGGCCACCAGCATGAAGGGGTATGGCTTGCCCCCGAAGGCCTTCATGTCGGCCAGGTCCACCTGCAGCTGGTTCATGGGCTATAGAGGCACGAAGCTGTTGTAGCCTCTCTGCGGGCGGTCCTGGTTCACCCGGAGGCCGTCCAGAAACGCCTTCACCTCCTCTCTGGAGATGCTGGGGTCGCGCACCTGGGCCTGCTGCAGCGTCTGCGCTATGCTGCCGAAACCGGTGCGGGGATCCTCGTAGACGGCCTTGATGGTTCGCCTGCGGGCGTCGGCCATGTTTCTTATGGCTTCTTCGGCTTCTTCGGTCCAGGCTGGGCCTGCCAGGCTTCCACCTCGTCCAGCCGGGCCTGGAAGCCCTTGCACACCCCCCAGAGCACGCTGGTGAGGTGCGAGTAGTCGAGGGTGACCATCTCCGTGCCGTCGCTCCACCTCGCGGTGCCCGTCAGGTTCTTCCACTTCGCTCCTGCGAAGTCGTTTGACGCGAAGCCCAGCCTCAGGTCCTCGTTCATGTCCGGGCGCTTGTACTGCTTGGCCTCCACGGAGTCGAAGAGCTGCTGGAGCTCTGCCACGTCGGCCTCGGCCATCTCCGTCTTCACCCTGCTGTCCGACAAATTCGTGAAGCTTGTGTTGCAGACCACGTTGCCCGTGTTGCCCGCGATCACGAGGCAGCCGGGGTTCCTCTGGTTCGTGGTCAAGGACAGCTGCGTCGAGAGGCACTTCGTCTGCACCAGCGCCTCATCGTTGATCATGATGAGCTCGCACTGGTGCGTCCCGCCGTCCCGCTCCAGGAAGACCCTGGCGCTCTGGTTGCCCAGCAGCCGCAGCTCCGGGCCGCTGTCGGAGGCCGCGCTGTTGTTGGACACTTGCAGCTTGCTCCAGCCCCGCCCAGTTCTTCGTCAGGAAGAGATCGTCCGAGAAGTCGGAGGTGTTGGTCACGATGAGCGTGTTGGAGGCGAAGAGCTGCGGCGCGGAGACCGTGCCCGAGCTCGTCACATCGCCGCAGACCACGCTGCCCGTCGACACTCCGCCGCTCGTGGCCGTGAAGGTGCAGTCCAGGCTCTCGCAGTCCAGGCCCGCGGAGGCCGCCCGGTGATGGTCAGCGTGGCGCCCGTGAGCGCACCGGTGGCTGCGAAGCTCGCCGCGGTTGCTGCGCCTGATGCCGTCAGCGTGCCCGTGGACACGTCGCCCACCGTGGTGATGCTCAGCGAGCTACCTGACACGGCCCCTGTGGACGACAGCGTGGCTCCGGCGACGGCGCCTGTGGCCGTGAGCGCTGCGCAGGAAACGGCGCCCGAGGCGTCCACGCCCGTCGTGAACACGTCCGTGCAGTTCACGTCGTTGCACAGCAGCTGGTCGCAGCCCACGTTGCCCTGCGCGGTGAGCCCGTCCAGCGTGGCCGAGCCCGTGAGGGCCAGCGAGTCCGCCAGCAGGTCCGTCACGGAGACCGACTCCCCCTCGAAGGCCGAGGCCCTGATCTGCATGCTGTACAGGTCCAGCGTGCCCGCCGACTGCTGCACCAGCCCGGGGATAGAGCCTCCGAAGGCTCCGAAGTGCAGCTTCGCGATTCCGCCCGGCGGCACCGAGAAGTCCAGGCGCGCCGTGCTCCAGACGCCCTGCGAGGGCGTGCCGAGGAAGGTGCCGGTGACGCCCACGTAGTCGTTGTCGGCCGCGCTGACGTACATCACCAAGTTGGAGGCCGTGCCCAGCCTGTACCGGCAGCCGAAGGAGTAGCGTCTCCCCGGCGTCAGCGTGTAGGTGCGCACGATGTTCCAGGCGAAGGCGCTCAGGGTCATGGCGTAGCCCTCCAGCTGGAAGCCTCCCACCGTGAAGCTGGCCAAGGCCACGGAGCTCTGGCTGTTGGAGCGCACCAGAAAATTGCCTAGCGTGGTGAGCGTGGGCTCCAGCAGCACCTCGCCCAGGGTTGCCAGCGTGACGTCGTCGGCCCCTCCGTCGAGGAACTCGTGCTTCAGCAGCAGCGCTGAGGCCGCTGTGTCCTCCTCCGCCTCCACCGCGTTGCCGGTCTCCAGGGTTGCGTCCAGGATCTGGAGGCCGTAGACGTCCACCGTTCCAGCCGTCTGGTTGGGCAGGCCCGGCGCCTGGAAGTGCGCCCCGAAGTGCAGCTTCGCCACCCCGTTCGGAGGCACTGTGAAGTACATCTTGGCAGTGCTCCAGGCACCCTGGTCGCCCACGAAGCTGCCGTACAAGGGTCGTAGACGTTGTCTGCCTCGGACATGTACACCACGAAGTTGGAGGCCGTGCCGAGCCGGTAGCGGCAGGCGAAGAGGAGCTCTCGGCCCGGGGTCAAGTTGTAGGTGCGCACGATGTTCCACGGGTTCACCGCCAGGGACAGGGTGTAGCCGTCCACGCTCACTGCGCCCGCGGTGTGCGTGGCCAAGACCACACTGCAGCCGCTGCTGGGGCGAACCGTCCAGTTTGACAGCGAGACGTCCGTGGGGGCCAGGATCTGCTCTCCTATGGCGGCCACCACCTCGTCGGCCCCGCCGTCGTCCGGAAAGCGCACTGCTATCTGCAGCGCCGAGGCTGCCTCCGCGACTCCGAGCTGGCCGGCGAGGAGGCCGTCTACTTGCGCGATGGTGTAGTAGCTGAGCAGCGCGGCGGCGATGCTCGAGGCCGTCGCCGTGTCCTGGTCTGCGGCTGAGCGGTACGCCACCAGCGCCGAGGCGATTTGGTTGGCTGTGAAGACGTCCTGGTCCGGGCCCGTCCGGTAGGCCAGCAGCGCGCCCGCGATGGCGGCCTGCGTCTGCGTGTCCTGCGCGCTTGCCGTGCGGTAGTCTCCCAACAGCGCGTCTACCGGCGCCGAGGTGTAGTAGGCCAGCAGCGCTGCTGTGATGGCGCTGGTCGTCTCAGCGTCCTGCGCTGCCCCTGTGCGGTAGTCTCCCAACAGCGCGTCTACCTGCGCCGAGGTGTAGTAGGCCAGCAGGGCTGCTGTTATAGCGGCGTCAGTGCCCGCCGTGGAGTAGCAGTCTGCCGTGATGCTCAGCGTGTCGTCGCCGTTGGCAAGCGCAGCAGAGAGAGGAGCCACGAAATGCAGGTTGCGAACGACGTTACTTCCACGAACGAGCTCCCAACTCGTGAAGCCCGCCCAGGCCGGCGCGTTAACAACTCCGCCGCTGCCGGAAAGCTGCAGGGCTGCGAGCTCCGCGAGGATTGCGTCGAGGGCGCTCTGGAGCGTGGTCTCGCTGGCCGAGAGCGCGGCGTTCGTGGCGTATGAGCCCAGCAGCGTCGCGTCGGCCTTGGCCCCCTGGAGCGCCGCGATGCTGGCGTCCCGGCTAGCAAGCTGCGCTGCGACGAAGGCCTCGGTGGCGAGACCCAGCAGGGCATTTGCTATCTTGGTGTCTACCTCCAGCGGCGTGTCCAACCCGTCCACCGTGGAGAGCAGGGAGGCCAGCGCGCTTGCGTCCGCCTTGCCGAGGAGGGCGGCGTCCAGGGCTGCCGTGGTGACGGCGTCCAAGAGGGCCGTCGCTATCTAGAGTCCACCTCCGAGGAAGTGTCCACGGCCGACTGCAGGGCGTAAGCAGTCAGGGCGCTGGCGTCTGCCTTGGAGGCCTGCAGCCCCGAGATGAAGGCGTCTCGGCTCGCGAGCTCGGAGGCCAGCGCCGCGGCGGTGACGGCCCCCAGGAGAGCGTTGGCCACCTTGGTGTCCACCTCCAGCGGCGTGATCCTCGCCGCTATGTCTAGGGAGTGCTGGTCCACCACCGTCCTGAGGCCGTAGTTGGCGGCCACCGTGGCCAGCGTGGCGTTGTTGGCCGAGGCGATGGAGCCGTTCATGGCCGCCGTGGTGCTGTAGTTGGACAGCTTCAGGTCCACGCCGTCCGGGGTGCTCTTCGTGGCCACCACGCCCCCCAGCACGTCGAAGGCCGACTGGTCTGCCTTGTTGGAGAGACCCGTGGTCAGCGAGCTCTGCAGCGCTGCGATGCTGCTTCCGTGCGCGGCCACCTGTCCGTCAGTGGTGGCCAGGGCCGCCGCCGTTGCTAGGGGCGCAATCGCCGGCGCCAGCGCGCTGCTGTCCAGCTTTGAGGCCAGCTCTGCGGTGAGACTGTCGTCCAGGGACTGGATGGCAGCGGCGTTGTTGCCGGAGGCTGCCGTGTTCACCGCCAGGTCAGAAATTTGAGCATAGGGCGTCAGAGCGAGGGCCAGCTGTCCTGCTGTGACGTGCGTGCCGTCAGTCACCTCTCCGTTGTCCAGGATCTCCGGGATGTTGCCCGTGACAGGTCCTTCAAACATGTTTTCTTAGGAGTAGCCGTTACGAAATGGCATCGCTGGGTTGTTGCACTTTCGCAACGCGCCCTCACTCGAGTCGCTATGGGACATTCGGGGGGTGGTATGATTGTATATCAACTCGCAACAGCCCCTGGCAGTACGCGAAGTGGCGCAGTGACCTATAAAATCGGCCACTGGGCATGATGCGATGAATTGACTGAAAATGTCGGTCAAAAAACGCTTGGGACACCTCGGCCACATGACGAGACCTGAGCCAACCTTGCCCAGACAAGCATACTGGCAGGAATGCGATTGAGGGAAAATATCCCTCAATTCAACTTCCCGTGCTACCAGTACACGAACTCGCTTTTCCATCGCGCACTTTTTGGCCCCAAAGAGAGCGGTGACGAAGCGGTGACATAGTTGATGAGCGTTTTTGGGCCAAAAAGCGCCGTTTTGGACAGGTAACGAGAGCCCATGGTGAGATGGCTTAGGCGTTGCTCTCCGTAGCGACGTTTCGGAGGTTCGATTCCTCCCCGGGACCTCGGCGGGCTGACGTGTTAGAGACCGGTGACATCGGCGGTGACGAGTTCAGCGGGCTGGAATTCGCAGGCTTTTCGGGGCAGAAAACGGAATTCGGAGCACGGCGAACACCTGGAGCCGGTTTTCGAAGGAAAACGAGCGAATTTGGAGCCCCAGGCTGCACTTTTGACGCAGGACACGAAAAAACGCACTTTTCGGAGTTCGCCGTTTTCAGCGCTTTTTGCACCAAAAACGGAGTGGTGACAAAGACCGGTGACATCGGAAAAACGTTCTGCGGGTTGAAGAATTTGGCTGTTTTGCAGGGTTTTGGAACCCAAAAACGAAAATAATTATGATGCAGTGAGACTGTTTTTGGACAGGTAACGAGAGCCCATGGTGAGATGGCTAAGGCGTTGCTCTCCGTAGCGACGTTTCGTCCCCGGGACCTCGGCGGGCTGACGTGTTAGAGCCGGTGACTTCGGCGGTGACAAGCTCAGCGGGCTGGAATTCGCAGGTTTTTCGGGGTAGAATACGGATTTCGGAGCACTGCGAACACCTGGAGCCGGTTTTCGGAGGAAAACGAGCGAATTTGGAGGCCCAGGCTGCACTTTTGACGCAGGACACGAAAAACGCACTTTTCGGAGTTCGCCGTTTTCAGCGCTTTTTGCTCCAAAAACGGAGCGGTGACGAAGCGGTGACTTCGCTGGTGACAAAGGATTTTTGGCCGAAATTTGGCTGTTTTGGAGCGTTTTGGGACCAAAAAACGAAAATTAATTGGTTACTATAAGCAGACATTCCTTACTACTGCCCGCACGGGTCAACTGCCCGTCCGCGCGCGAGAGCAGCGCGTAGGCCCCCGGGCCGCGCCGCAGGTTCAGCACGACGGCACCATCCGCCCCCGTGCGAGCCCGGGCGCCGCCGTCCGCGGCCTCCGTGATCTGCTGTCGTTGTCTCGCCCAACTTGCCATTCTTTTTTTTTCGGGGCCAGTTTTTTTTTGCTCGGCCGCGCATTCTCCCCGGGTATACTTGCCCGTAAAGGCCGGGGAGAATAGCTTGTTTCGCACGGTTTTGCGCTGAAAAATGCTATTACTGCAGCCCGTATATCTATATACGGACCGGAGTAATAGCTCGTTTTGCACGATTTTTGGCATGGCATGACATTTGCTTGATTTTGGCATGACATGATTTTGCATGATTTTGCTTGATTGTGCTTGGCATGTACCCCCCCAAACCCCGAAGTTTTTTATTGTGGCGATGGCGCTGGAGGAGTCTCCAAGCCGTGTAGGAAGGCTAGGAGTGCCGAGCAGGCGCAGTGCCGGGCAGGCGTACGCCGAACAGACGTTTTTTTCGCCCGCCCAGTCCACCGTTCCAGCCTCGCGATTTCCGTCTTCCTCCGAGAGAGCTCCTCGCCCGTGAGCTCGCGCCCGACACCGTAGTGATTGCGCGTCCGACCGGTGGCCACTTCGGTTCGCAAATTTGTGAGTCTGCGCAAGAGAGGCATCATGTATTGTTTCGCCATGGCGAAATGAAGGTCGGCTTGCGTTGCTCGCTTTCTGTCACGGCCTTTTAAAGTTTGAGCCTCAGAACGCGCGGCTGAGAACGGCGAAAGTGACGGGGGCAGTGTCAGGAAAAGGGCTCTGCAAAGAAGCGTGCTCTGCCAGGAAGGGAATGGGGGCGAGTCAGCTTTGGTGGTGGTGTCGTCTGTCTTTTTTTCGGGGGGACGGGGGGCCAGTCAGCTTCCGGGGCTGTGAAGGGGGAATGATGTGAATCAGCTTTGGTGGTGGTGTCGTCGTCGGTTTTTTTTCGGGGGGACGGGGGGGCGAGTCAGCTTCTTCCGTTTGGCTTGCCCAACGTTTGACACATGTCAGGAAGGGATTTTGTCAGGAAGGGATTTTGTCAGGAAGGAATTTTGTCAGGAAGGAATTTTGTCAGGCAGGAATTTTGTCAGGAAGGGATTTTGTCAGGAAGTTGTCAGGAAGCGGGCTCTGCCAGGAAGGAATTTTGTCAGGAAGGGATTTTGTCAGGAAGCGGGCTCTGCCAGGAAGGAATTTTGTCAGGAAAGGTTTTTGTCAGGAAGCGGGCTCTGCCAGGAAGGAATTTTGTCAGGAAAGGTTTTTGTCAGGAAGCGGGCTCTGCCAGGAAGGAATTTTGTCAGGAAAGGTTTTTGTCAGGAAGCGGGCTCTGCCAGGAAGGTATTTTGTCAGGAAAGGTTTTTGTCAGGAAGCGGGCTCTGCCAGGAAGGAATTTTGTCAGGAAGGGTTTTTGTCAGGAAGCGGGCTCTGCCAGGAAGGAATTTTGTCAGGAAGGGTTTTTGTCAGGAAAGGTTTTGTTCAGGAAGCGGCTCTGCCTAGGAGGGAATTTGTCAGGAAAGGTTTTTGTCAGGAAGCGGGGCTCTGCTGGAAGGGGGAGTCAGCTTTGGAGTTTTGTTGGTGGTTGTTTCGTGGTTTTTTTTTTCGGGGGACGGGGGGCCAGTCAGCTTCCCGAGCTGTGAAGGGAGGGTGGGTGAGTCCAGCTTTGGAGTTTTTGGTTGGTGGTGTCCGTTTGTCGTTTTTTATTGGGGGGCGCAGGGGCCACCAACTTACCGGGCTGATAAAGGGAAGGGGGGTGATTAGCTTTGGAGTTTTGGTGGTGTTTGTTGTTGAGTCTTTTTTTTTTTCGGGGGGACCGGGGCAGATCAGCCTTCCGGGCTGCTGAAGGGGGGATGATTGGGTCACATTGTATTTGTCTTGTTCAGCGGGAAATGGAGGCGATTCACTTTGGAGTTGTGTTCTGCGGGGAATGGAGGCGAGTCAGCTTTGGAGTTGTGTTGTCTTGTTCTGCGGGGAATGGAGGCGAGTCAGCTTTGGAGTTGTGTTGTCTTGTTCTGCGGGGAATGGAGGCAAGTCAGCTTCCGGGGCTGTGAAGGGGAAGGGGGGTGAGTCAGCTTTGAGTTGTCTTGTTCTGCGGGGAATGGAGGCGAGTCAGCTTCCGGGGGCTGTGAAGGGGAAGGGGGGTGAGTCAGCTTTGGAGTTTGGTGGTGGTGTTGTTGTCGGTTTTTGTTTTGGGGGGCGCAGGGGGCCAGTCAGCTTCCGGGCTGTGAAGGGGAAGGGGGGCCATGCCAGCCCCGCTTTGATTGGTTCGCCCAACCCGTTGGTTTCCCGAGCACCCCAAAAGGAGCTGAGCAGGCTCCGGGAATTTCCCCCCAGCGCAATGCCTAAAAGCCAGTTTTTTCGCTCGATCAGGATCAGGCAATTCCAACTTGAGTGTGATCAAAGTTTCTTTTGCGCCAAAAGGGGCTTGCTTCAAGCTTCCTCGGAAACGCGGAGGCCTGAAGAGTGCCTCAAAAAACCATTTTCAAAGGCTAGTCGAGGGTCCTGAGGCCCCAGGAAGTCGTCCAGCTGCCTCACAGCCGCCGGCCTGCCCCGTCTCGTCAGCCGGCCCGCCGCGTTGCCGCTGCCCTGCGGCGCCGGCAGCGCCAGCTTCAGCAGGGTCTCGCGCCCCTCCGTGCTGCGGACGGTCATGGAGTCCACGGCCCCCAGCTGCTGCACGTCGCCGTACTGAGGGTTGAAGCTCCTCGCCGCGTTCGTCGGCGCTCGGAAGGCGCCCGCGTCCTCCACCGCCTTCACGCGCCGGTCGGTGAGGTCCTTGTTGTGCTGGAACTTGTCGGCGTTGTCTTGGAGGACCCTGAACTCCGTGGCCGGCTGCTTCTCCACGTCCTCGGGCGCGCCGTGCACCGTCTCGTGGGGCCGCGCGTTGTAGGCCCCGGCCGCCCGCTCGAAGTGGTCGCTCCACTGCCCGCCCTTGCGCGCCACCCTCGTGGCCAGGTCCTTCTTCAGCGTCTGGATGCCCCGGTCCACCACGGCAATGGCGTTGCGGTCCTCGGGCCGCTTCGTGCGGTGCACGGCATTTTCGGGCAGCTCCCTGTCCAGCGTGGCGAACTCGTTGCCCAGGTCCGTCGTGACCACGAAGTTCCCGTCGTCCCCCGTCAGCTCCCGCGCGGCGCGCTTGGTGGCGCGGCCCACCGTCTCGGCGTTCTTGTTCTGCAGAGGTTCCACGGCGGCCTCCCGGGTGAAGACGTCCATCACCACCAGGCCGTACTTCGTCTTCCCCCGCGTGTTCTGGCTGAAGTCGATGAGGTCGGCCTGCAGCCGGTCGTTCGGCCCCTCGGCGGCCGACTTGCCCAGCGCGCGCGGCCGGGGCGCCTGCACCTGCCGGCCCACGTCGGCCTTCAGCGCCTCGAAGGCCATGGCCTGCGTCACGTCGAGGTCGCGCTGCCTCACGAGTCGGTACAGCTTCCGCGGGTCCCGCACGTTGAAGTCGTCGGCCAGGTCCCTCAGCGCCTCCATTTAGCTTTGTTGCCCCAAAAAGGGGCTATTCAAGGTTCCCGGGATGCCGGGAGGCCTGCACCTACTTCTTGCCCCAAAAAGGGGCTTGCGCAGGTTTCCTCTAGAACGAGGAGGCCTGCTCACACAGCTGCTCACGGTTTTTTACTTGTTCTTCGGCCCCCGCTGGGCCTGCCAGGCTTCCACCTCGTCCAGCCGGGCCTGGAAGCCCTTGCACACCCCCCACAGCACGCTGGTGAGGTGAGAGTAGTCGAGAGTAACCATCTCCGTGCCGTCGCTCCACCGGGCGGTGCCCGTCAGGTTCTTCCACTTCGCTCCTGCGAAGTCGTTGGAGGCGAAGCCCAGCCTCAGGTCGCCGTTCATGTCCGGGCGCTTGTACTGCTTGGCCTCCACGGAGTCGAAGAGCTGCTGGAGCTCCGCCACGTCGGCCTCCGCCATCTCCGTCTTCACCCGGCTGTCCGACAAATTCGTGAAGCTCGTGTTGCAGACCACGTTGCCCGTGTTGCCCGCGATCACGAGGCAGCCGGGTTCCTCTGGTTCGTGGTCAGGGACAGCTGCGTGGAGAGGCTCTTCGTCTGCACCAGCGCCTCGTCGTTGATCATGATGAGCTCGCACTGGTGCGCCCCGCCGTCCCGCTCCAGGAAGACCCTCGCGCTCTGGTTGCCCAGCAGCCGCAGCTCCGGGCCGCTGTCGGGGGCCGCGCTGTTGTTGGACACTTGCAGCTTGCTCCAGCCCGCCCAGTTCTTCGTCAGGAAGAGATCGTCCGAGAAGTCGGAGGTGTTGGTCACGGTGAGCGTGTTGGAGGCGAAGAGCTGCGGCGCGGAGACCGTGCCCGAGCTCGTCACGTCGCCGCACACCACGCTGCCCGTCGACACTCCGCCGCTCGTGGCCGTGAAGGTGCAGTCCAGGCTCTCGCAGTCCAGCGGGCCCGCGGAGGCCGCCCCGGCGATGGTCAGCGTGGCGCCCGTGAGCGCACCGGTGGCTGCGAAGCTCGCCGCGGTTGCTGCGCCCGAGGCCGTCAGCGTCCCCGTGGACACGTCGCCCACCGTGGTGAAGTTCCCGGCGTTGGCCGTGTTGTTGATGGTGAGTGTGCTGCCCGTGATTCCTGCGGCGGAGCTCAGCAGGCCCACGCTGGCCGCGCCGCTGATGCTCAGCGAGCTGCCTGACACGGCCCCCGTGGACGACAGCGTGGCTCCGGCGACGGCGCCGGTGGCTGTGAGCGCAGCGCAGGAGACTGCGCCCGAGCTCCAAGCCCGGGGGGAACCCGCGGTGCAGTTCACGTCGTTGCACAGCAGCTGGTCGCAGCCCACGTTGCCCTGCGCGGTGAGCCCGTCCAGCGTGGCCGAGCCCGTGAGGGCCAGCGAGTCAGCCAGCAGGTCCGTTACTGAGACAGACTCTCCCTCGAAGGCGCTGGCCCTGATCTGCATGCTGTACAGGTCCAGCGTGCCCGCCGACTGCTGCACCAGCCCGGGGATAGAGCCGCCGAAGGCTCCGAAGTGCAGCTTCGCGATTCCGCCCGGCGGCACCAAGAAGTCCAGGCGCGCCGTGCTCCAGACGCCCTGCGCGGGCGTGCCGAGGAAAGTGCCGGTGACGCCCACGTAGTCGTTGTCGGCCGCGCTGACGTACATCACCAAGTTGGAGGCCGTGCCCAGCCTGTACCGGCAGCCGAAGGAGTAGCGTCTCCCCGGCATCAGCGTGTAGGTGGCGTCAGCGTGTGGTGCTCACGATGTTCCAGGCGAAGGCGCTCAGGGTCATGGCGTAGCCCTCCAGCTGGAAGCCTCCTGCCGAGCCCGCGCCAAGGTCGGGATTCTTCTTACCGAGGTCGGATTTCCGACTTCGGTTTCTTACCGAGGTCGGATTTCCGACTTCGCTTTTCGCCCGAAAAACCCATCACCGGGCCAGCGCCGGAGGTCCGTCAGCGAGGCTGTCCTCGCCGTACCGCTGACAGAGTGTTTTTTTCACCATTCACACGCCCTGCCGTCAATCCTGGCGTGGGCACAGGATTGCCCCACTCAATCCTGGCGTGGGCACAGGATTGCCTCACTCAATCCTGGCGTGGGCACAGGATTGCCACACTCAATCCTGGCGTGGGCGCAGGATTGCCTCACTCAATCCTGGCGTGGGCACAGGATTGCCCCGGTGTTTCCCAGAACACGCTGGAAGCGCAGTGCTGTACAGCACTACGTCCCCAGACTCGCCGCCCGGATTGCGCGGAAAAAACACCGGCAGTGCGTCGGTACACAGCGATGCACTCCCGGACTCGCCGCCCGGATTGCCCTGAAAACTCTGGAAGCGCACTGCTGTATAGCAGGGCACTCACGGAAAACTCCGGCTGCGATGCCGTAAATATGGCATTTCTCCCGGACTCGCCGCCCGGCTTCCCGGCTTCGAATTTTGGGACTCTAGGCGCAGCGTGACACGGCGCGCACGGGCTCGGACCAGTGCTCTGCCACGCAGGGCAGCGCGTTGCTCTCCGCGGCCCGGTCGTAGAAGAGAAAGAGGCGGGTGAACGGCGCCTCCGGCTCGCGCGCCAACAGCTCTCCCAGCAGGCGAATCAGCTGCGCGTGGCGCTCCTTCTTGCTGGTCCGCCGCGTCAGGCCGGCGATCTTGAAGGCGTCTGGGTTGTAGCGCAGCACCAGCAGCTTGTGGCCGCTGCCGAGCGCCACGCTGGCGGCCATGTCGAAGTCCCTGCGCACATCGCAGCTGGGGTCGTAATCCTTATGCTGTTCCTCGTCAACCTCCAGCAGGACGTAGCCCCACGGGGTCGGCAGAGCAAAGTCCGCGAAGGCGTGGGCCGTCTCCGACTCCATCCCACAGCCGCGGAAGGGCAGGTAGTGCTGGTACTCAAAGGTGATCCGTGCGTCGCGGAGCGCCTGGTGCACCTCGAGCTCCTTACTCTTGGTCACAGCGCGCGGGTTGTCGCCGTGCTTGCTGCGCATATGCCCGAGGAGCGACTGAGCGCTGCTGAAACGGTGGCCTTGCCGCGGGCAGACTTCGACTTCACAAAGGAAGTTGTTGCACTCTGCACAGTGGTCGCGTAAGCGCTGGTGTCTACAGACGGAACCACCGCCGCAGTCCCGGCAATAGTTCCGCAGACGCGAGTGCTCGCAGTACGATGTGCCTCCACAGTCCCGGCAGTGGGTGCGCACCCTTCCATGCGAGCACACGCTTGCGCCGCCGCAGTCCGCGCAGTGGTTGCGCTGACGAGCGTGGGGGCATTTCTTGTCAGACCTGGCAGGCGCTCCACAGTCACGGCACCGGTGCTGCCGCCGCCCGTGCGGGCACTTCTTCTCAGGCCGGCGCACAGGTCCATTGCTGAACACTCTTGGTGTTTTCTTACACGTCCCGGCGAGCGGCGACGCAAACGGACACGCCGACAGGAGTCGAACTTTCAAGATGAGAGTAGAGGCAGCTGTGTTTAAAACCCACAGGCGCCAGCCCGCCCGCCGCGGCAGAGACCACCGGAGGCTAGCGGGATGAACGCGCAGCCAGTCCAGCACTGGCAACGAATTTGACAAGTAACGCAAAGGAACGTCATGGGAAAGATCAAGCTTTTCCCCACGCCAGAATACAGCAGCAAACAGCCCTCGGAGAGGGTCAGCCAATCACGCGAGCTGCTCTACAGCGTCCCTGCTGCGCTGTGCGAGGAGATTGCGCGCGCGGCCACGGAGGAGCTTGCGGAGAGGCTGAGCATTCCGGACTGAGTCTTCCTCTGGAAAAATGCCCATTTTTCCATGTTTTTGCATGTTTTTTTTGGCGGTGCCACTAAACGCCAAAAATGGCGCAGAGGGGCACCCCCCGCCTTTTTTCTCGTTTTTGGGCGCATTCAAAAGCGGTGCCACTCTGCGTCAAAAATGAAGCAGAGGGGCACCCCCGCCTTTTTTCTCGTTTTTTGGGCGCACTCAAAAGCGGTGTCACTAAACTTCAAAAATGAAGAAGAGGGACACCGGGCCTCTTTTCTCGTTTTTTGGGCGCACTCAAAAGCGGTGTCACTAAACACCAAAAATGGTGAAGAGGGACACCCCCGCCTTTTTTCTCGTTTTGCTCAACTTAAGCGGTGTCACGCTTCATCAAAAATGAAGCACACCGGGCCTTAGTCAAGCACAGAGACGCCCGTGCCGGAGAGCGTCACCAGCTGGTAGGCCACCAAATGAATGAACAGGTCCGTCATCGTGCCGTCCAGGCCCTTGAAGGTGAACCGGGCAAGGTCGCCCGAGCGGGTGCTGACGCCACTCAGCGGCATCTTGGGCACGCGCTCGGTGGGAAAGCCGGCAATGAAGCTGTGGCGCAGGTAGCCCACGCGGCCGATGTCGATGTTGCGCACCGTGTTGTCGTAGGTGCCCGCGAGGACGGAGAGGAAGTGGAAGTGCTCCGAGGCTCCCTTCATGGGGTTGTGAGGGTACTGCAGGCTGCCCAGCTGCATCTGCGACTCCAGGAGGCTGTCCTCCTGCCTCGCCGCGCCGATGGGGGCCACGTCCTGCCCCGGGTTGGCCAACAAGTGGATCTTGGAGCCCGCGTCGTTGTCCCAAAAGGTCACGAAACACACGCGCCCATTAGTTTTTCGTAAGGCGTCGCAGCCACGGTGTCGTTGTCTACCGCTCCGCCAACGCCGTTCGGGACCGCTGAACATGCTGCGTGTGCACCGTGGGGTAGCTGAACACGAGCGACCTTCCTGAGAGGAGCACGCGGTTGAAGGACTCACCCAGCGCAGAGTCCAGGACGACCTGGGAGGCCAGAACTCGGACGTTCTGGATCTCGAAGTCGGTGCTCAGCGTGGCCCCCGCCGGGTGCGCCCCGGCGCTCTCGGACCACAGCGCAGTGGTGGCGTCCGCAAACTCAATTTCTATCACCAGGTTCAGCTGCGGCGGCAGCATCTTCCCGCAGCGCAGGATTCCCACCATGGTGGGGCGCAGCAGCACGTCCGCGTAGCCGCCCTGGTGCACCGCGCGGGCGATGCGCGGGTCGTTCACTTCGTCGAAACCCTCAATGGCCTTGTTGCGGTTGTACTCTCTGCCCTTCAGCAGGTCGTGCACGGCCACGGTGCGCCCGTAGTAGTTGATGTCGTCGCAGCGCTGGCCGTTGGCGAAGACCTGGACGCGCTGGACGAAGCAGGCGGGGTTGGGCGTGGCCGGGGCCAGCGGGTTGGTGCCGTCCGTGTTTCTGACGCGGAAGGCGATCTTGATGGACTCGGGGTCGATGAAGGACGTGCCGCTGGTGAGCGGGATGCGGCAGACCCTAGAGGTTGTGGGGGAGAAGGAGCTCAGCGAGCTGGGGAAGTACTGCACGTCATGCCGCGCCGTCACGTAGCTGGTGTTGCAGCTCCGCGAGGTGAGTCAGCTTTGGAGTTGTCTTGTTCTGCGGGGAATGGAGGCGAGTCAGCTTCCGGGGGCTGTGAAGGGGGGATGATGTGAGTCAGCTTTGGAGTTTGGTGGTGGTGTTGTTGTCGGTTTTTGTTTTGGGGGGCGCAGGGGGCCAGTCAGCTTCCGGGCTGTGAAGGGGAAGGGGGGTGAGTCAGCTTTGGAGTTTGGTGGTGGTGTTGTTGTCGGTTTTGGTTTTGGGGGGCGCAGGGGGCCAGTCAGCTTCCGGGCTGTGAAGGGGAAGGGGGGTGAGTCAGCTTTGGAGTTGTCTTGTTCTGCGGGGAACGGAGGCGAGTCAGCTTCCGGGGCTGTGAAGGGGGAAGCGGGGCCAGTCAGCTTTGGAGTTTGGTGGTGGTGTCGTCGCCGTCTGTTTTTGTTTTGGGGGGGGCGGGGGCCAGTCAGCTTCTTCCCGCCTTTGTCCGGGCCTGTGAAGGGGGAAGGGGGGCCATCATTCCAGCTTTGGAGGGTGTGTTCTGTTCGGCGGGGAAATGGAGGCGGAGTCAGCTTCCGGGTCTGTGGAGGGGGAAGGGGGGCCAGTCAGCTTTGGAGTTGTGTTCGCGGGGATTGGTAGTCGAGTCCATCTTCCGGGGCTGTGAAGGGGAATGTTTTGAGTCCAGCTTGAGAGTTGGACGGGTGGTGGCTCGCCGTCTGTTTTTTGTTTTGGGGGGGAGGCGGGGGGCCATCAGCTTCCTGGCTGTGAAAAGGGGGAAGGGGGGCCAAGTCAGCTTTGGAGTTGTTGTTTCTGCCGGGGTATGGAAGGCGAGTCTGCTTCCGGGCTGTGCAAGGGGGAAGGGGGGGGGGGGCCAGTCACTCAGCTTTTGGGAGGTTGTGGGTGTGTCGTCGCCGGCTGTTGTTGTTTTGGGGGGGGCGGTGGGGGGGAGGTGGGGGGCGGGGGGCCAGTCAGCTTCCGGGCTGTGAAGGGGGAAGGGGGGCCAGTCAGCTTTGGAGTTGTGTTCTGCGGGGAATGGAGGCGAGTCAGCTTCCGGGGCTGTGAAGGGGGAAGGGGGGCCAGTCAGCTTTGGAGTTTGGTGGTGGTGTCGTCGCCGTCTGTTTTTGTTTTGGGGGGGGCGGGGGGCCAGTCAGCTTCCGGGCTGTGAAGGGGGAAGGGGGGCCAGTCAGCTTTGGAGTTTGGCGGTGGTGGCGTCGCCGTCGTCGTCTGTTTTTGTTTTGGGGGGGGCGGGGGGCCAGTCAGCTTCCGGGCTGTGAAGGGGGAAGGGGGGCCAGTCAGCTTCCGGGGCTGTGAAGGGGGAAATGTTTTGAGTCAGCTTTGGAGTTTGGTGGTGGTGGCGTCGCCGTCGTCGTCTGTTTTTGTTTTGGGGGGGGCGGGGGGCCAGTCAGCTTCCGGGCTGTGAAGGGGGAATGTTTTGAGTCAGCTTTGGAGTTTGGTGGTAGTGTCGTCGCCGTCTGTTTTTGTTTTGGGGGGGCGGGGGCCAGTCAGCTTCCGGGCTGTGAAGGGGGAATGTTTTGAGTCAGCTTTGGAGTTGGGCGGTGGTGTCGTCGCCGTCGTCGTCGTCGTCGCCGTCGTCGTCTGTTTTTGTTTTGGGCGGGCGGGGGCGGGGGGGCAGTCAGCTTTGGAGTTTGGTGGTGTCGTCGTCGGTTTTTTTTTCGGGGGGACGGGGGCCAGTCAGCTTCTTCCGTTTGGCTTGCCCAACGTTTGACACGTGTCAGGAAGTGTGCTCTGTCAGGCAGGGATTTTGTCAGGAAGGGATTTTGTCAGGCAGGAATTTTGTCAGGCAGGAATTTTGTCAGGCAGGGATTTTGTCAGGAAGCGGGCTCTGCCAGGAAGCGGGCTCTGCCAGGAAGGAGAGTCAGCTTTGGAGTTGTGTGTTGTCTTCTTTTGGGGGGAACGGTGTGAAAAATTGGAAGCTGATTGACGCCACTTGACGACAATGTCAAGTGTACCTTGAATCCCTGAGAAATCTACCATGTGTAACTTTTGCACGTCGTAAAAGTAGAAAACATCATCATTGCCATAATGTCTAATGTTTTCTTTAAACTCACAAACTACAAACAAATTACAAACCTGGTTGATCCTGCCAGTAGTCACATGCTTGTCTCAAAGACGGTCACAACCAGTGTGGACACGAGGGTCGACTTGTACAATGTCTTTTGCCGCCTGCAGCCACTCTTTGCGCCGTCGTTGCCTCGCTTCCCCTCACGCCGACGATGTCTGCCCCTGCGGGCGCTGTGACTGCGCACGAGCGCCTGCTCGCCGCCGTGAGCGCGGCTGACGCACTGCCGAGAGGCACCACCTTTGAGAAGGTGAAGGGAGCTAGGGATCGGCTGCGGGGGGAACTCTCCTCCGTGCAGCGCACGGACGGAGACGAGCTGGTGAAAAGCGCAACGGCCTGCGCGCACCGGCTCAACCAACGCCTGAGCCGGATGAGGAAGCTCGGCATGGATGCCACGCCTGAGCCCGCTCCTGCCGATGCGCCCATCAAAAGTGAGCCCGCTCCTGCACCCCAAAAGTGAGCCCGCTCCTGCACCCGAGCCCGCTCCTGCCGAGGCGCCCATGAAAACTGAGCCCGCTCCTGCGCCCGAGCCCGCTCCTGCGCCCGAGCCCGCTCCTGCGCCCGAGCCCGCTCCTGAGGCGCCCATCGCCACGACTCCTGCCATGAGCAGTGCTCTTCACGCCATCCAGAGTCTCTGGTGCACGCTGGCCACAGAGAGAACGCCGGGCAATATCGAGATGTACAAATTATTTCGGCGCTTGGGCAGCACCATAAGCAGTGCTGACCTACATGTTGAGGATCTCCGGGTCATCCGGCGGGAACTGTGGAAGTTTCGCATGTTCATGGAGTCTCATTACAAACAATTTTTCGGCCCTTGCCTTGTCCGCGCCTCGGTGAGCACAGGCATTTTTTGCCTCACTAATCTGTTCGCCGAAGTGCAAGCGAGGATGTACAACGCCTCGCTTGCCCGCGGCAAGAAGCGCAAGGCGGACGAGCCGTAGCTTTTCAGGCGAACGCGTGGCAGAGAAAAAAGATCGTGATTGCGTCGTTTGGCAACGAGTGCCCCAAACCCTAAAGGGACATTTGTGCGGTTTTGCGCGGTTTGCCCAGGTTGCGTCGAGGGCGCTCTGGAGCGTGGTCTCGCTGGCGGAGAGCGCGGCGTTCGTGGCGTACGAGGCCAGCAGCGCCGCGTCGGCCTTGGAGACCTGGAGCGCCGTGATGCTGGCGTCCCGGCTAGCAAGCTGCGCTGCGACGAAGGCCTCGGTGGCGAGGCCCAGCAGCGCATTTGCTATTTTGGTGTCTACCTCCAGTGGCGTGTCCAGTCCGTCCACCGTGGAGAGCAGGGAGGCCAGCGCGCTTGCGTCCGCCTTGCCGAGGAGGGCGGCGTCCAGGGCTGCCGTGGTGACGGCGTCCAAGAGGGCCGTCGCTATCTTAGAGTCCACCTCCGAGGAAGTGTCCACGGCCGACTGCAGGGCGTAAGCAGTCAGGGCGCTGGCGTCTGCCTTGGAGGCCTGCAGCCCCGAGATGGAGGCGTCTCGGCTCGCGAGCTCGGAGGCCAGCGCCGCGGCGGTGACGGCCCCCAGGAGAGCGTTGGCCACCTTGGTGTCCACCTCCAGCGGCGTGATCCTCGCCGCTATGTCCAGGGAGTGTTGGTCCACCACCGTCTTGAGGCCGTAGTTGGCGGCCACCGTGGCCAGCGTGGCGTTGTTGGCCGAGGCGATGGAACCGTTCATGGCCGCCGTGGTGCTGTAGTTGGACAGCTTCAGGTCCACGCCGTCCGGGGTGCTCTTCGTCGCCACCACGCCCTCCAGCACGTCGAAGGCCGACTGGTCTGCCTTGTTGGAGAGGCCCGTGGTCAGCGAGCTCTGCAGCGCGGCGATGCTGCTTCCGTGCGCGGCCACCTGCCCGTCCGTGGTGGCCAGGGCCGCCGCCGTGGCAAGAGGCGCAATCGCCGGCGCCAGCGCGCTGCTGTCCAGCTTGGAGGCCAGCTCTGCGGTGACTCTGTCGTCCAGGGACTGGATGGCCGCCGCGTTGTTGCCGGCGGCTGCCGTGTTCACCGCCAGGTCCGTTACTTGAGCGTACGGCGTCAGAGCGAGGGCCAGCTGCCCTGCGGTGACGTGCGTGCCGTCAGTCACCTCTCCGTTGTCCAGGACCTCCGGGATGTTGCCGGTAACAGGTCCTTCAAACATGTTTACATATCACCGCCTTAGTCCAGTGGCTATTCCGCAAAGCGAGGCCGGCTCCGCGGCTTTGGAGCGAGGCCGGCTCCACGGCTTCGGTCTGAGCGAGGCCGGCTCCGCGGCTTCGGTCTTGGAGCGAGGCCGGCTCCGCGGCTTCGGTCTTGGAGCGAGGCCGGCTCCGCGGCTTCGGTCTTGGAGCCCGCACCAGGCCCGCACCAGGGTTTTTTTTCGGATGTGACTCAATAATTTGATTTGACCGATTTTGCCGGTCAAAAGCGAGACCTGCGCACGATGGAGCCAGTGGCCGACAAAATCGGACACTGCTTCGTAGTTGGTGCGAGACATCAGCTGCGTGCCCTCCATGTTGGCGGGCTGGCGCGGTTCTGCCGGGCAGGTTCGCCGAAACTTTAGGCAGTTGTCCCCCCGCAGGACCACTGGATTTTTTTTTCAGTTGTCGGCTTAGACGACAACCTCGACATTTTTTTCCTGGGAAGATCCTTACATTTTCCCCGGCCGCAGCATGAACTACTATGGTACGCGAGGGGGCCACGACCTGGTCTTTCACACGGAGCTGCGAGACGCACTCTTCGCGAGCGGCCTGCCATTCGTCGTCAGCGTCAACGACGTGCCGGAGGCCAGGGAGCTCTACAGCCGGGCCGACTCCATCGCGAGCCTGCGCTCGGGGAAGAACAGTTCCAAGCCCGAGCTGCTCGTGATGCACCGGGGCATTCCTGCTGTCAGCACAGGATTGGGGAGAGCAATCCTGTTGCCACAGCAGGATTGAAGGGGCAATCCTGTGGTCACGACAGGATTGACGGCAGGGCGTGTGAATGGTGAAAAAAACACTCTGGGAGCGATGCTGTGAGGACAGCATCGCTCCCGGACCTTCGGTGCTGGCCCGGTGATGGGTTTTTCGGGCAAAATACCGAAGTCGGAATTCCGACCTCGCTGAGAGACCGAAGTCGGATTTCCGACTTCGGTGAAACAATCCCGACCTCGGGCTCGGCAGGGCTCCGATGCCGGGCAGGGTGGCGCAGTGCCAACCCGCCGAACCCTCACAGTCCCCCGGGTCCTTGCTATATGTGCTATAGGTGCTATATCTCACAAGGCAAGCCACTGAACATCCACTCTCCCCGGGTTCCTTGCTATATGTGCTATATGTGCTATATGGCCCTATATAGCACATATAGTACAGATTTCGCGCGTACAGAGTATATAGCACATATAGTACATATAGCAAGGACCCGGGGGAGAGTGGAGGTTCCGCGGCTTGGCGTGTAAGATACAGCACTTATAGCACATATAGCACATATAGCAAGGACCCGGGGGAGAGTGGGGGTTCAGCGGGTTGGCGCGGCAGGGTGGCGCACCCGGAGTGCCAAGAACATGTTCATCCGACATGTAATCCGACATGTTGAAGAAATTAAGCGTATAGCAAGGAACCTGGGGAGAGTGGAGGTTTCGCGGCTTGGCGCGGCAGAAATGTGAACACGAGTGGCAATTGTGTTGGCACTTGTGTTGAAGAAATTAAGCGTATAGCAAGGAATCCTGGGGGAATTTCAATGCAGGGATACTGCAGGGAATCCCTGCATTCCCGGTATCTCTCTCTTTAGAGGGGGTTTCCCAAATGGCTTATATTCTACCTGAGAGGCTCCCAGCACTCGTCCGTCCAGCATTTGACCTCGTCCTGCGAAGGATTCGAAGTCTAAAACGCTGCGTGGAGGCGTGAGGCTGCAAAATAGTGACCCCTAGATATGCGCTGCAATTTGGCTCCAGGTTGCATTTCAAGCGATGTCAAGCTTTGCCAAAGGAAACCCCTTTTCCCTTTTTTTCGGGGACCCCTTTTTTTTGGACCCCTTTTTTTCTTTTTTTTTGTTTTTCTTAGCCCTGCAAAGGTTGGCTCGCTTGAAATGCAACCTGGAGCCAAATTGCAAGCATATCTAGGGGTCACTATTTTGCAGCCCTGCTTCATTTGTGGGGTGTGTCTCAAATTGCGATACAAGAAGGGTCCCAAAGATAAACCCCCCAAAAGACTACCCCCCCAAAAGACTAACCCCCCAAACCAAGGCCTGCGTGTGACATCTAGGCCCGGTCCTGCAGCTCCTGGTCGAAGCAGGCCCCCACCACCCGGCTCCGGGTGTCGATGCCCACCGCCTTCTCGAACCTCGGGCGGGGGCACTCGGGCAACGGAGTCTCGGAGACGGGACCATTGGCACGGCCGCGCGAAGGTTTCGCAAGGTTTGAATTGCGTGGCAGGCGCAGCACTTTCGCAAGGTCAAGTGTAGATTTCGTGACAGGCGCAGCACTTTCGCAAGGTCAAGTATCGATTTCGTGGCAGGCGCAGCACTTTCGCAAGCACTCTCTGCGAGCTGGGGGATGGCGAGATGCAGAAAACGTTGGCGCTGTGCGTGAATTGGGCTTCCGGACTGTGCGCAAACCACCTCGGCTGCGACGCCTGTACGGCGGCGGTCTCGGAACGGGTTCGGAACGGGTGCGGAACGGTCTCGGAGACGGGACCATTGGCACGGCCGCGCGAAGGTTTCGCAAGGTGTGAATTGCGTGGCAGGCGCAGCACTTTCGCAAGGTCAAGTGTAGATTTCGTGACAGGCGCAGCACTTTCGCAGCACTTTCGCAAGGTCAAGTATAGATTTCGTGGCAGGCGCAGCACTTTCGCAAGCACTCTCTGCGAGCTGGGGGATGGCAAGATGCAGAAAACGTTGCGGAGGCAAGCTCCGGCGTCCGGAACTGGAGCTCGCCCGCTCTCTTGTGAGCTGAGGCGCCTCAACCGGTGGTGCCTCCGCCGGTGCCTCCGCCGGTGCCGCCGGTGCCTCCGCCGGTGCCTCCGCCGGTGCCTCAACCGGTGCCGTCTCAACCGGCGGCTTTGGCTTGCGCTTTGGGGCAGCCGGCTCAGTAGGCACGTCCTGCTTCGGTTTGTTCTTGCTCCCAGGGGGCCTGCCCCGCCGTTTCGGCTCCGGTGCAGCCGGCGCAGCGTCCGGCGCAGCGTGCGCCTCCGCCTCTTGCGCCTCCGCCTCGTGTTCGGTTGGCTCCATTTAATTACCGACCTGGACGGCAACGTCGTCCGGCTTCGCGGGTCGTCTTTGTCGTTCGTGTTATATCTTGACCACGTGTCAGGCGGAAGCGCATGTGCCTCAGGGTAACCGGGCCGAGGGCCATGAAGTGCCCGTCGTCGGAGCCCGTCTCCACAATGGTACCCACTCCGCTCAACAGCGTGATCTTGGAGAGGATGTTGTCGCCCAGGTTGCCCAGCACTCTGCTGGTGTTGGCCAGCTGGGCGCAGACCTCGTTGTGCGAATTCATTTTCACGAATTCGAAGATCTGCTGCCCGCCGGAGACGAAGCTCGGGCCCAGCATGTGGTCCACGCTGAAGGGCTTGGCGGGAGAGGCGGCCGGCGCAGGGTAGTCCGCCGCGTCAGGAAATTGTTGGCGCATCTCGCTGTAGGTGGCGGTGGCAAAGTTGGAGCTGATCCAGGCCGCCAACCGAGGGCCCGTGTACGCGCCCTCCGGAAGCTGCGCCCAGTTCAGCGTGCCCAGCGCGGCGTCAACCCAGTAGAGGTAGCGGCCCCGGTCTGTCGAGAGGAAACTGTCGGCCAGGCGGATCTTGTAGACGTCGCTCTGCAAGTGCAGGGGCTCTCCCAGGTCTACCTCAAAGTCGCCACGTAGATAGTGGTCATCCTTTTCTTTAGGAACCCGCCCGTCCGGCGGACGACGGTGGACGGCTGCGACGGAGGTGCAGCAGGAGATGTTTTCACACCTCGCGTTTATGAGCGTGGAGCTGGCGAACAGCTTCTGGCCCAGGAAGCTGAGCGCCGCTCCCATCCGCGTTTTCAATTACGAAGCGCTCTTCGAAGCGCTTGAAGAACATTTCATTCCTCGGCTTCAGGTAGTAGACGAAAAGGAAGCTGTAAGGTTCCCGCGTCGCCTGCTCGTACAACTGGTAGAGCTGCTCTTCGGCAGCAGGGCGCTGAGCTCCTCCACCACGGCGTCCAGCTCGTGCTGGTTGCGCAGCCTCCAGCAGCAGAGGAATTGCTGGTTGACCCGCACGGCTGCGCTGATGAGCCGTAGCTTCTGCGAGCTCACCCAGGTGCTTATCTGCAGGTGACGGCCCTTGATGAACAGCGTGTCCAGGGCGCCGTTGGGTCTGTGGAGCTGTCGCAGATTATCAGGACCTGATACAGTTTCTTCATCTCCAGCTTCTTGGACGCCTCCGTGATCTTGCGCTGCTGCTGGATGATGCGGCGCAGCGCCGCCTCGTCCCACTCGTCCCAGTACGCTTGCTCCCGTTCAGTATTCACTCCCAGGTCCTGCTCGATGTACTTCTTGACGGGAATCCAGCCGTCGTCGATGTCGATGGACGGACTGAAGATGTAGATCCTTTCGAAGACGCCCCTGTACTGCTCCAGAATCAGGCTGATCGGGCTTCCGGACAGTGCGCAAACCACCTCGGCTGCGACGCCTGTACGGAGGCGGTCTCGGAACGGTCTCGGAACGGTCTCGGAACGGTCTCAGAACGGTCTCGGAGACGGGACCATTGGCACGGCCGCGCGAAGGTTTCGCAAGTTCTGAATTGCGTGGCAGGCGCAGCACTTTCACAAGGTCAAGTATAGATTTCGTGGCAGGCGCAGCACTTTCGAAAGGTCGAGTACAGATTTCGTGGCAGGCGCAGCACTTTCGCAAGGTGCTGGATCCATTCTCTGCGAGCTGGGGGATAGCAAGTTGCAGAAACGTTGGTGCCATGCGTGTATTGGGCTTCCGGAAAGTGCGCAAACCACCTCGCTCGCGACGCCTGTACGGAGGCGGTCTCGGAACGGGTTCGGAACGGTCTCGGAACGGTCTCAGAACGGTCTCGGAGACGGGACCATTGGCACGGCCGCGCGAAGGTTTCGCAAGTTCTGAATTGCGTGGCAGGCGCAGCACTTTCACAAGGTCAAGTATAGGTTTCGTGGCAGGCGCAGCACTTTCGCAAGGTCGAGTACAGATTTCGTGGCAGGCGCAGCACTTTCGCAAGGTGCTGGATCCATTCTCTGCGAGCTAGGGGATAGCAAGATGCAGAAGCGGTCGCGGAGACGGGACCATTGGCACGGCCGCGCGAAGGCTTCGCAAGGTTTGAATTGCGTGGCAGGCGCAGCACTCTGTGCGTGAATTGGGCTTCCGGACAGTGCGCAAACCACCTTGGTTGCGACGCCTTCACGCAGGCGGGTGCGGAACGGACCCGGAACGGTCTCAGATTTCGTGGTTGGCGCAGCACCTTCGCAAGGTCGAGAAATAAATAGGTAGCTTGATAGATAGAGACATAGATGGACAGTCAGGTATAGATAGTAAGATAGATAGAAGTACTAGGAAAGTCGTCTGTTCTTTCGGCTTGCATGGCTCAAACGTAGTCACTTCTGTGATTTGAGCATGTGGCACACCACACAACTCACCACACAATTCGCAACACAACAACTCCAGCGCTAAGTGTCCGAGAGAGTCAAGCAGACCCACGTGTGTTTGAGTTTTTTTATACAGAGTCACAAGACGCAAGCAGTCTTGGTTGGGCCCATCTCCCCCTCAGGGGGTCCATTACACGCTTCACACCAGCCACACACACACAGCAGCAAAAGCAGGCATCACACCAACCATCACTTCGCAACAGCACAAGCAGGCATGTAGCACATTTTAGAATTTGTTAGATCTTGTTCACCATCGTGTCTGACTTCTTGGTACCCGCCGGCTAGGCTAAGGGCGGCTTGGCATTTCGGCCGGCCGCGCGCGCCATGGACCGCGAAGAGGGCAATGCAAGTGAGGGCCGCTGTCAGGTTCTGTTGGCTTACCTGGCCGCCAACACCGTGGAGCTGCGACAGCTGCAGTGCCCAGACATTGCAACGCTTTTACGCACGGGCGAAGCTAGGCGAGGCAAGCCGGCCATCCCAGAACGAGCAGCCTTGCGCCGCTTCGTGCAGCGACACGGCCACACTTTTACAGATGGCCAGCAGGCCGAGCTCCGGGCCTGGGAGGCTCGGCTGTGCGTCTCGCCGGAGCACGCAGCAGACGCAGCGCAGTTTGCCGAGTTCACTGCCTTACTTGAGCGGCGTGCAGATTTTTTTCAGTCACTGCGCAAGCCGTCTTTAGAAGCTTGCTTTGAAGTGCACGCAGTAAAAAAGGATAGAGACCTCAAGTTCGGTCAAAATTTCATGCGCCGCAGCATCCCAAAGCTTTCGAAGGAGCAGAAGGACGAGCTGGCCGAGTGGGAGGCCATGCTTTGTGACGCTGGCGAGGGCGAGCGCTTGGCGTTTCGGCCGGCGCTGCAGCGACAGCTGGAAAAGTTTATTGCCTTGCTCGAAAATCGAGCCGACTATTTCCAGAGCTTGCAGAAGCCGTCGCTTGTGGCTTTGTTTGACTCGCACGCAGCGAAGACCGACAAGGAGCTTCGGTTCGGCAAAGACTTCATGCTTCGCTGCTACCCACAGCTTTCGCAGGAGCAGAAGGACGAGCTGGCCGAGTGGGAGGCCATGCTGTGTGAGCCCGGCGAGGGCGAGCGGCAGGCGTTTCGGCCGGCGCTGCAGCGACAGCTGGAAAAGTTTATCGCCTTGCTCGAAGATCGAGCCGAGTACTTCCAGAGCTTGCAGAAGCCTTCGCTTAAAGCTTTATTTGAAGTCCACGCAGCGAAGACCGACAAGGAGCTTCGGTTCGGCAAAAACTTCATGCTTCGCTGCTACCCACAGCTTTCGCAGGAGCAGATGGACGAGCTGGCCGAGTGGGAGGCCATGCTTTGTGACGCTGGCGAGGGCGAGCGCTTGGCTTTTCGGCCGGCGCTGCAGCGACAGCTGGAAAAGCTTATCGCTCTGCTCGAAAATCGAGCTGAGCACTTCCTGTTAAGCCTAGACCTTGAGAATTCTTCGGGTTGAAATTCAAACCTTTGGTATTTCCGAGAACTTTGTGATACATTGGGTGTTCCAGGAAACACTGGGTTTGGTCGATAGAACCATGGTGGGGGGGCCGTTTGACTGCAGGTGAGCACCACGCCTACCATCCAGGCTCTAGGCACGGAGGAGGGAACCAACAAGGCAGGTGGGGCAGCCAGCCTAGAAGACAAGATGAAGCACCGCGACGGGAATCCAAATAATCTCATGTCAGAAACTCCGTCAAAACAGTTAATCATACAATCAACCAACAGTAGGATCAACAAGCAAGGCTGCAGCCATGCACGCTCTTTTGCTCGCGCATGGCAATGTCGTTGCCCCAGAGCCGTCCTGCCAAGCGCATTTGCGAGCGCAAGCTGAGCTTGCTCCATGTGCTTTGGCGCAGGCATTTTGGCCCCAAACCGATTCTTTTTAGGTGGCATGGCTGAAGAAAAGCCGCCTGGCAAACGACCACGGCCAGCAGTCAACTTAGACAACGTAGCCGTTGAGTGGGACTCTGCGGAGTCCATTAGGGAACGGCTTCGCAATGCTTTGTTGCTGCTGGATGATCAGTGCCAGGGTCAATGGGACATCAAGTCCACCGTTGCCAACAAAGATGTGCTGTTTCCACTGCTTCGCCGCATGGCAACAGCTGGGGGGGTGGCGTGTGGAACCTTGCCAGTGGACCCACTCCGGCGTGAGCTCAGAGCGGCCTACATGAAAAACAAGATTGAGCCGGACGGGGCACAACTCCAAGGTGATTCCTGGTCCCTCAGAAAGTTTACAGGGTTCATTAAAACAAAGACCAGCCGGAAGGAGGTTAGCAAAGAGCCTTCCCTCAATGAGTCATTTTTTGTCACGTACGTTTTTTGCCCGTCACTTCACTATTATTGGGACGGCTTACCAAGCTAGACTTTATGTTGTAAGGACCCGGTCTTTCAGCAGATGGTGCTGATCCTGAACCCTGATCTACAGGCATGAGTCCGTTGTTTCTCTGTTTTTGGAGGGACGCTGGCGTTTGCTGAAAACAACATGGTTTCCCAAAAGTGTGTCTTTGTAGGTTTTAGTTGACCCTCCCTGCAAGGCAGTGGTTGATGCCGTGAATGCCAAGAAGACAAGTTGCAGCTCCGGCAGCTTAGCCAGTGAGAAGGACCTTGCAACTTCGCGTTTTGCTCGGTGCTTTCTGTGACAAAGCCCGCGCAGGACTTGACTGATGAAGACGCCTGGGAAACCAACAGCGACAGCAGCAGTAAGCACGAAGGTGGGGAGAAGCAAGAGTTTCCAGACGGCGGGCAGCAGAATGCAACACAACCAGCGGAAGAAGACACTCAACAGGAGCCGAAACAGAGCGGCAAACCGGAGCAGCAGCAGCAGCAGCAGCTAGTCCAGCAAAGCAAGGCAGAACCTTTGAATTTGCAAACACGTACTGGGCAGACCATGCATCGGGCGGCTAACAACGACACACCTTCCACACAACCAGAGACACAAGACACGGGCACGCAGCAGCGCGAAAAACCGCAGCAAAAGGAACTGCAAGCACAGGCAGAGAATGCAGAAGAGCAGCAGTGCACGCAACCAGTTTCGAGCAGCACCTCAGCCAAGCAAGCCACGGAAACTGTGTCACCGCATGCAACCGTGGCCACGCCAGACAAAACTCAGGGCGAAAGCAAGGCAAACCCCCCATCCCTCATCTGTCCTTCTGCTTCAGCGCAGACAGCGGCAGGATCAGCTGAGCCGCCTTGCCAGCAGCAGCTCAGTGAGGAAGACAAGCAAGAGATTCTACGGAAGCTTTCAGTGGCAAAGGCTCGGCTGAATGAGTGCCGGCCCTACATCTTGTCGATCTGCAAGTGTTCCACAACCATACTTGAATTTGCGTTGGAACGCGTGGAGCCCTGAATTGTCTTCACGGTACCTAAGGTTACGGGCGCAACGGAAGAGCCCAGACACCACTCTGCCTTCTGCAGGAGGGTTTTGAAACCAATCGCATGCTTTCAACTCAGCTTGATTGCCTTGGAAGTTTGAACAAAACATTAGCTTCCAAAGTGAAATGCCACACCGTATGCCTACACAGCCCCTTGCCAGGAGGAAATGACTTCAATAGCGTGGAGGTGATGGAGTCCTTGCCCTACGCAACAGATGACGCTGAGACCCAACAGGTTGACATGTTGGCAGCTCCTCCCGTGCAGATCCAGCCAGGGCCTTCCCAGCCCTCTCCTGACCTTTCTGCAAGTGAAAGGCGCGCTCAATACGCGGGGACGCGTGCTTCCAAAGGCTCTGACGCAGAAGTGGAAACCCTTGTGGAGGAACCCGTTTTGCAAAAAGAGGTCACGAAGCCCGCTGCCTTGGTTGAACCCGCTCACCCTGAAGACAGCTCCGAGCCAAAGAAGACTATGGAGAAGGACCTCAATCCGTTTCTTTTTTCACCGGGACCTGCTTTTTCGTACTTGATCTTAATTGCATCCCCGCTCCCCTCATTGCCACGGCCTGCCCGGGCCAAGCTTGCAGGAGGAAGCTCCCTGCGCTTTCGTTCGGCGGGAGGACCAGCTGAGCCTGAAAGGATCGAAGAAAAAGAAGAATAAAAGCAAATCCAAATCTTCGAATGATCTTGAGGGTGGGAAGAAAAAGGGAAAGAGGAAGGGTCGCAAAAGCTCCCGCAAGTTGGACATCCTGCGCTCCCCCGAGATCAAGAAGGACGATGTTGATTTGGTTTACCTGCGAAGGGTCAAAATATTGACTCCGGAAAACGATCCCTTGCAGCAAAAGAAGACAAGGGCGGCCAAAAGGAAATCCATGGCAGCCGCAGATGAGGGTCTGCCGCCAGTTGCAGCCAAAGCCAAAGCCAGGTCTAAAGCCAAGCCCAAAAGTGAGCCGAAGTGCAAAGCCAAGCGGGCCCGCCCAAGCAAGCAGGAACACACCGTTGACCGGGAAGAAACAAAGCCTCAGGCTAAGAGAGCTGCCAAAAAGAAAAAAAATCGGGCGAACAGATTCCTGATTCGCCTGACCTTCTTCGTAAGGACCGCTTGCAGAACGTCACGGAGTTCCTGCAAAAATTCAAGGCGGAGGAGGATTTGGCCCTGACCAAACGAAAGGTGAAGTTCAACCAAGCCGCGCTTTGGGCGTGCCAGTTGAACATCTATTGGAACAGGCCGGCGTGTGGGGTCACGCTCTTGACCGACGAGGGCGAGAAGGACATGGACGTGGGCTACTTCAGCTTCTGCTTGGATGGTGTTGCACATGTGCACCTACTTGCCGCTGCCATCAAGTGCGCTGAGATTTTGGATGCTCAGCATCAAACAGTAACCCTTTAAAACAAGCCGTGGACATATGGTTTTAAACACGCACATGCGTGATCAGTTTGATTGGGTTAGTCAGCTCTGCTTCTCACCAGGGCAACCTCATCGACTACTCGTTGCAAAGGGCGCCGAACCTTACGATTTGCAAGGATGACCCTTCCCTTCAGAACGAGATAAGCCTCCTCAAGTACAACGGCCAACTCGCTTTGAAGCGCCTTCTTCCGCTTGATGGCCAGGATGTGGACTGAGCCGTGCCTCACGGTGCGGGGTGAAATTTTCACGGCTAGGGGTGTTTACACGCAGGGCAAAGGGTTTGCCTTCTTAGTTTGGCATGCGGTTGCCGCGGGTTAGACCAGGCCATAAACAAAACAAGTCCTTAAAAAGTGTTGAAGCAGCCATGGTTCTTTGAAAGGGGTGCGCTTGGTTCCCAGCAAGGTAGCTGCGTGCTAAATTGAGCGTTCATCTTAATCAGCAAAAAGAGCATTGCTGCTTGCAGTGCTTTGCGTGTGCACAACTTCTGCGTGCCTTTGCTCAGATCAGTGGTGCAATTTTGGAAGGGGGTTGCTCAAACCCCTTAGTGGACACACTGAGACCTACACAAACCCTCAAAAGCGTGACCCAAAGTGGCTGCCCCATGCTTCCGAGGTCTATGGATGGTCAGAGGCCTGCGTGGGAACTGCTGGCAAGTCAGGGTAGCTACTCTGAAGAAGAACTGCGCTTCTGGCCTGATTTGAAATGTGAACGCATTAGCGGCATGGACATTGTCAGTTGCTGCAGGCCAAGGGTTGGCAAGGCCAATGAAACGGTTTGAAGGTGGCATGAGAACCCTGCCCGACCGACCGCGGCAAGCCTTCGCGATCTAGTGGCGCTCACTCACGGGTAGTCCTTCCGGCCATGATTGCCATGGACATTTTGATGTGGCGCATGGGGCAAATGCGCGCACCAAAGGCATGGGCTGGTTGCATCTGAAGCCGTCGTTTTTCAACCGAAGGAAGGGTCAAACTCAACAATTGGTTTGCTTGGAACAGCGCCTGCTCCCTGGCAGACCTTGGCCTTGATCGTATGCCTAATTTATTGGATGGACCCAAGCCTCTTCAATTTGAACGAGGCACCGATTTGTGCTTGTATGTGACATAGTTTCCACGCACCTGCTGACGAACAAAGTTTCCTAGGCGGTTGGATGGCTGGAGTTTTTCGCTGGGACGGGCAACGCATCAGCAATGATGAGAAAAAGCGAAATTCGGGGCGCGAAGTTTGATATTCTTTACCATTCGGCGAAGAAACCAGAGTCGAACTACATGGACATCAACACCAGTTCCGGGTTTGCGTGCCAAGGCTGAGCATTTGGTTGCCATGCAGTTAGCTGTTTCTATTCGCGTGGCAAAAACGCACGGAAACAAAACAGCTGCCCCCCTTTGTAGCTCAGGTTGGCCTGCGTATGGATCATGAAAGGCCGCCGCAACGGCTTTGTAAGCCTATTCGCGACCAAATGCAGTTCCTGGTCACCTGTGAATGTTGCTACATCAATGAGATCAGCCTGCACAAGCATCGGGGATTTGAGCTGCCCATCAGTAGTTTTGGCCAACACCATGTGTGAAAGGACCCCGTTTTGTTCCTTTGCGCGCACGTGCGTCCCATGAGCTGCTGGCAGGACAGCTTTGCTATGCCTGCTCACGAGCATTCACAATGGCACCTGGATATTGGAGCAGCCAGGGGGGTCGTGGATGGAGTGGTACCCGGCCATGCGGTTTCTGATGGGGATTCACAGACAACTTAGTGGACCTAGCGCAGCTCCTAGGTTGATGTTCTTGATTCAGGACCTATTAAGTACTGCATTTCAGATGTATTTTTAAACATAAGCAATTCCTTCTCTGATTTGGGAAGCGTGAAACAGGTTGAAAGGTTGCCATCCCCCGCTGAAACTTTGCTTGGAATCTGAGGTGACTCAGGTACGCTGGTGGATGGCTTCTTTCGGAGGTGCTTCGCCTAAACGCCACTATGCAATTTGCAACTCGGAGGCGCTGAAAAGTCTCGACCGGGGAAAACTTCAGTGGAAAAAAACCGAGCGATCCGTCCAGAATGTACGCCGTTATATTGACAAGCGCGGCCAACAGAGATACACCGCTACGCCAAGCCTTCGCAAATCAGAGCAGCTAAGCTTTGAACTTGTGAGTTTGCTTCTGAACGGCAACGTCGCAACGCAAGCCATGAACTGACCTGATGACATCTTAGGATTTATCCAGTGCGCTTTGCAAGGGCGCTGGTTGACCTGTACACACCCCTCATTACCCAGCGCCGCGGCCCGCCGCCAGACCCGCCTGCCGTGCCTCCGGCGCTGCAGAGCTTCCTGGAAATGCAAGAAGATGACCGTGAGTTGTGGCAGTTTGCCGGCTTAGGTCGTGTTTTCAACTATTTAAGAAGGTCGAAGCACCTTTGCATCCCGCCCGCGTGGAAACCATACATCCCTGATCGTCTTTAGGCTTGTTCCTGGTGCGGGGATGGCTTTTGCGCTGCTTTTGGGGGAAATCCCGTGGAAAAGTTCGCTTGTTTTCGGAAAGACTGTGTTTTGGTTGGGTTTCCTGTCTTTTGTGGCTCAAAAATATGGGTTGTGGAACAAATACCCTGGGTTTTGTTTGGAAAGCATGAGGTTTTTGGACTGGACCCCGTGTTTTTTTGAATGATACCCTAGGCATTTTGAAACCCAGGGTTTTGGCAAGCCGTACTGAACCCATACTGAACCCATATTGAACCCATATTAAACCCGTATTTTAAATATGGGTTTTTTGCACGGAAGCTGTAAAAATAAAGCAGCCAAAATGCCGAAACAGCCGGCTCGGCGGCGCTTTTTGGAGGAGCTTGGATTGGGGAAAAAGGGTTGCAAGCGCTTTGGTTTTCCACCAGCGTGCTTGGCCTAACCATGGTGCCATGCGCGCGAATGCATTCCACCTTGAATGTATGAGCTCAAGGCTTGTTTTTGGGTCACCCTTGAAACATGGAGCCTACTTCGACGGGGCCGTCCAGCTCGGAGCATTCCATCAGCTGCTCTTCGCTGAAAGACGGGTACCAACACGTGAAGGCTGAGATGGAAGATGCTGAGAGCAAAATAGAACGTGAGATTCAGGACCCCTTTTGTTTGCCTTGCCAATAACGTTCTGAAATTGAGAGCCTTCGCGCTCCGTGAGAACCATTTTGAATTGCCAGGAGCTTGAAGCGCAACTTGCATGCGGTCGTGCTAGTGCAACTTGCTAGCAAACTGGCCCTGGTCAAGTAAGTGCAGAATCAAGCAAACATCAATTGACTGAAGGTGGCCTGGAAGGCGTTTTTTTGGTCCAAAAAACACATGTTCAGGCCACCTTCGTTTTTAGCAAGTAAGGACAAGGACTCCGAGACATTCCTGGAAACTCAACCGATGTCCAACGCCAGCTTGGAGACTATTCCCGCAACTTGGTAACGAATGGTGGTTGCCCGGACCCTCTCGTGCCCCGACCCACCGGCCCAGGCCACTGGCGAGGAACTTCAAGCCGCAGCTGTCTCATCCCACTCGGATTCGCCGCTGCCTGGCACACCAACTATCATGGATGACCCTTACATGGTGACTATCAGTAGCGATGAGGCATTCTTGTGTGTGTGCACAACGTGGAAATGATGCACGGTTCAGCGTTGGGGCATGCCAGTTTGCAGGAAGACGTGGATATTGATTTGGCCACCAATCTGCAGAAGTCTCTTTCGTCGGGGCAGCCGCCAATCGCAACACCTTTGAGGAATGAGGCGAAACAGGCGGCCGAAGCTTCCCAACCCAGTTCAGAGACCCAGCAGCTGATCCCAGACCCCCTTGCCAAGCCCGCCGGCACAGACGAAACAGACCCCAGCACCACGCCTCCTGCAGAAACTGCTGTAGCTGAGATCACTCGCCAAGCGCCTGGATTGCACACGCATGTCTGCATGTTCACGGGTTGAGTAAACGTGTTTGTTTCGCCTGTTGCGGTGTTGAGTAAATCTGTCCATGGCGGCTTGAAAATGGAGCTGATGTGTCCGTTGGAGGATTGAGAATCATTTATGTGTGTTGGGCCAAGTTGGGGGTTTGAGTTGGCCTATCATAAGCAATCTCTCTACTGACCGCTGATCTAAGGAAAGGCTGCGCCTGGCAGCAAAGTCCCGTTTGAACAGGATGTGCCAATTCAAGAAAAAAAGGAAGGACTTGCAAGCCCCGGACTGGGTTGTTGAACAGTGGAAAACGGGGAATCGCAACATGATGGCCAACTTGCTCAAGGAGGCCAACTTCCAAAAGGACTGCTCATGCATGACCGCAACGTGGCTTGACCTTATCTGGCCTTGACATTGACCCTGATTTGAAGCACCGCAGGAAGTTTTCTTTAACTCGCTGGAAAAGGTGATATCCAGCAAGTCGAGCACCAGCTGCACCATCGAGCAGGGGTGGTACTCTGAGAAAGAGATGCGAGATATCCTTGGATGGACCCCGCCTTGCCCTAAGTTAAGCAACGTTGACACCCAAGCGCTTTCCCAAGTTGAGCCAAGGGCCCGCGTGAGCGGGGCCAAGGAGAGGTGCCAGCAATTCGCTGACACGCACATAAGGCTTGCACAAAAACATTTGAAAGCATGTTGGGCGCATGCACACATGCGTGCATGTTCCTAGAGTGCTTCACCTGCCAGATCGAATGAATACGATGGAGTCGAGGAGTTCCATGTAACGATCAGGGAGAAGGGACAGAAAACGGAAGAAAAGTCGGTCGAAGAGACACGCAAACAGCGAATGAAGGCCAGGTGATTTCCTTGCCAACCACAGTCACGAGTGTCAACAATACCTGCGTTTCACATACGCGTGCAAGCATCACTCCAAACTGTCATAGGTCAAACATTCATCTATACTGCAAAATCTCTCTCAGATTTTCTAGGCCGAGGGCGATGTCGACATCAAGGAGTCCACCTTTGCCAACCTGCAAAAGATGGAGGCGCGGCACGAGAGCGAGAAGAAGGCGCTGGCGATTGATGGGGGAAAGCGCGGCAATCAGTCCGCACCCCAGGCAGGGCGCATGAACCTTCATGTGAATGAGGGTTGCCCAGAAAAAATAAAAGGGCTCCATTTTGAGCACGCCTTTTCATGGGCACGAAATCCATTTGTTCAGGGACGCTTTTTCAACAAGGAGGGTCACGCTGCTGAGTTCATTCCTGAAGTTGCCTTTGCAGGCAAAAGCTGATCTGTCAAAGTTTATGGAAAGCGTCCTTTCCAAAAGCGGGAAGCTACGATCACTCCTGAGAACCTTGCAGTCCGATTTTGGCAAGGATCAAGACACTGCTGGGCAACTTGAACCTCTGGAACCAAATGGCTTGCTTAATGTCACACCTCGCAACCTTTCGGTTTTGCTTAGTGTACCGCCTCGCAGCATGCGTGTGAAACCTCAGGTACGTCAAAGAGCTGCAGACTCAAATCCAAGCCCTTGACACCGAGTATGACAAGTGCAACACGTCCTTAGCAAAGGGACAGGCGGATGGATTTGGGGAATCGCTTCTTGATTTGATTGGAGCGCCTACCAGTCTATATACAAGATTGTTTGCAGCTTCCAGCTTGGTTTGTTGCTGAAGACTTTGGTTACATTCCAACACAACTAAGGTTCCAAAAGGACTGCGAGCAGACCATTCGACACGCCACCTTTGTGCGCCACCCTTACTCAACAGCAGGGTCGTGGCAGCAAGATCTATTCCAAACACCCCTCCGCCCGATTCTAGGTGCAGCGGCGCAGTTGCCACGGAGAAGAAGCTGCGGCATCTAGCCTCAGCAGTTGATGGGTCGCGCATGTGGGTGATCGACGCATCTGTGTTGCACAGCTCAGGCGACTAAAGAAGTTCTTGACCAAATCTGAGGAGGCCCCAAAACCAAGCCCGAAGCGTGCAAGCACAAAGCGAAAGGAAGCAAAAAAGAAGGAAAGTGACCCGCAGGCCAACACAAATCCTGCCGGTGAAAAGCCTGGCAAGAAAGCGCGGAAGGCCAAGTAGGCTTTTTGATGTTTCAATTTGCATGCGCTGGCACGCACGTCCATGATTTTTGCTGGCAGCTCCATCTGCTAGAGTGGCTCTATTAGACCTGCGGGCTAACCTGCAGACATGGATCTTTTACAGCTAGCGCCGCTGAATATTGGGTGTCGATTGAAAAGCCATTGAATCCCCGGTGGTCGATCAGCACTCAAGTTTTTGCTGTTGGCTTTGCCAGCGGCCTGCGTTGTTTTCGCAACGCAATTAGCGCGGGATGTTTGCAATCGCAACTGCGATTGAATCCGGGCGGGGACCAGACAAAACAAGTTGTATGGAGCTTCCAAGCGCGTGCAATGTGAAGCAACACTATGTTAGATATGACCCCTCCCGCCCTCACCGGACCCGCCAGGTTCAGGCGCTGGCAACGCCCTGCGCTCCTTCGCGGAGGACATAGGCGATGGTGTGCCTCAGAACGCGGCAGCGATTTTTAGTGCGTATGGGGTCAAGATTTGGTAAAGGGCTTGGTCAACGGACTAGGTACAGTTGGGACAAACCCTGGAACTCAAGCCAACAACATTTGTCCAAATAGGGTGAATGGTTTTCTATGTTCATGGGTCTTACCAACGTGTTCCAAGCGAACCGCCCCCCACAGAAATGTGCAGCAGCTCAGGCATCCAAAGAGCATCATCCCGGGCAAACTTGGCTGCAGCGGATTTCGTATACAGGACTGGTGCAAATTTCTTTTGAGCAGAAATGCTTGGCACGTTCTGTGTGGCCTAGTCCGCCCCGATCCACAGAGAGAAGCGGACATTTGGGAAACCTTTTGGAGAAAATACGAACATTGGTGTCCGCAACATGAGGTGTTCGAACAGTTCAGAGCAGGCAACATGAATCCCCGGTATACTGCCGCAGTACTGGTTCACGGAGACGAAGGCCGGACCCGCAAAAAATCCGCAATTATGATCTGCAGTTTTCACAGCGTGTTAGGTCGCGGCTTGGATCCTGCCCGCCGGGCTCAGAAAGCATCTGGCGTGAGAAAAAAGTACATCAAAATGAAGTGCAACTTCAAGGGGCACGTGCTTACGAACCGATTCTTGATTGGAGTCCTTCCCAAGCGACTGTATGGGCAAAAGGAAGAACACCTCGATGACTTGTTTGATTTCTGTGGCATGGAGGCAAAGTACATGATGGAGCATGGTATTGCAAACAGCGATGGGCAGAAATACTGGCTCGCACCCTTAGCTGTGGTGGGGGATTGGCCGTTTTTGTGCAAAGCTGGTGGATTGACTCGTAGTTTCAATTGCACGGTCAAAGTTATTGCCAAAAAGAAGAGAAACCCACCTCGGGGCATATGCCATATTTGCAAAGCTGGCCAAGATGGGTTTCCGTTTGAAGACCTGTGCAACCTACAGCCTCACTGGCTTAGCACTATGCACAATGAGTCACCGTTTTCCCCCAAGCCCAACCCCTTCCTGAGCTGGCCGCATCCGCGTGGGCAGCCCGCTGCACTGTTCCAGTTCGACGTGTGGCACGGGTTCCACCTGGGAGTGGGCAGGGCCTTTTTGGGGAGTGCTCTTGCAGTGGCCTCGCAATATTTCGCAGGTGGCACCGTGGATGAAAGGTTTGCACACCTTACTACAGATTACCGGAGCTGGTGCGCAGCCAACAAAGAAACATTGCACTTGACTGCCATCACCAAGGAAGCAATTTCCTGGGCGGCGAAAACCGATTACCCCACGGGTGGCTGGAACAAAGGTGCAGCAACAACAGTGCTGATGAAGTACATTCAATCTTGGGCGGCAAGGACCCCAACAGACGACCCTCTAGTTCGCTTGGCCGAAGAGGCAGCTGTTCTCATCAACGATGCTTTCAAACAGCTATACTCGGAGGATTGCTTCTTGGAGCCTGCTGTGGCGCAGCGCATCGGACGTTTAGGAGTTGGCTTTTTGGAGAAATACGGCCAACTCGCACAGGAAGCTTTCAATCAGAAGCGATGCCTGTTCACTTTGGTTCCAAAACATCATCTTTTACACCATGTATTCCTGGTGGATCTGCTCCACGCTGGGCAGTCCAAAAAGGCAATTCCCAATCCACTTATTTTTTCGGTCCAGTGCAGCGAAGATTTTATAGGAAGACCAAGTCGAATATCAAGAAGGGTGAATTCGCGGACGGTCGTGGACAGAACGATGGACCGATTTTTAATTAGGGCCCACAAAGAATGGCTCCAAGCAGGCTTGATCCGCTGAAAACATGCGGTCTGCACACTGGGCGCCCGGACTTGTTGGCCTGCGTCATTGTTGCCATGTTTTTGAGCCAAACGCCCATGTGCCACAACGGCGAGACCTTGGGTTTGCTTCCGACACCTCATGTATTTTGGGCACCCTGCGAATTCTTTGGTTATGGGCTTTGAAGGTTGCAGAGCTTGCAGAAGCCTTCGCTTAAAGCTTTGTTTGAAGCGCACGCCGTGAAAAATGATCAAGGCCTCAAGTTCGGTCAAAATTTCATGCGCCGCTGTTACCCAAAGCTTTCACAGGGGCAGAAGGACGAGCTGGCCGAGTGGGAGGCCATGCTTTGCGAGCCCGGCGAGGGCGAGCGCTTGGCGTTTCGGCCGGCGCTGCAGCGGCAAGTGGACCGATTTGTTGCCCTGCTGGCGAGCCGCCGCGCAGAATTCCTGCAAGAGAAAGAATCTTCTCTTGGCGCGCTGTTTCGCGCTGCCCGTCGCGGCCGCGACAAGGACTGGAGGTTCGGCCACGAGTTCGTGTCTCGCGTGCTGCCGAAGTTGTCAGCAGAGATGGCGGCGCAGGTGCAGCAGGCAGCAGCTTCTTGCCTATGCCCGACAGAGAGGGCGGCGCGCAAGGCTCCGCACGAGCCCAAGCTGCATGTCGAGGAGTGCGCGCTCGGCGACGACTTGCCTCGCCCGCGGCTGCCAAAGTGCTTGCGCCAGCTATACGGCGACAGCTTGGACGCGGAGACCCGCGTCCGAACCTTCTTCCACCGAGTGCACGAGGTGGACACGTTTTTGCAGGAGCAAGAGTTTACGGCCTGCGAGTACTGCAAGGAAGGGTGGTTCGGGACCACCCGGCCACGCGACGCCCTGCCGGGCCAGGTCGAGACCGCTACCTTCAAGAAGAGCAACTTTATCCTTGCGCCAGAGAAGGACTGGCTGGAGCCCGGCAAAGCAATATGCCGCAACTGCCTGTCAGAGGCTGTGGCACGGGCCAAGGAAGGGCTCCCCAAAGCGCCCGTCCGCTTCACTGCGGAGAACCTTGCAGACCCGGGGGAGTCTCTGGCAGAGACCGACGCGCTCACCTTCTTCGAAGAAGAGCTGCTGTCGCCGATACAGCACATCGTGCGCATCTTCACGCTGCACGCTACTGGGCAGTGCGAACTGCGTGGCCATTTCGGCAACTTGTTTCAGAATGGCCCGCAGTACGTGCGGCAGATCCCGGCCCTGGTCGGAGACATGAAGATGCTTTTGGTTCGGCGCTGCCCGAAAGACCCGGCCCGCAAGCAGCGTGTGCCTTTCCTGGCGTCCCGCCAGCGACTTGAGCGGGCGCTGGACCGCGTCGCACGGCCGGCCGCGGAAGGCGGATCGTTGGCGCTGCAGCCGGGCGCGCTCACGCCAGGCGGCTACGTGGACCTGGTGAGCCGCGAGAACCTGGCTCAATTCGAAGACTCTCCGGAGGGCGCAGAGCCGGTCGGCTTGCAGGTGACTGTTGTCGAGCAGCAGGAGGTCACCAGCTTGGGTTACAGCTTGTTTGCCATGTGGCTGAGTTCTTCCCTGGAGCTGCAGTTGGCCGCGGAAGTGAGGGCGCTGCACGAGCCGGCTGACGTGGCAGATCAGCTCCAGCGGCAGCAAGCGACATGGAATGCACTCCGTCGCGCGGTGCGCAGCTTTGTTTTTGACGAGGAGCTCGACTCCCCGACAGCGGCCGCGGCGCCCCAGACGGGCGACCCTGGTGACCGACGGCTTGCCGCTTCGGGCAGCCGGCCGGATGCAACCGCGCGCCAGGACCCAGAAAACTCAGACGGCCTTGGCGACGGAGGGCTTGCCGCTTCGGGCGGCCTTCCGACTGCAGCACCACGGAGAGACTTACTCATAGCGGACTTGGTGATGTACCTCAGGTCCGTCGTGGTGCGGAGCGGCGATTTTTCCGTGGAGGAAGTGCTTCTTGATGAGCTCACCGCGGTGCAAGAGCTGGCCAGTTGGCAGGAGCCGCTCACCTCCGTGGGCCTCTGGTCTCCTGAAGATCTCGCCGGCCAGCAAACCGAGACGACCATGAAGGACGATCTGTGGCAGGCGCTGGAAAGCGCGAATGCATCTGCGCCGCAGATGCGCACGGCCGCTCGCTTTGGCGCCGCACGCATCCCGGGGCTCCCGATCCTGGACCCACCGACGGTGCAGTCCCGGAACCAGCTGATCAGAGAAGATCAGCCTTACTACATTGCCGCCGGCTTCATTAAGCTTTTCCCCTTGGGACAAGGGGACTACTGGGCCCGCGTGCGGGCCAGGCAGCAGGCCGGCGTCCCTCTGTCGTTCTGGGAGTGGCTGCAGCATTTGCTGCTGCATGCGGACGGCCGGTTTCAAGCGCACCCGCGCTTTTACTTCTTTGCGCTGAATACGGCCTTGCGCAGCAAGGCGCTGCGGTCTCGCAGCTACTTTGTGAAGCGGCAGACTGGCATGAACGCCAACGTGCCGCACACCAACGAGGAGCTCTTGAGGATGGGCAAGGCGCAGTTCACGCAGATCGTGACCGCCTTCGAGCACTCGCTGCCGTGCTCCGCGCAGGAGAAAATCCATCAGCGCTCCGACTTGGAAGCCATGGTGGAGCAGATCGAACAAGCCACGTTCGAGTTCCAAGTGCAGGAGCTGGAAGAGACAGCACAGACGGCTGCCCAGGCATGTGGCGCCGGAGACCAGCCCCACACCGCGGCCGCCGGCGAGTTGAGGCAGTCTTTACTGGATTGCCAGCGCTTCCTTGAAACTATGAAAGTGCCTGGTCAAGCCAGCGCAGCGCCGGACGCGTCGCCGCTTCTCGCTTCGGAGGGCGTCGACCGCAAGCAAACTGCCGTCCGCGCGGACACGGGGCTTGCCGCTTCGGGCGGCCCTGCGCACGACGTAAGAGAGCTGGCCGAAAGACTGCAAGTGCTTTTGCAGCGATGCAAGGTCGGAGGTGAGATTCCGTGTCACTTTACGACCTTAACGACAGCCATCTATCACTGGCAAGACTTGCGTGCGTGCTTGAGGAAATACGACGCTGCGGTCACCCAGCGTCGGCAAGGACGCGCAGACCCGGTAGAGCCGGCCATGGCTCGGCTTCCTGAGAGCAAGCGCTTGGTTTTGAAGTATCCCGGTGTCGTTGCGTGGTACACTGCGTACAAGATGGAGCTCTTTTACCAGCACGTGCTTCAGTACGAGGACGGCCAAGGCATTTTTGAGTGGGGCGCAGGCGGCATCATGCATCTGCACTCCATTAACTTCGGCAGCAAGATGCCCCGCGTGGACCCAGCGAGCTTCTCCGCGCAAGACTTGGACGCAGACGGCGTGAAAACTGCCGCCCAGTTTGCGCGGGCACACGAGGAGCACTTGACTGATTGGAGCTTGGGCAAAGATGAAAAGTGGCAGCATGCGGTAATGGACCGCAAGCGGGCGCGAGTGACGCGCCGGGGACCCGTGGGTTCTCCGCTGCACACTGACTCAGAGTCCGACGGCTCCGCCGACATGGAGCCAGCCAAAGAAACGCGCGGGCCGCTTCGGGCCGCGCAGCAGCGTTTGGCGCCTGATGAGGACTATGTCTCTTTGTTTCCCACACCCCGCACTTTGTGTTATCAGCTGGACGACGCCGAACAGCGCTTGGTTTGTCGGCTCACGGCTGCGGACAGGGCCATCTTGTGTGAGCTCGACGCCTGCCTGGTGGACCAAAAGTGGCATCCGTGTGCCATCGCCGTGGCGGCCAAGGCGCTCCTGATGACCAACAACTGTCAGCTGGTGCGCGCCGCGCGCAGAAAGTGGTACCGTCGGCTGACGGACGCGTGCAACCTGCACGACCGTCACGACGGACCGCCCGTTGAAGTGCCGCCGCTTCTGGCTCAGGGCCCGCCAGAGGCAGAGGGCGACGCGACCCGTCCGGTCGTCGACGTGCAAGTCGACGTGGCAGCCAAGGTGCGCATTACGACTTTCAACATGAACCAGCATAGCCCTGACGATGAATTTGCTGCCGTGTTGCCCGAGATGGACCGTGTTTGTCTACAGGAGGTCACTCCATCGTGCTTGAGCGCCTTGCATGCCTTAGCTGGCCGCTGCGGACGGGCCCTAGTTTGCAGCCCGTGTTGTTTGATAAGGTTGGGGGTTGGGGCTGTGTGGCTTGGTTGGGGCGCTTGTTTGGGGTTTTGTGGGGGCCGCTGGGGGGCGGCGGGGCGCGGTTGGGGGGGGAGGGGGGGGGGGGGGTTGCGGTTGGGCCGGTTGGCACGGCCTGCGAGCGGTGGGGGCACTGGCTTGGGGCGGCGGGGGGATGCAGGGTTTGGGGGGGGGGGGTGGGGGGGCTGGCGGCCTTTTTAGAATTACAAAATAATTAGTTAATCTTGATTAAAAAACCTGATTTTATGTGAGTTATACTACCGGGGTCGTGCAGCGAGGAAGGGTTCGCCGTGTGCGTTCTCTGCCGCCTCGACTTCGGCCGAGTGATGCGGGCATGCGTGTCGCCCGTCGCCGGGCCCAACAGCAGGTTCATGCTACACGTGCTCGTGCAGCTAGCGGCCAACGGCGCTGTGCTGTGTGCTGCCACAGCGCACCTTACCGCGTCCAGAGCCGCCGCGGCCGCGCGCCAGCGCGAGCTGTCAGCATGCTTGGCCGGCTTGGAAGCGCTGGATGTGGATGCTTGCATCTTCGCAGGCGACTTGAACATGCATACAGGCGAGCGCTTGCCACGGGGCGGCTGGCTGGACGCCCACGAAGTCGCCGGCAGCCCTGCGGACTTTGCATCCACTTGGGAGCCTTTGGACGTTGACGTCCCGGCGCATGCGGACGCAGTGTGGCGCTTTGACCGCGTTCTCTGGCTGAGGCGGCCCGCCGCGCAAAGTTCTACGCTCGCTGATGTAGACGCGAGCGACAGTGTCAGCAGTTCTCGGCTTGCCGTTTCGGGCGGCCTAGGACGCAGTGTGTGCGCACCTGTCGGGCCGGCGTCCCGCCAGCTCGGGCTTGCCGTTTCGGGCGGCACGAGCGAGGCCCGACCTGGGCCAGCGTCGCGTGACACCCTTGAGCTGCAGCCGCGAGATTTTGCCAGCTGCTTCATCATGCAGGGGCTGTCCGACCACGCTGCGGTGACAGCAACCATGACTTGCTTGCCGGGCAACGTCGCCACGCGCGAGTGGGAGGAAAAACCTCATCGTGTGCAGACCCGGCCTGGGTCGAGAGGTCGCCCGCCAACCAGGCGACAAGGAAAGCTGCGCCAAGCAAAGTACTGCGGTAAAGACTACGAGAAGGCGCGCACGCTGCCTGGCACAGGCGCCGTCATGGAGGACGGCCGACGCAAGGGCTTGTACCGATTGTACGGCCGGCGCAACTGCCACCACCTGAACACGCACGACCCACTGAAGGCGATGGGTCTGGTGGCTAACGTGGATGATCAGGTGGTTCTGACGGTGCAAGCTGCCGTCAACTACTTGACAAAGTACATCGGCAAGCTTGGTGGCGGGCAGTCTGCGGCCTCAAAAATGTCGTCGTACATCGACGAAATCATCTGCAAGATGCCAGATGACCAAGAGATGACCGTGGCATCGCTCTTGTCGAGGCTTTTCATCCACGCCGCAGTGCCGCAGGAGATCTCCTCCTTGGAGGCATGGCGCGTGCTGCTGGATTTGCCGCGCGTGCTCTCGTCGCGCCAAGTCATGGCGCTCAACGCGAAGGACACCCAGTCCTTCAGAGACATCTCCGAGATAGAGCGTTCCAATCAGGAGGAGTCTGCTCTACGGCCTAGCAAGGTCGAAAACTACATGAGCCGCATGCGCGGCAAGCGGGACGAGGCACTGCGCGCGGAAGATTTGCAGCGCATGTCTTGGGCTAAGTTTTTGAGCCGAGTGACCCGGGGCGGACGCGGACAGCGCTTGTCGCTCCGCCGCAAGCCGTGCATCGTGAAGGAAAAGCCGTTCTTGCAGTTGGACGCGCGGCGTCGGGACGCTGCAGCCATGGCGCGCTTGTGCTTGCGTCTCCACCGCCCCTTTTCCGGCGCCGCGGAGGATCCCATGCATCTGGCGGAGGCCGAGGCAGTGCAGCAGTTGCAGGACTTCGTGTGCTCGTCCGAGTGTCCGCGGTGGCTGCGAAAGCGGTACATGAAGCACAACCGCCAGCGACCGCACAGGGTCGCAGAGACACCCGTCTCAGCGTGCGTGCCGGAGCACGAGCAGCCAGCCGTGGTTGCCGACGCGGGGCTTGCCACCGTGGGCGGCCCCGCTGCGTCACCTGGTTCGCGGCTTGCCGCTTCGGGCGGCCCCGAACGGGCAGACGCGCAGGACACGCGCACAGCAGCCGACGCGGGACTTGCCGCCTCGGGCGGCCCCGCTGCGTCAGCAGGCTCGCGGCTTGCCGCTTTGGGCGGCCCCGAGCCGGCAGGCGCGCAGGATAAGCACGCAGCGGCCGAGCAGCCAGACGCGCAGACGGAGCCACGGCTTGCCGTATCGGGCGGCCTGGCCAACAGCGCCGAGCGGCCACACTTCGCAGCCTTGGTTTCTTGTCCTGAAGAGATGCAGTGGCTCGCCGCACGTCACGTCTTGCTCTGGACGACGCGAGCCGGCGACATGCGCTACAGCGTCGAGCAGTGCCTGAAGGACCACCGTCCGCCGCCCAGAGTGCAGCAGATGCGAGCGTATCTGAAGGCACTGGGCGAGCCTTACCCTAGCGGCGCCAAACTACCCACTCTCAGCAAAGTCTTCGTAGCGGCCATGCTATGGCTGGATTTGCAGCCATACCAAAAGCGCGGCGCCGGCTGTTCGAAGCCGGCGCTGAAGTCCAGCCAAGTGAAGGCTTTGCTTGAGCAGTACTTCGCGAATCATACGAGAGATTTCACGGACAAGCAGAAAAAGCGTATGAAGGAGCGTCCGTACGCAGAAATGTGGAATGAAGTGAAGCGCTTGACGCTCCGCGACTGCGGCCTCCAGGTGGCCGTTGCAGAGCAGCATCGCGTGGCCCTGCTGCCAGAACAGCCGGATACTCGCGCGCCCGAGCGTCAGGGTGCTTGGCGCGAGCGGGTGTTCTGCGTCGCTCCGTTCCTAGAGCAGAGCGAAGAATGGGAGGACCCGGCGGCTCGCGAGGCCATGAGGGCGCGCTACGTGCAAGGCGCCATGCATGAGCAGAGCATGGGAAGGTCGGGAAACCCGTTGCACGAAGTTGCGCTCCCCGAAGACGCAGGCTCCCTGTCCTGCCGGGACGAGAGCACGCGGGCGGAGTGGGACGCACTGAATCAGTACGCTTCTCTCATGCAGCCACTGGCTATCAACCCCGAAGCGGTGGCCGACGTGCCCGCAGCCACGCGCGAGTACTTGCTGAAGCCTTCTCAAGGCGGACTGTCGCAGGTTGAAGCGGCGGCCTTGGCCAGGCAGGACCGCAACGTCGCCGCGTCGGTTGCGCTCGAGGACTTGGATCCCACCCAGCGATCCTTCGCCGATCACCTATGTGCCTGGGCAGAAGCATATCGTGCCCAGCAGGAGCTTTTCGAGCAAAACCTACCGTCGCTTGCCGCTTCGGACGGCGCCGGTCAACAAGACCCCGCCTCGCTTGCCGTTTCGGGCGGCGGGAAGCAGCTGCGCCAGGCAGCGTTGAGTGCGCCCGTGCTCTTGCTAGGCACGGCAGGCACTGGCAAAACAACCACGATGCAAGCGGCCAACGACGCCTTGGAGCGATCTGGCCTGGCCGGGCGCATCGTGCGCATGGCATACACTGGCGTCGCAGCATCCAACATGGGCGCAGGTAGCCGCACCATCATGTCCTTGCTGCGACTGAATAGTCGCAACGCGTTTTTCGGCCAGCTGGCGCCGCTCAGTGAGGACGACATGCGCGAGCTGGATGCCGAGCTCGGGCGCATGGCCGTGCTGGAGATCGACGAGCTCTCCATGGTGGAAAAGCTCGTGTTGACTTACATACATCGCAGGCTTTGCGAGTGGCGGTACGCTGTGCACCACCCGCAGCACTGCGACGGCCGCCAGTGCCGCTGCGGCGCCCGCATGCCTTTTGGAGGCGTTAAGCTCGTGTTGGCCGGAGATTTCGGCCAGCTGCCGCCCGTGGCCGTAGCAGCAGAGAAAACCTTACTGCACGCGAGGCCGCTGCAGGCAGGACAGTCGCGCGAGGAAGTGAACCTTGGCTTGCGCTTGTTCTTGGGCATCAAGAACGTGTTTCGCCTGCGCCGCATCCACCGGCAGGGGGGCCAGTCGGCGTACAAGGACTCGCTGCTTCGCGTCCGTGATGCCGCGCACACGAAGGAGGACGTTCAGCTGTGGCAGTCCCACGACTTGACAAGCCCTTCGTGCGCGCTGACGCCGTCTGAGCGCGTGGCCTTCGAAAAGGAGCGCATCCACATGTTTTGCGAGAATCGCAAAGCCGGCCTGTTCAACGGCCAGCGCTTAGGCGAGCACGCAGCCGAGCAAGGTCGCGGCCACATCCTTAGAGTTGGTCCGTGAGAGCTCGGAGATGACGGAGCGGCACAAGTGCGAGCACTACGGCCAGCTTCGCCGCGTGCTGCATCTGGCACAGGGGGCACATGTAATGCTAGTCTTGAACTTAAGAACTTGATGGAACTTAGTCAATGGCTTAAGAGGGACAGTGGTGGCAGTCCTCCTAGAGCCTCAGCAGTCAGAGTCAGCTGCGTCGCTTGGCGTTTCGGCCGGCGCTGCGCGCAGAATAGAGCGTGCTTCGGAAACAGGCGGCTTGTCCGCACGCCAGGTAGAATACGTAGTGGTGGACTTCCCCGGGTACATCGGCCCCGAGATGATACCCGGGCAGCCAACGTGGGTGCTGCTCCAGAAGGAAACCGTGCGACACCAGCAGTACCCGGCCTTGAGCCGCACGCAGTTTCCCATCGTGCTGGCGTACGGGATCACCGTACACAAGAGTCATGGCCTGACTCTGCGCGATGGCTGCGTGTTCAACGTAGACCACGAGCCGACGTGGTCGCCGCTCAAGTGCCTTGGCCTGGCGTTTGTCGGCATGTCCAGAGCCACGGACTTTGCGCGCATGGCCTTCAAATACGTGCCAGACTACTGGGCCTTCCGCGCCGTGGCCGACACCGACTTGTTTCGTTGGCGAGCAGAGCTAGAGAAGCGGCTGGACGCGCTGCACGATGCCACAGCCAGTGGCATGTTTGGAGGCGCCGTGTCCGTAGAAGACGACCTCGCCCGCCACGTGGCATGGTCGGAGAGCCGGCCCCATGACCGCTGCAGAGGTCGAGGACTTGCGGCAAATGCTGTCTCTGCGCGGAATGCTGAGCGCCCCGCACTACGACGACAAGCCGACAAAGCTTCCCGCCTCGAAGCTCGGCGGCGGCCGCAAGCGCCGCAAGACCATGCGGGCAAGGTCCGCGGCCGAGTACACGGCAGACCCGGAAGAAGGCCGCCAGGCCTACGAGGATGAAGAAGACCTCGTGCAAAAGTACGGGGACTTGTCCATGCCTGATGAGCTACCGGACTCCGAGCCGGAGTTTTTCGGAGAAAAGTTTTTGGAGGAGCAGTGTTCCGACGGCGACTACGAGTAAGGGGCCGCTGCAGGCCATAGGTGGCTTACTTGCACGTCTTTCGGCAGGCTGCAAGCCACAGGAGCGCGCGCAGACAGCGGCCGCTGCGCTTGCTGTTTCGAGCGGCGCACGGCCTTCACCTCTACAAAGCAGCCTTGTTGCCACGCGTGACATAGCGCAAAGCTGCAAGACACAGGAGGTTGCTTGTGTGTTCTCCTTTCTCCTTTGAGCAAGCTGCGCCCTCCTTGAGCATCCTTTTGTGTAGCCAGCACTGCTGGC
>CAUJNA010001576.1:0-67368 GCA_963377175.1 Effrenium voratum
CATTTATTTCTAATACTGCTTTATGAACCAACACGGGTAAAACTAAATAATTCAATCCTAAATACTCTTTATCTTTACATACAATATTTTCAAACTCTTTAGGAATTGCTTTTAATACTTCATCTGCTATATATCCTATATGAGTTTTACCGTTATCATTTCTATCGTGTCTCTTAAACTTCTTTGGCTTAAATTTCTTAATAACATTCATACAATTAGATTTGATATTGTCTATATCATATTTCAATCTTGAATCAGATGAATCCACAAACGGTCCGTTGATGGTTACTGTTGTTGCTGTTAAATCTATATTAGTTCCTGTTGATGGTTCAATTAAATTACACAACATTTTTTTCGTTCCTGCAACTGTTACATTTTCATTAAAAGTCGATGGAGCATTATTTGTAAAACTTTCAGTATTTACTGTTGTTCCGAAAGTTTTATCAATAGACAGTAGCACCGACGGCGTACTCGAGCTATCTGCTATTCTAAAAGCAGTGTTTGATGTTCTGAATATTACATCAATTGTAGATAAACTAGTTCCATCGTAGTAAGTTGATATTTCACTCGTACCAAGCTTTAAGTCTGTTCCAGTGGTCATTGAAATATTATTCAAAAATGAAACTGTTGTTAAATCAAATGATTGAATGGTATTAGTTGCTAAATATGCATTTTGAACTGCTAAGTTAGTATCAACAGTTATTAATGTTCCTCCGTTAGGTGCTAAATGATTGCTTCTCAATGCTCCATTAGTTTTAACATAAATATCATCAGCAAATAAATTGCCCATAACATCAACAGTATCAGTGTTAAAAGTCCATCCAGTAGAAATATTAACTGCTCCAACTATATTAGATTGAACAGCGGGGTCTCCACAAATAAATCTAATTGAAGAATTAGCATCACTATTCCTCATATCAAAAGATGAAAAAGCACCAACATATCTATATAATTCACAATTTGTATCAATTGTTAATTTACCATCAGTATCAATATTAACATTATCACAATTAACAGCAGCATTCGTATAAATATTTCCTAACACATCTATAGGCTTACTAAAAATAGTTTTATTCACTAATCCATCACACATCATATATTGATTAGAAGCAGTACTAACATCGCCAACACTAATGGCAACAAAATCATCATGAGACATATATAAACCTTCTATAGCATCAGGAGTATATCTTCGTATTGAACCATTATTATTAAAATTCAAATATGAACCATTGTTAAAACTTATTGCTTTGTCAGTTCCTATAAATTGAACTGCATCAGTAAATCTTGCTTGTCCAGCACAATTTAAAACATAACCATTAATTCCGACGGAACCCAAGCCGAACCGGTCTTTGACCCAAACTCTTCCAACATTAGCATCTCCTATTTGAGTTTCCCATTGACCACCACTTGAACTCATCCACATTCTACCATCTCTGTTAATATTAAATTCACGATTGAACATTTGAAATGTCATTTGCAATCCAACATTAGGTGATGGTGTAGTACTAAACTTATTACATATTATAGAACCAGTAGTCAACATATTTAAATTACTGTGTAAAGTTGTATTATCACTAAAATTAATAGCACCTGCTACTGAGTGAGCGTTAGTATCTATTTTATCTAACTTTTGTCCTAATGATGTATCCTGTGAATTATTACTAGTAATTATTGAATTAATTGTATTTGTATTTCCTGTTATTAATCCACTTAATCCATCTGTTTGTAAAACATAACGAGCATCTGAACCTGCTACATCTAAAATAGACGAACACGAAAATAAACCAGATACTTGTAAATTAGATAATATTGTAGTATTATGTTTTAATAATATTTTATCATTTTGAAAAGTTGAAGAATTATTAATTTCTACATCTCCAAAACCTCTTTGATTTAAAAACATAGTTGCTCCACTTAAATTTCCATAAATATAACTATCAAAATAATTATTATACATTTCAAAGAAATTATTATAATTTCCAAAATTTGCTATTTTGAAAATTGAAGTAGTTGTTATATTATGAATTAATGTATTATTTAATATTGATGTATTTAATTTTTCTGATAATAAATTATTAGTTGTTATTTTATTATAATAATCTGATTCATTAAATGAACCTCCATTATTCAGTAAATCTGATATAGCTGAAATATGTGAATTTACTGTACTATTTAATCCTGTTATTAAGTTAGAATTAGAACTAATGTTATTAAAATTAGTTGATACAGTAGAATTCAAATTATTTATTAAACTTGTATTTAATGAAATATTATTAAAATTTGTATTAATTAAATTAGTATTTGAAGAAATATTATTAACATTAGTTGTCATAGTAGAATTTAAATTATTTATTAAACTTGTATTTAATGAAATATTATTAAAATTTGTATTTGAAGTTATTGTCAGATTACCTATTAAAAATGTATTTGAACTAATATTATTTGATAATACATTAATTTCTGTTTTGTCATATGTTTCAGTTATATCATAAAAATTAGCATTTATCTGCTCCTTTGTGTAAGTATCTACTTGGTCTGCTTTGTTGTTGAGTAAATCAATTATATCTGATTGATTAGCGTATATGTTTCTAGTTTCTAATGTTTGTCACCCCGCTTGTAGAATTGATTTCGCTAATTGTGTGCGCTACAACATTTTCAAAGTTTGTTAAATTTATTGAAGGCATTATATATTAATAGTAGAAAATGATAATATTTATTTATTTTTAATATTATCATTTTTACTTATTTTTAATCTAAAATCTGCACTCCGGCGTCTCTAATGGATAATATTTGTTCTGATACTAATGTTATGTAAATCGTGTCAGGCATATTTGCTGTTGCCATATTTCCAATAGGTTTCACACGAATTAGAAGCTGTTGTCCGGCTGTAGTGTTAATTCCAGAATATGAAGAATCCGGCACCTTTTCGAAATTCATAGCAAAGATAAACTTATCAACACGATAAGCAGAATATTCAATTGATAAATGATGTTGATGGAACAATGGTAAATTTAATGCTTTTCGTCAATAATAGAATGCTTGTGTTAATGAATGACAAGGATACTCAGGATATAGTTTTGAACCTAATTGAAGTTCAAATTCTAAATCAAGGTCAGGATTGTAGTATCCACTGGCTTGATAATTCAAATTATACATGGGATGATAGAAATTGTTGTATTTTTTTATAACGTGAGTATCGCCTACTCCACTTTTGTTGAAACTGATGAACGCGGCAACGAGTTTAGACACTGAACGAACAACAGTAGTGTTAATCGACGACGAACCATCGGGAACTTGATTAGATTGACAAATAAAAGTATTATAAGTAATCGGTAATTCTTTCCCATCAAGTAGGTGTGAAACATATTTATTGTGGAGGTCATTGTCCAAGCTCACCAAATCAGTTTGAAGGAATACGTTACTAATTGTGAACTGCTCATTTGTATGAAGACTTGAGTCTGCGTTGCCACTTGCTGGAAACCTCGTACCACCAACTGTAACAACACAATCGGTAAAATTTGAAACTCGTCAAGTTCTAAAACAAGAGGACACGCTTTCGACGGGATATACTTAAATTGATTGAATAAACCAAGCATCGGTTTAAATCCTACAACCATTTTTCTTCTAAAACCGGGAACTGTGTAAGCGTCATATGCAGGACCAATATGACCCGATGCAGGAACTGCACGACGTGTGTTTAAATCATCATCATATCTATAACCAAAACTCTGGGCGTCTTCATTGTCCCTTGCTCCTTTTGACATCATGCAACTCATCATGTGATGATTTCGGTTGTAGTAATCAATGTCTTCAACAAGTTGATTACCAGCAATTAGTCTTACTCTTCTAAAAAAGGAATATGCAGGAGATAAAGGTCTTAATCGTTTATTGTCTGACGTGTCAGTGTTTTCAACAGTGAAATAAACCATTACACTCTGTGGGTCTAACCAACTATTATCTTCAGCATTTAACGCTATTTTCAACACACGCTGGCCTGATGAAGGAGTGTAGATATTACTCCCAGAAGGAAAAAACGAGACAGAACGACGGTCGTTGATATAACTTGCACCTTTATTTAATTTAAATGAGAGGTTGTCAATTAGAATATCTTCAGCACTAAAAGTTTCCATTACTATATATATATAATCTAATTTAGAAATAATTTAAACTAAATTAAATAATTTAGTGTGATCCTTTTGATTAGAATTATTATTTTTGAATATTTTCATTTTCTTTTTCTTAATCTTATCTTCAACTGGAGTATTACCTTTGTCGCGAATGCTCGCGAGGCTTCTTGCCGAAGCGTCTTTCTCCAAGACTAATTCTCTAATTTCTTCATATGAACTTTTCTTATACTTTTTATTTTCATTCTTAATCATATCATCCGTTGTTTCATTGTCATATTTCTTATGATGTATCATTAATATTATTTAGATTATTTATAATATCTCCTTTACTGGCTCAATACTTCTTGAAACATCACGCCCCATATCACCGTATCCAGTTATGTAATCGTGGTTAGTAAATGGATTTAATGAACCAGTATAAACAGTTATAGCGCCACGATCAGCAATACTGACAGGGTCTAAGATACTTCTAAAATTAATGTAATCATCGGTAATTTTAGACCTATGTGATATAAACGGCGCACCGTAAGTGGTTAAAGTTAATTCTCTTTCAGGATAATCTTTTGTTATTTGTGCCCCTACACTTGAACCGAGACTATGTGTTATAAGATGTTTAACTTCATGGTTTTCATCCAATGCTGTTGATGTGTCTTTATATCGTTGTGAATATTTTGTCATTTTAAAGGGAAGTCCTACATCCGCCAGAATGTCATTAACAGCACCTCCAAACGTTCCTTTTCCAAATGTTCCGCTTATATACATTTTATCACCATCAATATAAAAACCTTTACCATTGCCATATGCTCTACTTAACCCTTGTGCATCAGTTAAATTTGAATTAGGATAATAACTATTTAATATTTTGTCAGTTTGTTTCATAATGTCAGTTATTTTAATTGATTTCTTGTAAGGTTGATAATCTTTAATTTTACCATGCTTCATTTCATAAATTAACTTTTTATTATTAATCATATAGTTAAAGTTATAAATTAATTTCTCAATTAATTAATAATGCTGACTTACGACGAAGTCCTAAGCAACAGAATATTTTTTAATTAGAAAATTTATTTTCTAATTAAAAATATATCATGTTGACTTACAAAAAAGTTTATATTGACAGTGCTCACAGAATTAGTGGTACATCATCAAATTTTAGAGTTGAATTGCCGGAAACATTACAAACAGACAACGGAGTTCATTGCTACATTCACGAAGTAACATTACCTAACTCGTGGTATTCAATACAGTCAGGATTAAATAATATATTATACTTTTATTCTTCTCCGCTAGTTCCAGATGAAGATAACACAAATGTCCATTATTTAGCGTTACAATTGGACGAAGGAGTATATACTGGCACAGAACTAGCGACAGAATTAAAGGCAAAAATAAATGGTGTTGTAGATAATACTAATTTCTCAAATACTTATGAAATTTTTATAGTGTAAAAACTAATAAAATAACAATTTATTCAAACTATGCCGATAGAAAGTTCGCTGTATTAACTGATGAACAAATGAAACTAACATATGCAGATTATATATGGAATGGAAGTTTTAATGCTAATAACTTGCAATCTGTTAATGAAGTTTTGGGAAATTATCAAATAGCAGTTTATCAATATAATAATCCTTATGTTTCTGGTTTCGTTAATCTCCAACCCATTAGAAATATTTATATTCATTCTTCTCAATTGTCTAATTATAATCAAGTAAATTTAAGAACCGGCGATAGTACAGTTGTTAAGAAAGTACCAGTCACAGCACCACACGCGGGAATTGTCTTTGATAATGAGTTGAACCCTCTTGATTACTTGGATGTATCAAATAGAAGCTTTAAACAATTAGATTTTTGGGTTAGTAATTCATTAGGAAATGAAATTAATTTAAATGGAGTGAATTGTAGTTTTAGTCTCCTTTTCGTAAAGAGTGATATTATTTGATAAGGGGTAAATGATATATAAAGATAACTTATGTATATTTACTAATGGAAAATCGTTATAACTACGGTAAGATTTACAAAGTGTGGGACAATGCTTTTACAAAATGCTATATTGGAAGTACAACTGAAACATTAAGTCAAAGAATGGCAAGACATAGAGTTTCTTATAATATATGGAAAGGGGGTTCAAACAAAGGTTATTATAAAGTATTTGATTTGTTTGATGAGTTTGGAGTTGAAAATTGTAAGATTGAATGGGTAGAATATTACTCGTGTAATAGTAAGAAGGAGTTAGAAGCAAGAGAAGGAAAATTTCAAAGAGAGGAAGAATGTATAAATAAACGCGTTGCGGGAAGAAGCATTAAAGAGTATTATGATGACAACAGAGAACAAATATTAGAGAGAAAAAGGGAATACTACCAAGAAAATAAAGAAGAAATATTACAAAAAACAAAAGATTATACTGATAATAATAAAGACAAAGTATTGGAAAGAAAAAAGTTGTACTACACAAACAACAAAGACACCATAAATCAAAAGAAAAAAGTTTATGCTGAGACAAACAAAGATAAAATCAAAGAATACCACGCTGAATGGTATTCCAAAAATAAGGATAAGTTTAATGAAGACAGAAGAACTAGAATAGATTGCGAATGTGGAGGTAGATTTTCAAAAAATCATAAGGCGCGACATTTTCAAAGCAATATCCATCAAGAATGGTTAAATAGTCAAACTTCAGAAGCATAAGTATACTTTCTATCAACTTTCAATATAGAAATTTAATAGAAAATATATAGAATATATTATATGTCAAGTATTGAGGTAGTAGATGTTAATAATGAAACTAAAACAGAAGGAGAATCACCTGTTAATAATGAAGTTGTTGAACAAAATGAAACAGTTGATGAACCAACGCCAGAAGAAGTTAAACCAGAAGAAGTCAAACCTGAACCAAAAGCAAAAGCATTACCAAAAGCGAAAGCATTACCAAGAACTAAAAAAGAAGTTGAATTAGTAGAATGTGAACAATGCTCTAAAAAGATGACATTGAAAAGTTTGAGACACTCACATCCTAAAAATTGTAAAGGGGCACCTACTGAATTATTACCAGTTAATCCACAAAAGAATATTAGAAAAATTCAACCAGAAGTAAAAGAAGAAATTAAGAATGAGATTAAACAAGAAGTTATTAAAGAAACCATTAAGAAACCCACAGCGACAGAACTATTAACCCAACATTATGAAGAACTGAAACAAAAGAAAAAACAAGATAAATCAGATAAAATAAATAAATTAACTTTATCAATGTTTTAAATAATAATCTAATTATTATATATAACAATTATGCTTATGAGAAGTCATAGAAATGTCGAATTTAAAAGGGCTCCACAAGTAGAACGTTACTACGACTCAAATGATTTGTGGGGCGCTGCTTCAAGAAAGAATTATTTTAAACAATTAAAAGAAACAATAGAAGCGAAACAATCACAAGGAGCACTAATAAAGTATAGAAATGATTTAGCTGAAAGCAACAGAACCGAAAGTTATAGAAAGGAGTTAGACAAGATAAGACGAGAGTTGGACAACACACGCTCACCAGATGGAATACAGACAACAGAACAACTCACAGCGAGAAAGAAACATTTAGAAGAAATGATTAAGAATATTTCGGATTAATTTTATTTTCTAAATTAATTAATATAATATAATATGATTAAATCAATAAATAGACTGAATACAACCAAACCACATGCCATAGGTTCATTAAAATCACAGCTACACTTAAGACCTTCTTATGATGAATTGTTAAAAGAAACATTAGTAGAAGATGAGAATAGACCATCGATTGAAGATGTAATAGATAGAAAGGCGACGAGATACAGATTAAACCAATATGGAAGTCAGTGGGACAACAAGGACAGCTTAGGATTGCTAAATCAGGAAACGATGAAAAGAAAGGAGGAATTAAGAAAAGCAGAGACAACAGCATCGTCTTCTAGAATAACCAGCCGGTCTTCTTCAAAGTCCGCTTTTTCCACACCAGACAGTCCACTGACAGAATATGAAGAGTATGAAAATGATATACAAGCATCATTTGAAGAACAAGATAGACAAGTCAGAGAGAAAAGGGAAAAACTCAGTCCAAGCATACACGAAGATTTGAATAAAGCATCGTCAAGTTCAATACCTGAAGGGGTAATAGTTCATTCAATGACATCAGATGACGAACTGCCACCTTTAGAACCCATAGAGGAAACAGCAACAGCGAAAAAGGGTAAAGACAAAGATGATGATGATAAACAAACAACAATTTCTGATACTGAAATAATGGAAATGCACGAAAAAGCGAACGAGATGGAATTACAAAATGTAGAAAACGAAGAAGTGGATGATGAACAAATTTTCAAAAACTATTTAGAAACCATAAAGTGGATGTGGCCGGTGTATCTTTCGAAAAATCCGGGAACTATGATGGATAATATAATTTCAAAACTACATCAATTCAATGTAATAAATGCTGATAAATACGATGAGTTCAAAGAATTATTAGATGAATATAACAATGCAAGCACAACAGAAAGAAAAGGAATTCGTACTCAGTTAGAAACATATTACAAGGACAACGTTTATAACAAGTACTTCAAACAGAAACCAAGTTCATCAACTCAACAATAAAAAAAATCTATAATATTTAAATATGACTGATAAATATTATGGATTAAGAAGAAGGAAAACTTTTGATGAAATGCTGAAAGAAGCGATGACACACAGATTGAAAATTGAAATCATCCCCGAAAGACGGGCATTTGACACATCAATTAACGATATAGACTTTGACGATTTTGACCTTTCAAAATACGACAGGAGACTACGGTTGAATGCTAGGGTTCAAACTGATAAACAAGTTTTATTACATGAATTGACGCCAGAAATGTTTGATGAAATACCGCCAACATCACAGTTGTATGAAAACAATGAGGCAGACACACAAACAACGCGATATGTAGCAAAGGAGTTAGATGATGAAAAATTCAGTGATGTAATTACAGACAAGAGTGAGGAAAATAGAAAGTCAGAAGATGAACCAGAAGACGAACCAAAAGACGAAAAGCAGGAAGATTTACAAAGTCTTCATTTAACATCATCATCGTCAGCATCAACCGAGAAAGAGGAAGAGAAGAAAGAGGAAAGTCGAGAAATAAGGTCATTAAGAAACTTATTCTTAGGCGGAGAAGACAAGAGCGTATTTGAACTATTCCAACGAGATAAGAAGTCATCCGCTTCATCAGAACAATCGCGAGAACAAGAAGAAGAACAACCGAGGGCTTCTTTCTGGTCAAGACGACAGGTAGAAGCGAGAAGCAGAAGCCACTCACCAGAAGAAAGAGCAAGAGGTAATCAAATGAACAGAAGACAATTAGAAACAAGAAGCAGGAGCAACTCACCCCAAGAAATAGCTAGAGGTAGTGAATGGACGAGGGAACAAATGGAAACAAGAAGCAGGAGCAGAAGCCCAGAAAGCACAAATACAAAAAGTAGCCGAGGCAAGAAGAAAAAATAAAAACTACTTAAAGAGAAAACGTGATAATATAGTAAAAATGACAGGAATTTTCATTAATGGTAATAGAAAACAGAGAATAACGAATGACGAATTTGATGTAATGGTTGAACTTATGAAAGCGGAAAACGACTTAGTCTTACAGAGGATGAGCGAGAAGGTTAGCGAGAGCGACGACCAACTAATGAGATGGAAGGACGACCAGAAGACCTACCACCAGAACTACTACAACAAAAACCTAAAACAGCCTTACACCTGCGAGGACTGCGGAAGGACGATATCAAGCAAGTCCAACCTATCCAAACACAAGAAAAGCAATGTATGCAATAAAAACAAAAACCCCCCTTTATGAAAGGATAATTCATTAATCTTATTAAAACTCATTAATAAGATTAATGCGTTGAGTTTCAACCCGGAGCCCAGTTTCTCCAACAGGCAACCCCTACCCAAAACTACTTAAAGAAATATTTAGTATATATAATATAGAGTATAGATATATGGTGTCAGTGTCAGAAGAAAAAATCATAGATTTCATTATAAAAAGTCAACAAGGTGAACTAGTACAAAAAGAAGGGAGTGAAACGCAAAAACTCAAAATAGGAGACAAGACCTACAGATACAGTAAGAACAAACCCACTTCGAAGGTGTTGAATACCAGACTAAAGGAAGTGGCGAGAAGCGATGGTTACAGAAAACATAGTCTTCTAATGAAAGGGGCTAGCTTCATCAAACTAACACGAGGAAGACCCTTGCAGGATTATGTCAAGCGTTTCAAATCCAAAATCACAGATGAACAGCAAGCCTTCAAAGGCTACGCCAACACATATTCGGTTAGTGATATAAGATTGAAAGGAATGAAAGGCTTATCATACTTAAAATATCAGAAGCAACGAATGGTAGAATTCCTGAACAGAAACCCGAATATGAAAATCATTGTTGAAGTAGATTTGGCGTTAAAGAACACTGACAACGAAGAGATACGACGAAGGCTGAGAAGCAGGAGATACAATGTCCATAACCCAGAAGAGATAAACAGTGTTTTAAACAACATAGCCCACGACATAGAGGTTCAAATTGAGATAGCCGAATTCATTCAATCGGGTCTTGTTCTTCTTCAAGTTCAAAGTCTGGTGATAAGTTATGACAGATACAATCCTACCCGTGGCTCTTCTTATATTCCATTGCCCGACTGGGTGGCAAACAAAAAGGCTTGTATCAATATTAAAAACAATGATGAGTTGTGTTTCAAATATTCTGTTCAATGTGGTTTTTATGAGATATACAAAAAAGACCATCCCTGTGATATGTATCATTATAAAAAATATGTTAATGATAGTTTCATCAAGTGGGACAATATAAACTTTCCTGTAGGCAATGATGAGATTGAACAATTTGAAGAACAGAACAAACACATATCGGTCAATGTTTATTACATCAATCCTGATGCCAATAGTAAAACAATTTTATTATACAAAAGAAGCAACAACCCCCAAGCACAACAAAAGATTGATTTAATAAAGCTGACTGGAGAAAATGCCAACTCGCACTATGTCTACATCAAGAACTATAACAAGCTGATGGGAAGCCAAACCAACAAAACAAATAGGAAAAACATCATTGTAGGACGTGCTCACACGGTTTCAAGTCAGAAGAGTTATTAAAACAACACGAAGAACAGGGTTGTCTAGCGGTTGAAGGACAACAAATAGAAATGCCAGAGGTAGGAGCTACCATTGAATTTAAGAATCATTTTAAGAAACTGAAAGCGCCTTATGTCATATATGCAGACTTTGAATGTCTAACAGTACCCATTGATGTTAAAAGCAAATCGACAAAAGCGACAACCACATCATATCAAAATCATCGCCCTTGTGGTTTTATGATTAATGTAGTCAATGCCATCACTGGAAGCAGTGAGCCCTATTTATACAGAGGCGAAGATTGTATGGATAAGTTCGTTGAGAAAATGAATGAAGTCAGAGATGATGTAATAAAGAAAATGAAGGAAGTGAAAGAGATAATCATGACTGAGGACGATAAAACAGATTTTGACACTGCTACTAAGTGTTTCGTTTGTGGAAAGGGCTTTCAGGAAGGGGATAAAAAAGTTAGAGACCATTGTCATTTTACAGGTAAATATAGAGGTTGTGCTCATGATGATTGTAATCTTGCTTTTAGTATGAGATATTATAAAATACCAGTCTTCCTTCATAACCTTAAAAACTATGACGCTCACTTAATCATCAACAAGGCACACGAACTGAGCAAGAATGCTAAAATCGATTGCATCGCACAGAACAGCGAGAAGTTCATAACCTTTGGTTTTAAAAACCTTTGTTTCAAGGACAGTTTTAGCTTCTTATCGTCTTCGTTGGATAAGTTGGTAAAGTTGAGTAAGTATGAAGATGATAAAAGGCGTGAGAACTGGAAGAACAATTTTAGATACAGTGTTAGAAATCCATATGTTAAAACCGATGAAGATTTGGACTTGTTGACTGACAAGGGGATTTATCCTTATGACTATTTTGATAGTTTTGACAGATTTACTGAAAGAAACTTACCGCAAAAAGAAGCGTTCTACAGTAAATTAAGTGAGGAACACGTCAATGACAAAGATTATGAAAGGGCACAAAAGGTTTGGAAACACTTCGGTATTAGAACATTAGGACAATATCATGATTTGTATTTGAGAACCGATGTTTTATTATTGACTGATGTTTTTGAAAACTTTAGAGACTTATGTATGGAATACTACGGTTTGGACCCCGCACACTATTATACCCTTCCTAACTTCGCTTGGGAAGCTATGTTGTTGAAAACTGGTGTTGAAATTGAGCAGTTGCACGATAAAGAAATGTATGAGATGGTTGAACAGGGAATGAGAGGAGGCATGTGTCAGGTCAGTCATAAACTGGCTGAGGCAAACAATAAGTATATGGATGAAGCCTTTGATGAAAGTAAACCGTCAAGTTATATCAATTACTTAGATGCTAACAATCTGTATGGTCTGGCAATGTCTCAAAAATTGCCTTTAAAGAACATCAAATGGGCAAAGAAAACACCTAACATTGAAAAGTGGGATGAAAAAGATGAGTATGGTTATATTATGGAAGTTGATTTGGAGTATCCAGAAACACTACACGACTACCATTCGGACTATCCACTAGCACCGGAAATAATGAATGTCAATGCTAACATGCTTTCAGACTATCAAAAGGAAATCTACAAAATCTACTATGGAAACAAAGAACCGAAGGATGAGAAAACCAGCAAGTTAATATTAAATTTGGAAGATAAAGAAAAATATGTTGTTCATATCAAGACTTTACAGTATTATCTAAAAATGGGTATGAAACTCACCAAGGTTCATAGGATAATAAAATTTCAACAGAGGGCTTGGTTGAAACCATGGATTGACTTCAACACTGGTAAGAGGAAAGAAGCGAAGAGCGACTTTGAGAAAGACCTGTTCAAATTAATGAATAACGCGGTGTATGGAAAAACTATGGAAGACAAAAGAAAACATATGGATTTTGAATTGGTAGATAATGATGTTAGATATGAAAAGTGTGTGAATAATCCTACTTTCAAAAATAGATTTATCATAAATGAAAATCTGGTAGGAGTGGAGAAAACTAAAGCGAAACTGAAATTGGATAAACCCATATTCTTAGGAATGACAATTTTGGATTTGAGTAAATTACATATGTATGAGTTTTACTATGGTGTGTTGAAAAAGAAATACAACGAAAATATCAAATTGATATATACAGATACTGACAGTTATGTAATTCAAACCTTCACTGATGATGTCTACAAGGATTTTCAAGGTATCAAGCAACATATGGATTTTAGTGATTATCCTGTTGAACATCCATGCCATGACACAACAAATAAGAAGGTCTTAGGAATGTACAAAGATGAATGCTCTTCAAAGATAATTACAAAGTTTATAGCACTCAAACCAAAGTCATACGCTTTCACAATCCACGGCGAGGATGAGGAACACAAGAAATCAAAAGGTGTTGTTAAACATAAGGTTAAAAAGGAATTAACATATCAAAACTATGAGGAATCACTTTATCAAAACAAAAAGCACGAAATCACCTACAACTTCATCAGGAGTCGCACTCACCAGATTTATTCGATGTCTCAGGTTAAACAATCTCTGAGTAATTATGAGAATAAAAGACATTACTTTGATGCTTTTAATTCTTTGCCCTATGGTCATTTCAGGATAAAATGAATTAAAGAAAAGATGATTAAAGATATTAACCGATATGGAAAGATATAAGAACGGTAAAATTTACAAAATAGTTGATGTTGGTTATGAAAAGTGTTATGTAGGAAGCACGTGTGAGGAACTAAGCCAAAGGATGGCAAGACATAGGAAGAAATATTATTTCAATGAAAGGCACGGGCGAAACAAACATTCAAATTCTAGAGTGTTGTTTGACGAATACGGGGTTGAGAATTGTAAGATAGAACTCATTGAACACTACCCGTGTGATAGTAAAGAGCAACTACTTCGACGAGAAGGTTATCATATCCAAAATACAGAATGTGTCAATCGTTGTGTGGCAGGTAGAACACCAAAAGAATACAAAGAAATGTATAATCCACTTAACCAAGAGAAAATAAAGAACGGAATGAAAGAATGGTATCAAAACAATAAAGAAGAATATAAACAACATAGAAAAGAATATTACCAAATGAATAGACAACAAATTCTTGAACAAAACAAGCAGAATGTAGTGTGCGAAGTCTGTGGAGTAGTAGGTCGCAAAAGCAAATTAAGCAGACATCAAAAGACTAAGATGTGTCAATCATATAAATCAAATAACAATGAAAATACTGAAGATAATTAAAATAAATATCTAAATAGTTCTAATAATATGAAATTATTAGAATTATTTAGTGGTACTGTCCGGCAATGAATGATGCCAGACTGTAATCATCAATCTCAACATCCGAGGCTGGCAATCTCAACATCCGAGGTTGGCAATCTCGAGACTGGAACCCTCAACATTTGAGACTAGAACCCTCAACAGGATTTTGCGGTTGTCTGCAAAATATTTTGCGGAAGGTTGAAAAATGCTTATTTAGGTGGGGCTTGACCTTCAGGAGGGGATTTTTCAATTGTACGCAAAATATTTTGCGAGTGAATGAAAAATGTTTTGCGAGTGAATGAAAAATGTTTTGCGGTGGAACGAAAAATGTTTTGTAGTGGAAAGCAATGCCCTTTGGGGTGGCTCACAGACCAGAACCCTCGTCTAAATCATAATAGATGTTGCTGATTATTTGGTCTTTTGTTAATCTCGCCATTATATTAAATTGTTAGAAAATATTTTTTTCAATATAAACCCCCACCCCTTAACATAAAATAAAAACTACTTAAAGAAAAATGGATAAAATATAGTAAGAGAAAAATGACGCTGTTGAATTATGATAAGTGTCCTTGTAAAAATAAAAAATGTAAGTCTGTCGTAGCACTAGCTAATATTTTACCTGTTAATGTTTGTAATCTTATAGGTGGCTATATTAGAGTAACATGTTTTGATTGCTGGTATTTGATGGATGAAGAAGAACATTTTATGAGAGATAAAGACATTCCTGAAGAAGGACTGGAAAAAGCAGAACTTCAATTGCAAGTTATTAAACTAATGCAAAATAATGTTCTTACACTACTAGCAGAAAACCAATATAGTATAAAAATAAGACATTACAGAAAACACATTGACCGAGTATTTGATATACAAGAAGTTAAAGAACGGTTTAAAAATAGAAAAATGTATTATCAAGCATTAAAATCATACTGTAAGAATAATGAAAATGAAGTTTGTACCATTTTAAGAAAATGTCTTGACATTGAAGATTTAAAAAAATTTAAACGTTGTGGATTTAGCTTTCCAAACCTAAACAGTTGGTGGTCATATAGAAATAACAATTATTATATGAGATATATTCTTAGCGAATTAATTGACATTTACATAGACCAATTAATAAAAGGATACGGGCATTATTGTTGCGAGTATAGTATGAGTTGTTATATTGGTTGTATCGCTGGTGAGATTGAATACGGGTCAAATTAACTTTTGTTTATTAATATTATTATCTTATAATATGATTAAACATTGTTTTATAATCTAACAAGAAGGTTAAGACAATTAAATTAAACCTGAAACCCAGACTGGCCAACCAGCAACCCCTAGCCAAAACTACTTAAAGAGAAAAAACCTTATATATTAAGAGAAAAATGAGTGAGGGTAAAATGTCAGAGAATAATTTTATATTTGAGAATTGTGCTAGCTTACCTGCTGATGTATTAAAAGGTATCATTGCATATAAATTAGGGCGACCTGAGTATTTGAAACTAAAACATAATCATATTAAGACATTAAAGAGAATACAACAACGATATAAAATAGACAGAACAGAAACAAAAAGAAAGACAAAGCGCTATACTGTTGAAGATGGTGATGATATAAATAGACACGTAATTGAGTATTACATTTCAAGAAATATACCTTTAAGCATAAAAAGCATCAAAGATATAGTGTTTAATGAAAATGAAAACTTAGATTGTTTGTTAGATGGCATTGAAACCGATAACGGTTATGAAGCAGTGATAATAGTTGAGGTAAATATGTTTGTAAGGTTTCATCATTTCAATTATGAAGACGACCATTTTAACACTTTTAGTTTTTATTTTCGTAGTGATGATGTTGTGGATAATATAACCATAGATAATATAACCGAAGTAATGATAGAGGCACATCAAACAATATACAGATGTATTGATGATGAAAGAAGTAGAATGAATTTTGGAGGAGTACAAAACATAAGGTTTAAACTAATTGTTGATGAACCTGTGTAATTCATAACTAAACCATAATTATATCATTTATATTCTTATATGTTATAATTATAGTAAACTTTTAACCCATAAACATTTCATTAAATGACAAACCACAACAACCGCCCAAAAGCCAACCCATGAAACCACAGAAAGTCCTAACCTCTTTCAATTGATAAAACTAAAAGTTGAAATCTGGAACGAGACAGGGGACCAAATCATCAATTCGTTACCACATCCATATCGTTATTTCATGGCCCCAGAATCAGCCTTTTAAAAACGGATAAGGTGGTACACGTGTTGAATTGTGAAATAAAAAACAGAACAGGCAACCATCAACCCCCACCCCCCTAGAATCAGCCTTTTCTACTTTTTTGGGGGGGTTTGGGGGGGGGTTGGGGGGGGGCGGCGGCCCCCCCCCTTGATGATTGAAAAAGTGATGATTCAATTAAAGGCGCGGGGGGGTGGGGGGGGATGATCGAAAAAGTGATGATTCAATCTGGGCAAAAAGTCTACAAAATAGCGGGGGGGTTTGGGGGGGGCGGCAGCCCCCCCCATGATGATCGAACAATTAGGGGCAGAGAATCTAAAAAGTAGCGGTCGCATGATGATCGGAAAAAGTGATGATTCAATTAGAGGCCAAAAGTCCACAAAATAGCGGGGGGGGTGGGGGGGGGCGGCAGCCCCCCCTACGATGATTGAAGAAGTGATGATTTAATTAGGGCCAAAAAATAATAAAAAAGCAGCGGGGGGGTCATCAGTTCCTCTGCGGCAAGGCCTCATGGTACAAATGAGGATTCAACTACGGGCAAACTAAATCCCTGTAGAGCGAAAAAGTGATGATTCCATCAGGGGCAAAAAAGTTTAAAAAGTACCCATGATGATCGACAAATAAGTGGCAAAGAATCTAAAAAGTAGCGGTCGCATGATGAACAAAAAAAGTGATGATTCAATTAAGGGCAAAAAGTCCAACAATAGCCGGGGGGGGTTGATTTGGGGTTGGTTTAGGGTCGGGGGTTTTGTGTTGGTTTGAGGATAATCTGGGGTTGTTTCGGGTTCGGTTTAGACTTGGTTTAGGTTTGTTGTCGGCTAGTTCAAGGTTGTTTTGGGGGAAATTTAGGCTTGGTTTAGGGCTGGTCTAGGGCTGTTGTCGGCTTGTCGGGGTCGTTTAGGGTTGGATTGGGTTGGTTTAGGGCTTGGTTGGCTTGGTGTCGGCTTGGGGCTGGTTTGGGTTGGTTTGGGGTGAGTTTGATTTTGGTGCAGAGCCCTGACCCTTGACCCTTTCAGAAGTTGACGAATGCTCGGAGGACCGTTTCTTTTTTTGGAGTTGTTTCATTGGCCGCTGCTCAAGCGCCGCTGGTGGTAGTGGCTCGAAGGGTTGTTTCGCTATGATTCATTCCAATACGTTGCGCGACGACATAGACCCTCCGGAGGCGGGGTTCCTCGCGCAAGTTCCCAAAGCTGCTTGACACATTGTGACTGCTTCACTCGTAGCTGTGCCCTCGCCGTGTTCACTCAAGGGCTTTTGGTTGGCTTGTTTTCATGGTCATGTGTGTGTTGGATCAGGCCCGTAAACGATCGGAGACACACAGGGTCAGGGCAGGAGGTTGATCAGCACACGCATATATACGCACTGCTACAAAGCTTGGGTGCCCATCATAGGAACGAGTGTTTTCTGGCTACGGAGAAAGGCTGTCGTCCCAGCAATGCATGGCGCGGGTAGACTGGCGTGGTGACGCGCAGAAGGAGCTGCAGACGCTGTGGCCGGAATTGTCCGCAGATGTGCTGCGCAGCTTTTTGAAAGCTTGGCTAGCGGACGAAGGACGTCCTCGCTTGTGCTCGTTTTGCTCGCCTTTCAATTGCACAGCGACACATGCACGTTATTTGGGTGTTGAGAGAACCCTACGCCGAAGAAACGCGCCGGGTTTTGTTGTGAAGAAACGAAAAAAAATAAGCGGGGATCAGTCACGCCTTTCAAGCCGTCAACGTCTATTGGCCGATTGCACTCGTTCTTACAGGTTGCAAGTCATTGCTGGCAAAGCTGTCGTGCCGTACCTGTGCTTTTGCGACTTGCAAGCCGGAACTGCCAAAGTGTACTTCGCACATCGCGCTTTTACTTAGTAGTTGCGGTACTGCGCCTGTGTGTGCTGCAAAGTTGTCGGAGCTGCCAAAGCGTACTTTGCGTACTGAAGTTTGTGTTTAGAAGTTGGGGCTTTTGAGCCGGAGCTGCGAGGCGCACTTCGCACGCCACTCCCGCACCAAAGTCGAGCCATTGGGAAATGCCCGGGGTCGAGGAAACGCGATGCGGTCTGCAATCGGCAAGATTTTAAAACACTGGGGCTTGAAAGAAAAAATGCGACATTCGAGTTAGAGCTGCTCAAGCTGCCCAAGCTGCCAAGGGGCGCTTTGCGTGCTGAACCTGTGATGACAAGTTGCGACTCCCGGCCGGAGTTGGGCGAAGTTATGGCCTTGAAGCGGGAGCTGCCAAAGTGTACTTCGCATACCGCGCTGTTACGTAGGTTGCAGTGTTCCATTTGTGCCAGCGGGTGCAGCTCTCGAGCCGGGGCTGCCAGAGTGCACTTCGCGTATTGCGCTTGTATCTACCAGCTGCGACTTTCGAGCCGGAGTTGTCAAATTGTACTTCGCGTGTTGCGCTTGTCTTGCAAAGTTAGAACTTTCAAGCCGGAGCTGTCACATCCCGGCGCAAGAGGCTTTCGAGCCGGAGCTGCCGCAAGGCGCCTCGCGCGCTGTGCTTGCATCCAAAAAGGTAACTGCAGCCTTGGAGCCGGAGATGCCCAAGTGTCCAAGTGTACTTCGTGTACTTCACTCGTACCTAAACGCTGCGACTTTTGAGCCAGACCTGCCAACGTGTGACACTTGCGCTTAAAAAGTCGCGACTTTCCAGCTGGCGCGGCCGCAGTGTACTTCGCGTACTGTCTGTAGCCTTGAAGGTGACACTTGCGCTTCGGGCCGGAAGACTAGGTTGTTGTTAGCAAAAGTATTACTTGAAGATAGTAATTTGCTTATCTTAGATGAACCAACAAAATTAGATGAACCAACAAATGATATTGATTTTTTTTGCAATGCTATACTGGAACTGGTGAGCCATAACGGAAAGTTTTTAGACAAAGCTATAACAAGATCCATTGTGATTACAATAATAATAACAAAATTTATATCATAGCGAGCCGGAGCTGCCAAAGTGTGCCCGGATCTGGCAAGGTGGGCTTCGCGTGCTACAGTTGTCTTGAGCCGGAGCTGCCAAACTGCAAAACGCGCACTGCCCGCGGCCTTCGAGCTGGAGCTGCAAACACGTGCTGCGCGCACTGCGCTTGTACTTACATTAGACCTGTAGCACAGCATGAAGACACTTCTCAGCGGGACTCCCAGCAGCGAGACCTAATGCGGGTTTTGGGTCTGACTGCGCCTTGTTGTGGCCCATTGGGGTTTCCAACTTGCAAGGATGCCGCGGCTTCATCAACAAAATTCAACGTGGGCAAGATGACCAGCAGTGGATCGCGTACGGCGCTTGCAGCAGGTGTGAATCTACGTGCACGCGCAGGTGGAAATGGACCGTGTGCCGAGGAGAGCCTGTGGTGGCGCAGTGGCTGTTTCGAGGAGAGCATGGACAAGACGTGCAAGCTGCGAGGGTAGCGCAGCGGTCTCACTCGGCCCGTGTCTCTCTGATGCGCCCACTGCAAGCACAAGCGCAGTTGTTGGCAGAGCAGATTCCCGCCTCAGAGATGCCCACATTCAAGATGCTTCAGCAGGATCACAGGAAGGCCCGCGGGTGAAACGCATGGCCTTCGTTTGAAACACAAGCTTGGCTGAGGCGTCCTTTTAAATTAATAAAGCTGGGAATCAAACTTGTAAGCGGGCATGAGCGTGGAAGCAGGGCAAGAGGTCTGAAGCAAGGCATTGGAAGGACCGTGTGAGAAGTACTTTAGGAAGGCAGCGGCTTCGTTTCCTTCATGCTACAGAGTTTGAGTCAGTTCTTGCTTCGGTTTTCTACTGAGTTATTGAGTTATTGAGTTTGTTCCTCGCGAGGCGCAAGCCAAGGCTATGCCGCACGCCAGCGCAGACGTTGCCAGTGAGTGGCTGTCTGCGCTGAGTCGCTGGGAAGCTGCTGGCGCTGAGAGAAACGCTCACTTCAGCTACCACACTCTGAGCATGGCTGGTGACTTGCCGCTGGCCGTGCTGGCGGACGATGTGGCCGGGCCGGCGCCCGGCAGCTGCATGTTTTGGAGTGTGAACCAGCAGAAGTTGCTCCGACAAGTTCTGGCTTTGAACGAGGGCATTGTGCTGTGCTGCGACTTTACGTATAAGGTTTCCAGTGCAGGCGCGCCGCTTTTTCTTTGTGCTGCTGTTCGTTTGCAGTCCAGCCATGCTTTTGTTTGTGCGTTCAGGAAAGCGCATGTTCATGTCAGTGCTCGGCCGTCAGGCTGGGGGCTGGCAGTATTTGGCGTGGCTTGCAAGCATCTTCCTTCACACTCTCAAACGCCGGCCTCGCAGACGGTCCCAGCTGCATGTTTCTGGGGGCCGAAGGAGGAGCGGGCCAGGTCAGAGGGTTACATGAGTCACGGTCAAAATATGTGCATGGATCGCTTGAGTAGAACGGGGTTGGTTGCAAGCAAAAATTGGCAGAAAGCCATTTTTGAGCTGGAGCTGCGGAAGTGTACTTTGGGTATTAGACTTGCACTTCGAAGCTGCGATTTTCGAACTGGGCCTGCGGAGGTGTATTTCGCGTACCGGACTTGCGGCGCGAAGTCGCGATTGCCGAGCTGGATCGGCGAAGTGCACGTTGCATTGCGCACTTGTGGCTCTATCGCGTATTAGACTCGTGCGAGGAAGTTGCGATTTTCGAGTCGAGGCTGCGGAAGGGTATTCTGAGTATTTTGAACCAGTTGCGATTTTCGAGCTGGAAGCGTACCTCGCGCGCGTCAAGTTGCGATTTCGGAGCTGGAGTTGTGGAAGTGTAATTCGCGTAGTATACTTGCGTTTTTTTTTGCGTATTGGATTTAAGTGAGCTTCGCATGCTGCACTTGCAGTAATAAAGTTGCACTGGAGCTGCGGAAGTGCGTTTCACACACCGCACCTGTGATACAAAGACTGGAAGCAGGATCTGCGGTACTGCGCGCACTTCGCTCGCGCGCGATTTTCCGACCTGGGGGCTGCCGAGGTGTACTTCGCTTTCTTCACTTCCCTTACGGAGTGAAACCCCCCGCAAAACGATAAGCGTGACAAACACCAATGGAGGATAACTAGTGTGGCGCGTGTTTTTTTTTGTAAGCGGGCTGGTCATTCTTCAGGTGGAGCTGCCAAACTTCTGTGTCTGTGAGCCCCGAGTCATGTGTCTACAAGTTCACTTTGCAGCGCACTGCGCGCCACAGTTTAGGATGCGATAGCCGATTGGCCAGCAAGCATCGTTGCCTAGCTTTCCAAGGTCTCCATGCTTTGTAAGCGCCGCAACAAACTAGGGCGCCTCACGTGGCATCAAGTGTTGTTTGTGAGATTAGAGTTGGGCTCGTTGTGCGCCAGGACAAGTCTACGTACATCGGTGCATTCAGCACCTTCTTCCACGAGTGTGAGCTCATCCAGCTGCCTCTGCGGCGTCATCTGCGCTTCGTGTGTTTGGATGGCACGCACGCTGGCTACCAGGCAGCGTGTGCGATGCTTGGCGGTGTGCGTATCTGTAGAGATGTGCGGCACGTGGAGGCAGCTCTACAGAAGGTGCCGCGCAAGATTGCGGAGAAGCAGTATGGCGAGTATCTTTCCGGCGAGGTTCAATTCTCTTGTATGCTATGCACGCAAGAGATGTTCAGCTGCTTCTGGGATGCCGTGATAATGCAGTTTCAGATCATCGAGCACACCAGCATCGTCCAGTACATTCGTGAGCATCTTCTGTCGTGGTCCGCTGAGCGCCAGCTGTGGTTCGCCGATTGGCAGGCAGGGCTATGTGTGTCCAACATGGCCGCGTCGGAGACACCGCTGACGGTGTTCCAGAGCTTGGAGCGCACCAACGGCGTGTTGAAAAGCGCGTTACCCTCTGGCTACCATTTCTGGAAGCTCTCGGACATTTCGCCACGGGTGGAAACGAGTTTGCGCTCAGTCTTCCTGAAGAGGGGCTGGGTAAGTGCTGGCGCAGAGGAAGTGTTGCCCGGCGCTTTGTCGGCGTGTGGGCTTCGCAAGACCGCCAATGCTCCTGTGTTCTTGCACGAGAGCGGGGTGGCGCAGACCGACCGTCTCCTCTTCCAGGAAGATGCTCAACAAAAAGTGCCACCAGCGTCAAAATACCTGGAGCACGCCCCGGCATGCTTCGCAGCCTCTACGGTGGACATGGAAGTCAACGGGCAAAAAGTGCAGAGGGTGTACACCATGTGCTCGACCTCAGCTGTGACAGCCATGGATGCTGAGACGGGCAGGGCTTTTGCGAAGCTTTTCACTTGCCCGACAAGGCAAGCCTACGCGCAGCCATGGATGCCTTGCAGTTGTACAAGCCTGACCCGTCTTACCCAAATGGGGTGAGGTGCAGTATAGCGAGAGTGCGGAACACGATGAGTTCCCTATGCTGCGTTTTCGTATTGATTTCTCGCACTGTGTGCTCATGCTTTTTGCATGTGCGCCTTGGCTGCAGTAGTCTTCAATGGTGGGGATGCTTTTTCCTGGAGAGACAGCAGTGTTCTGAGAAGGCAGCTTTGTGCCGCCGGAGCTGCCAAAGTGCTTTTCCTTTACCTTTACCCGACTTGTACGCAAAAATTGGAACTTCCGAGCCGGATCTGCCAAATGGCAGTCTCTTTGCTACAATTGTCAGAAGTTGCAACTCCTGGGCCGGAGCTGCCAAAGTGCTTTTTTAATTCTACACTTGTGCTGAAAAGTTACAACTGCCGAGCCAGAGCTGTCAAAGTGTAATGCCTTTACTACACTAGTCGGCTGTAATGTCGCGACTTGCGAGCCGGAGCTGCCAAAGTGTATTTCTTCCACTTCACTTGTGCTGGAAAGTTGTGGCTACCGACGCGGATGCCCAAGTGTACTTCCTCTACTGCACTATTGCCTGAGCTGTCAATCTCGCACCGAAAAGTCGCAACTTTCGGGCCGGAGCTGCCAAAGCGTATCTCTCCCCGACTACTGTTGTGCTTAAAAGTTGCGATTTCCGGGCCGGAGCTGCTTAAGTGTGTTTCTTTTTCGACACATGTGCTGAAAAGTTACCTTCCGAGTTTGTCTGTCATACTTGTGCTGAAAAGTTGGGACGTTCCGGCCGGAGCTGCCACCGTGTATTTCCTTGTCTGCACCTGTGCTGAAAAGTTGCAGAGTGCACTTGCCTTGCTACACTTGCGCTCATACGGATTTAAAGTTTGTTTCATGTTGCCCACACAATGGGGAAAGTGACTCGTGGTCCTTTGGGGGTGAGGAGTATCGATCAACGCCCCATTTGCTGAAAAGAATGCGCCAATGTGCCGGTGTCTCTTGGAACCCATCACTGGCCATATGTTGGTGACATTTTTTGGGGGCGCTGAGGTCTGCTGGGCTGCATTCCTCACACACGCTTTCTCCAAAGACACTCAGCCACGCTTGCTCGCGGTTCAACACAGGACACAGCCATTCTACTAGACTCTTGCAAAGGGTCTGCTTTGGTTCCTGCTGCTTGCTGAAACTGAGCCCGCCGCAAGAACATTGTGCCGTTGCCGTTCCTTCAACTTTTGGATTTGGGGGCATCGAAGGGTAGCAACATAAACGGGTCCAGTTTACCACCCAAACTGACTGTAGCCGTCAAGACGCCCAACCAGTGCAGATATCTGAATTCCAGCTCACAGATCTGAATTCGAATGGCGGACTCCTTCCCAGGTCCTCTCACCAAGCGGCCCTCAGAACAGAAAAAGAGGGTAGCGTGCGCAAGCGGTTGCGAGCGAGATACGCAATATATCAAATATGTATTCTATCAATACGTGTTTTTTTGTGCGTTGCCGCTAGGCCCCTTTGTTGCATGTTTGCTCTTATTTCCGCCATTCTGTTCGCGTCCTTGTGAGGCGAGCCGCGCGTAATGTTGCCCACACAGAGGAGATGTATTTCGACCGCATAGGCTGGCGCAAAGTGGCGCACAATCGTGACCTTGTGAAATCTCGAAACGCATCTCGACTTCGCAGGCGGCAATGTAGAGGGCTGGACGAGACGCGCCGCGGAGCCGCCAAATTGTATTCCTGAAAACCTGCAACTGTCGAGCGAGGCGAGGATGCCGACTGCCGAGCCAGAGCTGCCAAATTGCATTTCCTTTCCTAGATTTCTGCGGCTGCCTAAGTGTACTTCCCGTATTACACATATATTGAACAGTTGACTTCAAAGCCAAAGCTTCCACAGAGAGTTTTGTGTTATCTGTAATGAAAAGTTGCGACTTCTTGGCCGGAGCTGCCAAAGTGTACTTTCTGCGCTGAAGAGTTGCGACTTCCGGGCTGCCGAAGCGCACTCTGTTACCGCAACTTTGAAAAGTTGTGGCTTCCGAGTCCGAGAGCCAAAGTGTATTTCCTGTACTGATGAAAAAATGTGACGTTCGTGTCAGAGGTGTTAAAGTGAAGTTCCTTTACTACACTTATTCTGCAAAGTTGCGACTTGCGGGCCGGAGCTGTCAAAGTGCTGCGCTGGCGCTGAGAAGCCCGGACCTGCAAAGTGGGCCTTCTTTACCGCACTTATGCGCTGAGGAGTGAGTTGCAACGGGCCGGATCTGCCCACGTGTAAATCCTCTCCTGCACTTGTGCTGAAAACTTGCGAATTCTGAGCCTGAGCTGCCAAAGTGCGTTCTTTTCGTTACACGTGTACTGAAAAGTCGCGACTCCCGTCCAATGTGTATCTTCTTTGTTGCGACACCCTGCCTCCCTACTACGTTGGCGCTGAAAAGTTGCGGCCTCCGGCCGGAACTGCCAAAGTGTACTTCCTTTACTACACTTGCGACTTCCGAGCCGGAGCTGTCAAAGCGTGCTTGCTGCGCGCAGAGGTCGAGGCATCACCTGCTGAGGATATCCCTCACTTACTCAATAGAGTCATTGCAGGTAAGTCTGGGTGTCTGTTTGTTGTTTCGCCGTCCGAGGAAGTGTGGATGTTGCCCACATACTGGCTTCGTGCGATGGATGGAGGGAGATCGCTCTATCAGCTTAGCCCCGCTGTCAAGCTTTACCGTCAAAGACGCGCCGCAGAGTCTGGCAGAGGCGGATCTTCGCGCCCGCTCCACCGCAGGCCGCAAGGTTGGTTTGCCGAAAGCTTCAGCGTGGAGCACCCTGCAGCATATCATTGAAAAGGCGCGGCGCTGCAAGAAAGCTGCAGATTCGAAGAAGAGCCAGCGCAGGGCTGCCTGCTTCGAGTTGTTTCGAAGTCCTAGCAAAAGGCCCAGACTGTCAGCTGATGCTAGCGCGCAGCAAGAAGGTCCAGAGGAGAGAGACGCAGCGTTGCTTTCGCTGGCGCAGCGCTGCGAGCGGGCGCAGACCCTCTTCGAGCGGCTGTCCGCTCTGGAGGCCATTGCAGAGAAGCGGGTGGACCGACGAGAAGCGAGGACTCACAAGATGCTCCACTGGGTGCACGCATTAAGCAACAATGCAACGCACACGCTACCAGAACAAATGGCGGCCAAGCGATTGCTTGCTGTGTGGGTAGAGGAGTTGAAATCATCCCGGAATCAGGAGGCAGACTTGAAGAAGAAAGCAGCGGGGGCACCAAAATGACTGTGCGTCGTACGGCGCTGCGTTGGTGGCGGTGGCTGATGCAGCTACCGCTTGCAGTGGCCGTTGTAGCTGCCGTTTGTGCACGGGTCATGATCTCCAAGTTTCACAGTGTATCTCTTGTCTGGGCGAAGGAAAATGTTTGTGCAGGGTTTTGCAGATTGCTTGCCGCCAGGCTGGCATCCTTGTAGTCTGAGCATTGCAGGTATCAGTCCTACACCGCATGATCGAGAGCTTGTCGGAAGACCAGCTGCAGCAGCTGGCTTCTCAGTACAGCGCAGACGTTGACGTGGCTACGCTGACAGGGGAACAGCGCATTCTCTTGCGCGATCAGCTGCGGCTTCTCACGGAGATTGGTGCTACGCAGGCTTCCAAGGTTTCCGAGGCACTGGCTAGAGGAGTCGCGTGACTCGCAGTGTCAGTTGCTCGCAGGCTGCTCAGCCTTCGCCAACAACTGGCGGCGAGAGAGCAGAGCCAGTGCAGATCTTGGGCTGCCTGTGTTGTTGCGTGTCTTTGTTAGGTGCAAGGGCCAGTGCCCCCGAACAACCATCTACATCCCCGAATCGGGATTTTCTCAACAGCTGAAAGTAATGGGTTTGGGGGCGGTTGGGGTGGCTTTGGGATAAGGTTTCCGTCAACGTTCTGCAAGAATTCTTCTGAGTTCTGCAATGGCTCCGGGGTGGTCCGGGGTGGGCTTTGTGAGGGCTCCACAGGGCGGTTTCAAGTCCCACACGGGTTCCACGAGGGTCTGGGAAATTGTGGTGCTGTTGGGGATATCACATTAGCTTCTTTCAGCTATTAGTTTTGGTAGCCTTTTGTCCCCACCCGGCAGGAAGGGCAGTGCATCCGCCGAGCATCCCGCCAGAGCTGCTCGCGAGTGGATGCTGCCCAGTATCCCGCCAGAGCTGCGCCATCCTGCCAGAGTGGCTCGCCAGGGGATTCCGCTGAGTATCCCGCCAGAGCAGTGAAGTGGCTTGCCAGTGGATCCCGCCAAGTATCCAGTGGATCCGGCCAAGTATCTCACCAGAGCAGCCCTTCGGTGAGTGGATCCCGCCAGTGTCCAGCCAGAGAAGCTCGCCCGTCAGGTTTTGCGTGCTGTCCCGCCCGGCGCACGGTTGGGTTTGCATTTCAATGTTGGCGCCTTCCTGATTTGAGTGTACTCTGAGGCTCGGAAAGGGTGATACTGTTGTGCTGCTTTGGGTTGTGAATAAGCAACTTTGGTTAATCCTCCGTCGGGTTTCTTTTTGGAAGGCGCTTGGCGTTTGTTAACGGAACCGATGTTTGAGGTCTCGAGATCGACGCGCAGACAAGTAGAGTTTCACAGACACAGGTGGATAAGGCTCTCAACGCAAAGCTTGTTGAGCAGTCATAGGCCCCAGGCCACTCGAAAACCATGCTTGAAATCACACACGGCCAAATATGATTGGGAAGGGGTCTGTAGGATTTTGGAGTCGAAGTCACCAGGATGCGAAGGAATTTGTTGTAACGGTCGGAAGCTCGTGAGTGCGGAGGGTGGGGATTGCTTGAAGCGTTTTTTTTTGACACAAAGCCGGATTTGTGCAAATACCACATCTGGTGCCAAGATGCTTTGGACGCCAGACGTGACACCGAAGAGAGAGGCCTCCGAGGCCCCGTGTATCAGATTTAGGCTGCTCTGTTGCCAGGCGCCAGAGCCCGGCGTAAATCAAAATGAGGACACGGCAGACTGTCGAGTGCTGTTGTTTGCCGGCTTGCATCCTTGCTGGGTTGAAGCCATGATGAAGAAGGCCAGGGCAGACAAAGGTTCAGATGCAGACTCCTTGCGGTTTGTTTCCCTAGCTGCCAATTTGAGGATGGTTCGGCAGCCGGAGAAGAGGCAGCGCGCGCAGATAGGATACGGGCGTGCGTCTTTGCGTGCTGTGGGAGCTCATCGCGTACTGGACTTGTACTACAATGTTGCGCCTCATTTCGTCAGCGCTTTTGTGTGACTGATCCGTCGCTACGTTGTAGCACCCGATCGCGTTGCCATCGCTGAGTCCGCATATTTCTGTGTCATCTCCGTCACATCTCCGTCACATTTTTGTCACCGAGTCGTCGCATGACCGTCGCCGAGTTGTCGCATTTCCGTTACTGAGTCGTCGCACTTCCGTCACTAGTATAGTCGCAGTTCCGTCCAGATACGCATTTCCATCATTGGACCGAGTCCTCACATCTCCGTCGCCGAGTCCATATTTCCGTCGCCGATTCGTTTTCTTAATTCGTTGCTGTGTCGTCGCATCTCCGTCACCAAGTCGTCACATTTCCGTCACCGAGGTCTCCGTTACTTCTGTCACTAAGTCGTGACATTTCCGTCGCGGAGTGTAGTCGCAGCTCCGTCCAGATGTCGTCTTTCCGTCGCTGGATCAACATACATCTCCTTGACCGAGTCCTCACATCTCCGTCGCCGAGTCCACATTTCCGTCGCTGGGTCGTCTTCTCATTCCGTGGCTGAGTCGTCGCATCTCCGTCGCCAAGTCGTCACACTTCCGTCACCGAGGCGTCCCCTGTCCGTCACTGAGTAACCATGTTGGTCACCGAGTCGGCGCATTTCCGTCACACTCTGGGACACCCCGCTTTTTTGGGTCAAACCCGGGTTTTTTTTGATAGACCCACACTTGTCCAAATTTCTGCCGCCAAGACGCTCCAGCTTCTCTTGGCGCCGACACCAAAAAGAAAGGCCACGGCTTCCGAGTCCCAATGTATCACATGTAGGCTGCTCTGTTGCCAGGCGCCAGAGCCCAGCGCAGATGAGGACGCGTGTCGGCAGACTGTCGAACTCTCTGCGTAGCTGGCTTGTATTCTTTTGCTTGGTTGAAGCCATAAACCTTCGAGCCAGGAGCAAGCGAAGAAGGTCAGGGCATATAAAGGCTCATATGAGGACCGCTTGCGTTTTTTAGTCCATGTCACGGTGCAGCACGCCTATCAAGGATGCTCCGGCAGCCGGAGGTGAGAGAGACGAGCCAGCGCAGTTCTCAGGCAAAGGCACGTGGGCGTGTCTTTGCGCATTTGGTAAGGCGCATGTGGCTGGAAGAAAGGCCACTTGCAACGCGACATGCCAGAGTTAGGCTGCTTTGTTGCCAGGCGCCGGATCTCGGCGCAGATGAGGACGCACCTGGAGAGAATGACGAATTCTGCGTGCGGCTGGGTCGATGATTCTTCCAGCCAGGATCAAGCCAAGAAGGCTAGGGCAGACAAAGGTGTGTCGGCAGACTGTCGAGTTCTCTGCTTAGCTGGCCTGTATCTTTGCTTGGTTGAGGGCATGAATCCGCGAGTCAGGAGCAAGCGAAGAAGGTCACAGCATACAAAGGCTCAGATGAGGACTGTTTGCGGATTTGTCTTTCCATGTCACATTGCGGCATGCCTAGCCGAATGCGAGGATGCTCCGGCAGCCGGAGGCGAGAGTGACGAGCCAGCGCAGTTCTCAGGCAAAGATATGGGGGGCGTGTCTTTGCGCATCTTTGTAAGGCGCATGTTCCTGGAAGAAAGGCCACTTGCAGCGCGACAGGCGCCAGATTTAGCCTGCTTTGCTGCCAGGCGCCAGACCTCGGCGCAGATGAGGACACACCTGGAGAGAATGACGAATTCTGCGCGCTGCTGGCTCTATGATTCTTCCAGCCAGGAGCAAGCCAAGAAGGCCAGAGCAGACACAGGTCCAGATGAGGACTGCTTGCTTGATTCTTTCTACGTCACATTGCATGCCCCGTCTTTGTTGCCAGGTGCGAGATCCCGGCGCAGAGGAGGACAGACGCGGAGAAAATGACGAATTCTGCGCGCTGCTGGCTCTCGCGTTATTCTCTCTACATCACATTGCAGCACGTGTTGTCGCCAATTTGAGGCTCTCCGGGCCAAGCGATCTCCAAAAAACAATCCGCCTCAAGGACATGTGTTTGGGTTGGAATGGGGACCCTGTAAAACGAAGGCGGCCCTTGCGGAAGTGTTCGCTCGCGAGAGTTGGTGCGCAAAGTTGCGATTCTTGAGTTGGAGCTGCGGAAGTGCTTGTTTTACGCTACCAAGCTAGAGTTTCTGAGCTGGGGCTGTGGAGGTGTGGTGTGCTAGACTTCTGCTACGCAGGCGTGTTTTTTGTTGTCGCTGCGGAAAATGCTAGAGGCTCTAGTCTGGAGTTGCGATTTCGAGTTGCGAAGGGGTGCTGCGCGAAGTAGGCTCGCGCGACGAAGTTGCGATGATCCAGCTGGAGCTGCGCGCTGGGCTTGTGCTGCACCGTTCCGCAAAGAATCATGTGGGGCTGTGGACTTGTAGTTCACTTACAAGCCTTGTACTGCGAAGCTGCCTTTTTTTTTTCTGAGCTGCAGCTGCAGGAAATTCTTCGCACGCCGGACTTCTGCAGCGAGCGCGAGTTTTTTGAGCTATCGTTGCGGAAGGGTGCTTCGACTTGTACTACCTCTGTACCTCTGACTCAAATAGCTTTTTCATTTTGAAGACTATCGCTGCATAGTTGCATTTGATCTGATAATTCAAGTTTTACTTTTTATGCCGTTTTCCTTGCAATACGCTTTTGTTGTCTTCTTCTTTCTCAATGTGATCAACACATGGACCCTTCGCGTAGTAGACTGGTTCTAGAAAGCTGCGGTTTTTGATCTGGACCGGCGGAAGTGTACTAGGTGTACTGACCTGTGCTACAGAATTGCGATTCGAGCAGGGCCTGCGCTACGAGGGTGCGATTCTCGGAGCTGCGGCAGGGTGCTTCGCGTGCTAGACTTGTACCAGAGAGCTGCGATTTTTTGAGATGGATCTGCGGCAGTGCGCTGGGTGTACTAGACGTGCGTGTGCTACAAACTTGCGAGTTTTGAGCCAAGCCTGCGGACGTGCGCTTCTCCCTTCTCTTACTACACTTGTAGCGCACGGGGGCCGCTGTGGTCTCGGAGCGCTGCGAACTTAGCGTGTTCGAGGGCAGACATTCGGCGAAACTGTGTAACGTGATAGGGCCCTCACTAGAACTCAAGAGGACATCTACCGGATAAAAACTAACACGCAAGCCTTCACGAAGACAACGGTACGTCATGTGGAGTCGTTGCCAGGCGGAAGCTTTGCATGGCGCAGATGAGGATGCGCGCTGACAGAATGACAAGTACTTTGTTCTGCTGGCTTGTCCGTTCAATCCAGGAGCAAGCCAACGACCCTGCCAAAAGCAACGGTCGCGCAGTTCGCCAGTCTACTTCTCTCGCAGGCGCACATGGGCAAGCTTACGGCTGCACGCTTGCCAGGTTCAGGCGAAGGCTGTGCCAAAAAAGGGCAAAGGAGTTTTCCTGGCCTGCTTTCCCTTTAAAGAGCTGACTGGCCAGATCTTCAGCTACTTTGTCGCCAGGTGCACGGCCCCCGCAAAGCAGGGACGCACAAAGGCCCAGAGGAGGACAGCGGCCAAAAGTTGCTTGTTTTTCGTGTCGCTCGCACGCTTGCCAAGCTACAGCCAAGGCGCCGAAAAAGGTCAAAGGAGTGTGACTGGTCTGTTTTCCTTGCAAGGGTCCGCTACTGAGGCAGCGCATGCTTGCCAGGCTAAGGATGCGGCAGGAAAGGGCAAAGGAGTCTGCTCAGCCTGTTTCCCTCCAAGAGCTCATTTTTTTCATCTTTCTATGTTTTGGGCCACGTTGCCAGGCTACAGCCAAGGCGCCAGGAAAGGGCAAGGGAGCCTGACTGTCCTGTTTTCCTTCAGCCTTCTCACGAGTACGCTGGCTTGCCAGGCTACGGCCAAGGATGTGGCAGGAAAGGGCACAGGGGTCCAACTGGCCAGTATTCCTTGCCAGAACCCAGTTTCTGTTTTTACTTTAGTCAGCTGCTTGGCACGCATGTCAGGAGATGGCAAAGAAGAAAGTCGATGAACTTCGAGGGATGTGCAAGCAGCAGGGGCTCAAGGCGACAAGTGATGGTTGCTGCAGGATCACTTGAGAGCACGGAAGCAATCGTGCTGTGAGGCCACGGGAACGAAGAAGGAACTTCTGGCCAGGCTGGCGGAGGCCACGCACAGCAATTGGCTTCGTGCCCTGAAAATGGTGCCTGATCATGTCAGGATGGCCAGGATGCGGCCAGCGAGGCTTGCTCGAACAAAACACGTTTTGCCTTTAGCCTCACTTGTGCGGCGAGCACGCTTCGGGCAGCGAAATCCACTTCGCGTAGTCAAACCTTTGAATGGACCACATGTCAGCCAGAGATCTTTCAAGAATACCTAGAGACGCAAAAACCGGTATATTTGTCCTGGTGGAAACATCGTGTCTTTAGGGATATGTCGCCAAAACATTGTGTGTCCCAATCGATGCTTTTCAGGCCATTTCCGGTCTTCCTGCAACGGGAGCTCGGAGCGTCATGTGGCATGTGTAACCTGGGCATGGCTGTCTTGGGGGAAAACCGTCAATGGGGAGAGACACCAAAACATTGCGTTTTCAGAGGCATCTTGTTTTGGCAACCGTGCTTAACCCGTGGCTAACCCTATTAAAGGAAAACAGTGTAGGGCTGGCAGCGGAAGCTTCCTGTGGGCGGGGTTGATCGTGTCAGGATGGCAAGGAGGCGCATCCTGCGTCAGCCGGTGAGGCCTGCTCAGAAAACACCCAGAGCGTTTTTTTTTGTCGCCTCATTTGCCAATCGGTTCCCCAGAACATGGTAGTTTTCCAAAGTCACATGTTTGCAGCATGCATCCGCCTGGGTCGCCGAGTTGGGCGCAGGCACGCTTGCTGGGCACGTGCGCGCGGGCCCGCTTAACAAGAAGTGCTCCCGTCTCATATCAAAGTTCTGTTTTTTTTTGATGCTGCGCGTGCGTGCTAGACAGCGCGGAGCCGCTAGTTGAATTGCGTATATGTGCCAACATGGGCGCAGGACAGGAGTCGCAAAGTGAGCCAGTGGAAGGAGTGTGTTCTCTGCCACGAGACACCTGACACGGTGGCTTGGCGTCGAGTGAAGCAAGGCGAAGCCGACGGAAAGCGCTGCGCCCGCTGCACCGCGTTTGTGGCTAGACAGCATTGTCAGGCTTGGGTACGTGTCTGCTCATCCTGGACCGATGATATAGGCGTGACCACTACTAAAGGGGGACCCTGCTTCAAAACGCAGCAGGCCGCAGTATGGGACCCTTATGCGCTGAAGAGCCGGAGATGTTGTGATGTGTTTGGTGTGTGTCACACTTGTGCTGAAAGGTTGACGTTCGATCTAGCCGCCAAAGCGTACTTCGCATGCTACGCTTGTGCTCCAAAGTTGCGATTTTCGAGATGCAGCTGCCGTGTCTTTGCGCGCTATGCTGGTGCCCCAAATCGTCACTTGCCGAGTCGAGTCGGCGCTTTTCCGTCACCGAGTTGTCACATTCACTCTGTGACCGACTGGTCACTGTCGTCATCTGTCCGTCGCCGACATGTGATATGTCCGCATACATTTCCGTCACCGATCGGCCAAAGTCTGCTGCACGAGCGTCGAGTCGACAGTTTGTCCGCCATCGAGTCGTCGCTTTTCCGTCACCTTGCTGTCACCGAGTCATCGCATTTCCGTCATGTTCGTCGCATTTCCGTCGCCGAGTCGGCGCAGTTTCGTTATTGCACTTTCGCACACATCTCCGTCCGTCGCCGAGTTGTGGCATTTCCGTCACTGAGTCTGCGCGTCTCAGTGGGCGAGTCGTCGCCATGTTCATTTCTGTCACTGAGTCACCCCCCCGTCACTGGGTCGTACTATCGAGTTGGGTCGCCGAGTCGTCGCACCGTGGCATCTGCGTCACCTAGTCGTCACACGTCCGTCACTGAGAGTCGTCCCATGTCCGCCATCAATCCCCGCCGCTGAGTCGTCACAGCCGTCGCCCAGTCGTCACATTGCCGTCACTGAGTCGTCCCATGTCCGTCGTCGAGGCGGCGCGTTTCAGAGTATAGTCGCAGTTCCGTCCGTCAGGTCTGTCAGTGTCACGACCAGGTGACGGAAATGTGACGACTCAGTACCGGAAATGTGAACGACTGAGTAACGAACATGGGCAGACACGAGGACTTGATGAAGAAAATGTTACGAGGCGTGACGGAAATGCAACGACTCAGTGACAGAAATGTGACGCCTCGGTGACGGAGATGCGACGACTCAGATGCCACATCTCGGTGATGGAAACGTGAAACTATGACAGAATTGCGCGGCAATGTGACACACATTTCCGCCACTGAGTGGTCACGTTTTTCGTCTCAGAGTCGTCGCATGTCCGTCACTCAGGAGTCACGTTGCCGCCATGGAGTCATCGCATCTGCGACACCCAGTGGTCATACGTCCGTCGCTGAGAGTCCCATGTCCGCCTTCCGTGACCGACCGAGTGGTCACACTTTTCCGTCACCAACAGTATTCGCACGCCAGACAAGGAGTCACGTTGCCGCCATGGAGTCATCACATCTAACGTCACCCAGTCGTCGCACGTCCGTCACTGAGAGTAGTCCCTCCGTCATCGATTCCGTGACCGGCTAAGTCGTCACATTTCCGTCACCAAGTCGTCGCTGTTTTGTTACCGACTGCCACATTCGAGCCGGAGTTGCCGAAGTGTACTGCGCGTTTTATTATTGTGGTTCATAGTTGCGATTGTCGTGCTGGAGCTGCGGAAGAGTATTCGCATACTAGACTTATGCTACCAAACTGCCATATTCGAGCCAGAGCTGCGGAAGTCTACTTCGAGTGCTAGCTTCGTGTTGCACAGCTGCATATTCGACCTCATGCTGGACGCTACAGCTGCGGAAGTGTACTTCGCGTATTAGACTTGCGCCGAGTCTACATTTTTCGTCGCTGAGTCGTCTTCTCGTTCCGTTGCTGATCGCGTCGTCACATCTCCGCCACCAAGTCGTCAGACTTCCGTCACTGAGGCGTCACATCTCCGTCATTCAGTCGTCGCATTCCGTCGCGCCGCGTCTCGCATGTTTGTTGCTCACGTCGTCACGTTTCCGTCACCCTGTCGTCACATGTCCGTCACTGAGTGGTCACATTTTCGTCACAGAGTCGTCACATGTCCGTCACCAAGTCGTCACATTTCCGTCACTGAGTGGTCGCATTTCCGTCATCGAGTACATTTCCGTCACTCAGCGGTCGCATTTCCGTCACAGAGTCGTCACATGTCCGTCACCAAGTCGTCAGAGTCGTCGCATTTCCGTCACAGAGTCGTCACAGGTCCGTCACCAAGTCGTCACATTTCCGTCACTGAGTGGTCGCATTTCCGTCACCGAGTCGTCACATGTCCGTCACCAAGTCGTCACATTTCCGTCACTGAGTGCTCACATGTCCGTCACTGAGTGGTCGCATTTCCGTCACACAGTCGTCACATGTCCGTCACTAACATGTCCGTCACTCAGTGGTCGCATTTCCGTCACAGAGTCGTCACATGTCCGTCACCAAGTCGTCGCATTTTCGTCACTGAGTGGTCGCATTTCCGTCACCGAGTCGTCACATGTCCGTCACCAAGTCGTCACATTTCCGTCACTGAAAGGTCGCATTTCCGTCACTGAGTGGTCGCATTTCCGTCACACAGTCGTCACATGAGTCACCAAGTCGTCACATTTCCGTCACTGAGTGGTCACATTTCCGTCACTGAGTGGTTGCATTGCCGTCACAGAGTCGTCACATGTCCCTCACCAAGGCGTCACATTTCCGTCACTGAGTGGTCGCATTTCCGTCACAGAGTCGTCACATGTCCGTCACCAGGTCGTCACATTTCCGTCACTGAGTGGTCGCATTGCCGTCACAGAGTCGTCACATGTCCCTCACCAAGGCGTCACATTTCCGTCACTGAGTGGTCGCATTTCCGTCACAGAGTCGTCACATGTCCGTCACCAGGTCGTCACATTTCCGTCACTGAGTGGTCGCATTGCCGTCACAGAGTCGAGTCGTCACATCCGTCACACTCGTGGTCGCATTTCCGTCACAGAGTCGTCACATGTCCGTCGCCAAGTCGTCACATTTCCGTCACTGAGTGGTCGCATTTTCGTCACAGAGTCGTCACATGTCCGTCACCAAGTCGTCATGGTCGCATTTCCGTCACCGAGTCGTCACATGTCCGTCACGAAGTCGTCACATTTCCGTCACTGAGAGGTCGCATTTCCGTCACTGAGTGGTCGCATTTCCCTCAGACAGTCGTCACATGTCCGTCACCAAGTCGTCACATTTCCGTCACTGAGTGGTCACATTTCCGTCACAGAGTCGTCACATGTCCGTCACCAAGTCGTCACATTTCCGTCACTGAGTGGTCGTATTTTCGTCACAGAGTCGTCATATGTCCGTCACCAAGTCGTCACATTTCCGTCACTGAGTGGTCGCATTTCCGTCACCGAGTCGTCACATGTCCGTCACCAAGTCGTCGCATGTCCGTCACTGAGTGGTCACATTTCCGTCACTGAGTGGTCGCATTTCCGTCACAGAGTCGTCACATGTCCGTCACCAAGTCGTCACATTTCCGTCACTGAGTGGTCGCATTTCCGTCACCGAGTCGTCACACGTCCGTCACCAGGTCGTCACATTTCCGTCACTGAGTGGTCGCATTTCCGTCACAGAGTCGTCACATTTCCGTCACAGAGTCGTCACATGTCCGTCACCAAGTCGTCGCATTTCCGTCACTGAGTGGTCGCATTTCCGTCACAGAGTCGTCACATGTCCGTCACCAAGTCGTCACATGTCCGTCACTGAGTGGTCGCATTTCCGCCACCGAGTCGTCACATGTCCTTCACCAAGTCGTCACTTTTCCGTCACTCAGTGGTCACATTTCCGTCACTGAGTGGTCGCATTTCCGTCACAGAGTCGTCACATGTCCGTGACCAAGTCGTCACATTTCCGTCACTGAGTGGCCGCATTTCCGTCACCGAGTACATTTCCGTCACTGAGTGGCGTCACAGAGTGGTCGCATTTCCGTCACCGAGTCGTCACATGTCCGTCACCAAGTCGTCGCATTTCCGTCACGCAGTGGTCACATTTCCGTCACTGAGTGGTCCCATTTCCGTCACAGAGTCGTCACTCGTCACATGTCTGTCACAAGGTCGTCACATTTCCGTCACTGAGTGGTCGCATTTCCGTCACATAGTCGTCACATGTGCGTCACCAAGTCGTCACATTTCCGTCACCAAGTCGTCACATTTCCGTCACTGAGTGGTCGCATTTCCGTCACAGAGTCGTCACATGTCCGTCACCAAGTCGTCACATGTCCGTCACTGAGTGGTCGCATTTCCGTCACCGAGTCGTCACATGTCCTTCACCAAGTCGTCACATGTCCGTCACCAAGTCGTCACATTTCCGTCACTGAGTGGTCGCATTTCCGTCACAGAGTCGTCACATGTCCGTCACCAAGTCGTCACATTTCCGTCACTGAGTGGTCGCATTTCCGTCACCGAGTACATTTCCGTTCGCATTTCCGTCACAGAGTCGTCACATGTCTGTTGCATTTCCGTCACCAAGGCGTCATATTTCCGTCACCGAGGCGTCCTATTCCGATCACATTTTCGCTATTCACATTTCCGTGGATAGCAATGAGGGTGACCCCCTAAATGGACTTCACTGATTTCACGTTTCCTTTTGGAATCCAGCCATGGCCCACCCAAATTTCCCACAAACAATTGGTACTGCCTGCAGGGCCGGGAGTTGGTGATTGGACCGATCCTAGGCAGCAGGTAGTACATAACTTTAAATGACACAGGCGGGATCATTTTCAGGGTGGTGTAGGGTTACTGGATGCTTGATTATTACGATGGTTATTGCCGTGGTGTGAACAGGTGCCGCTCCCTACAGCTGTTCGGAATAACCAAAACATGCAGGGATATGGGGGTACCATGGAAGTGGCGCCGTTTGGGTCGCACTCAGGATCTTGGCGTGGGGGATCGCCCCTTATCCGTTTGAGCAACTGATAATATGCTTGGGCGGCCAATGCTAATGTTTTTGGGAAGGACATGGCCCACCCAAATTTCCCACACAAAATTCGTACTGCCTGCAGGGCCGGGAGTTGGTGATTGGACCGATCCCAGGCAGCATGCCCCATCCAAATTTCCCACAAACAATTGGTACTGCCTGCAGGGCCGGGAGTTGGTGATTGGACCGATCCCAGGCAGCAGGTAGTACATAACTTTAAATGACACAGGTGGGATCATTTTCAGGGTGGTGTAGAGAAAGAGACAAGGAAAGCATGCACACATGTGCATATCTAGGCACCTCAGGATCAAGCATGACTAGGCCTGATGAACTAGCAGATTGTTGATGCAGATAGAATGTCATTGAACATATATTTGGAAGGGATGCAGATTGGACTAGAACACATCATGTCACATCATCGCACATCACACCACGCCATATCACATCACACAACACCACATCACACCGGGTGCCATCATATCACACCATATCAATTCAGCTTTCAATCGCCCAGCAGCCATGGCGTCGGGACCGTCTGGGCTGGCGGTGTGCGCTTTTTTTGGCACGCGCAAGGGCTGCAAGCGCGGCAAGAAATGCCCGAACGTCCACATGAAGAAGGGTGGCGAGGTGGTGAGCCACGGCCGGGCTGACACGCTGAAGGAGGAGGTGCTGGCGTATTTGGCGGAGGTGGGGTCGCGCACGGCGGTGGGCCGGGTCTGGACCGAGAAGAAGGATGACAAGGCCGTCTTGGCGATCCAGATCCAGGGAGCCTCTGCATCCCAGGAAGCACTGGCGGCAGAGCATACTGGCTCGCTTCAGCTGCCCACGGGCGAGTGGCTCTATGGCAACGCGCAGGTGGCTGTCCCGGAGCAGCTTCACCACTGTACGAGCCTGGAGGGCGCGCTGGGCATCATGGCAGCCGGCCGCGTCAACAACAGCCCTGGTTGCCATCCGGCTGCGGTCTACACCACCAAGGACTGGTCCAACACCACCTACGACCGCGGCGGAAGCATCATCCTCAGGCCCCATGGCTTCATCGCGTCTAACAAGACGTCGAAGTCCTACCATGGCGCTTCAGGCCCAGTCCTGCCTGGCCTGATGGTGCGGCTCGCCAGGTCGCTCGAGGAGTGGGTGCTGGACTCAAGCGCTTGTGAGGTGAAGGAGGTGTGGCTGCATTTGGAGTCCGCCCTGGCTTTTTTGAGCAGCGGAGGCTACATCAATCACCGCAGACCCGGAGGCTACATCAAGCCGATGTAAGGGGCGCAGAACAGCATAGCAGAACAGATCGATCTAGATCTGGCGCCTGGGAAATAAAGTTTTCCTGCCCTTCTTCGCGCCTCTTGTAAACAAATGTCTGGCGCGTGCTGCTTCGGACAAAAAAATGTGTGCAAAGCCAGCTTCCAGAACATGTTTTTTGGCTTGAACACGCCTTTTGGCTATGAACGGAACAAGGCGACAAAATTCATAAAGTTTACCCTTATCAAGCAGACAGTGGTGGTTGACTGTCCTGGGGAGACAGACATTGATGCGCTCCAAAGTGTCCAAAACGGGTACCGTGACATCGGCCAATTCTTCTGCTGCGGCCGCCCAACACGTATCAAGCCCTGAACCAACCCGAAACCAACCCTAGGACTCCTCTAGTACTCCTCGAGTGCTCACCCGGTCACCCTCTTGTGCTTTTCTAGGGCCCCTTTACTGCTTTGTGAGTTGGAGCTGCGGAATTGTGTACTTCGCACGCCAGACCATGGTACCGCAAAGCAAGGATTTTCGAGCTCGAGCTGCCGTCACGGAGTCGTCACATTTCCGCCACCAAGGCGTCATATTCTCGTCGCCATGGAGTCATATTTCCGTCACCGAGGCGTCATATTCCGATCACATTTTCGCTATTCACATTTCCGCCACTAAGTCGTCACACCTCCGTCACCAAGACCTCACATATCCGTCACTGAGTGGTCGCATTTCCGTCGCAGAGTCGTCACATGTCCGTCACCAAGGAGTCACGTCGCCGCCATGAAGTCATCGCATTTGCGTCACCCAGTCGTCACACGTCGTCACATTTCCGCCACCCCGTCGTCATATTCCCGTCACCAAATCGTCATATTTCCGTCACCGAGTCGTCACATTCCGTCATCATATTCTCGCTATTCACATTTTCGTCACTGAGTCATCACACCTCCGTCACCAAGTCGTCACATTTCCGTCACTGAGTGGTCGCATTTCCGTCACAGAGTCGTCACATGCCCGCCACCAAGGAGTCACGTCGCCGCCATGAAGTCATCGCATTTGCGTCACCCAGTCGTCACACGTCGTCACATTTCCGGCACCAAGTCGTCATATTCCCGTCACCAAATCGTCATATCATATTTCCGTCACCGAGTCGTCGCATTCCGTCATCACATTTTCGCTATTCGCATTTCCGTCACTGAATCATCACATCTCCGTCACCAAGTCGTCACATTTCCGTCACTGAGTGGTCGCATTTCCGTCACGGAGTCATCGCATCTGCGTCACCCAGTCGTCACCCAGTCGTCACATGTCCGTCACCAAGTCGTCATATTCCCGTCATCAAATCGTCATATTTCCGTCACCGAGCAATCCGTCATCTCAGTGTCGCGTCACACCTCTGTTCGTCACACGTCCGTCACCCAGTCGTCACATTTCCGTCACTGAGTGGTCGCATGTCCGTCACAGAGTTGTCACATGTCCGTCACCAAGGAGTCACGTCACCACCACGAAGTCATCGCATTTGCGTCACCCAGTCGTCAAATGTCCGTCAATGCGAGTAGTCCCATGTCCGCCATCGATTCCGTGATATTTCCGTCACCGAGGCGTCACATCCGTCATCACATTTTCGCTATTCACATTTCCGTCACTGAGTCGTCACATCTCTGTCACCCAGTCGTCACATTTCCGTCACTGAGTGGTCGCATTTCCGTCACAGAGTCGTCACATGTCCGTCACCAAGGAGTCACGTCGCCGCCATGGAGTCATCGCTTTTGCGTCACCCAGTCGTCACACGTCCGTCAATGAGAGTAGTCCCATGTCCGCCATCGATTCCGTGACCGATCGAGTCGTCAAATTTCCGTCACCAAGTCGTCGCTGTTTGGCCACCGACTGCGAGATTCGAGCTGGAGTTGCCGAAGTACTGCGCGTGATACGATTGTGGTACAAAGTTGCGATTTTCGCACTGGAGCACTGGAGCTGCGGAAGTGTACTTCGCGTACTAGACTTGTTCTACAGGATTGCCGTATTCGAGTCAGAGCTGCGGAAGTCTACGTCCCTCATGCTAGACGCTACATAGTTGCAATTGTTCAGCTGCAGCGGAAGTGTGCTTCGAGAGTACTAGACTGGCGCTACAATGTTGCGACTCGTGAGCTGGACCTGCGGGATGCTGTACTTCGCACGCCAGACCATGGTACCACAAAGCAAGGATTTTCGAGCTCGAGCTGCCGTCACGGAGTCGCCACATTTCCGCCACCAAGTCGTCATATTCCCGTCACCAAAGCATCATATTCCCGTCACCGAGTCGTCACATTTCCGCCACCAAGTCGTCATATTCCCGCCACCAAGTCGTCATATTCCCGTCACCGAGTCGTCATATTTCCGTCACCAAGTCGTCGCTCTTTAGTTACCGACTGCGACACTCACGCCGGAGTTGCCGAAGTGTGCTGCGTGTGTTATTCTTGTGGTACAAAGTGGCGATTGTCGCGCTGGAGCTGCGGAAGAGTATTCGCATACTAGACTTGTGCTACAAATTCGTTATTCTCATTTCCGTCACGGAGTCGTCACATGTCCGTCTCCTTCTCGTCGCATGTCCGTCACTGAGTGGCCACATTTCCGTCACAGAGTCGTCACGTGTCCATCACCAAGTCACGTTACCGCCGCGGAGTCATCGCACTTGCGTCACCCAGTCGTCGCACGTCCGTCATGAGTCGTCGCCATCAAGTCGGCGCGTTTCCGTGAGTCGTGCGTATAAGACGTAAATGTTACACAGTTGCAGTTCCCGAGCGGGAGCACAGTGTCCTTCGCGTGCCAGAGCCTTGTGCAACATGGGCGCGACTTTCGAGCTCGGGCTGCGGAAGTGTCTTGCGCGTACTGGACTGGTACTTCCGACCAACGAGCTGGAGCTGTAGAAGTCCTAGTCGTCGCCCTTCCGCTACCGACTCGCCCTGTTGCCGTCACCGAGTCGTCGCACTTCCGTCACTCAGTCGTCAACTGTCCGTCACCCGTCACCGCGTCGTCGCAGAGTCGTTGCCGGGTCGTCGCGTATGAGTCGTCACTATGCCGCACTTCTGTCGCCGAGTCGTCGCAGATTCTTCTGCCTGTCGTCGTTCTTGCGTCTCGCGTTGGCGACTCCTCACGCGGAGAAGTGCTTACTCGAACTTGCTGCGGAAGTGTACGTGTTTGCGAGACTTGTTCCGACGTGTCGTAGCATTTTCGTGCATTGTTCGACAGCCATCAACTCACATGTTCCTCGCGTACCTGCGGTTCCCAGGTGGCGGGGCAAATGCGCTTGCCGCTACGGAAGCGATGCAAAGCTCTGCAAGCCGTCACGACGGCAGCGGAATGCTGGGCCAAGGTTCCTGAGGCAAGAGACCTGTCACCATTTGTCACATGGAGTGCATTGAGCAGCCCACGTGCCAGGACGGATCTTTCCGACGGAGGATCGTCAAGGAGTTGCCATGCGCAAAGACAGTCCTGCAGAACCACGTGGACGAGCAGGAAACCAAGGTGAGAGCCAGCGAAGAAAACATGATCTGCCTCTCCACCACCGCTTTCGACGTGTGGCCCAAGGCGCGGCCTGCCGGTTGGTGCGTGGCATGCTGAATAATATAGAGGGCTCGATGGATACCTGAGTTGACTGCGCCGTACAGCTGGTTCCGTTGTGATTGATCGGCGCTTGGCTGGCTGGGGGCGACCTGTTGCGTGAAGCGGCGACGAAGGAGACCTACCTTCAGCAGTTCGGATCCATCACGGAGCCTGCGGCTTTGAGCGACAGCGGCCGGCTCGTCAAAAAGCCAGCTGAAGGGTACAATGTGCCGCGACTCGGCGTGAACTATGCGCTGCAGTAGCCTGCCCTTTGTCTGATGAAACGCTGTGCTCTACTTTGCTGTCTTTCTGTGCTGGGGCGTGCAAAATGCTAGAGTTTCCGAAATGTCTAAGAGTCTGAGCAGCTGTGTCCGGGATGGCGCCCGAGTTTCCGGGCAGGAAAGACAAAAGAGGCATAATATCTTGCTTTTCACTGCGTGGGAGAACTCGGCGCTCGTAGCGCTATTTTCCATCTTGTGGCGTGGCGATCTGGTGAGGCTCGGCGCGGTGCGCATGCAACATGAGCGGCGGCGTGGGCTGAGCAGATCCAAATCTGTGCGTGGAGACATGGCTGATGCTGTGTGGGACGAGTTGGCCGAGACGCAGGAGGCACGCTCTGATCTTAGCTTTGTGCTGCGTCTAACACAGAGACGCTTTACAATGTCTTGTAGGCGCTGGCGGCGCTGGAGGACATTGACCAATAATGATGCCTGCCTGAGGGTTGGACGCACAAACCGACGAGCCCAGCTGGAGCGGAAAATGACTGGTCAGTTTCCGGGGCTGTTTTGATGACGATACGGTTCGGTCCTGCAAGCTTTGCAATACCACTCGATTTTATTGGTATGTGTTGCCTTGAATGTCCGATATGCTTGCGATACAGCAACTTAGTATTGAAAAACATCTCGATAAAAACAAATACGATCAGCCGCTCGCTGGCGCGCGGGCCTGCTGCGCAGCATTGCCACAAGGGAAAACGACTTCGGTCGGGGAAGTTGGTTCTCAATGTCTGTTTTGAATGAGCTCTGAAAGCCCGAAGGCAAGAATCGATACGTGAGGCACCTCCCCCTTTTGTGGTTTGAAAGGAAACTACTGCGAAAAGATGGGGTTCTCTTCAAAGTACTTTTGGGTCCCGTTTTCCCTTCCAAACCCACCAAGTAAGAGGGCATTTTCAGGATGTCACTGTAGTGAACCCGAGGTGGGACCAAGACCCCTACCCTTTTCACTACTTCCAACTAGGCCCAGGTCAGCGGGTCTTTGACTAGACAATTGGAAACAAAGACACCCAAAGAGACCTTCATGAGCGAGCTTGTTGTATTTTGCGCAAAATCCTTGCCCGCCCAGCCCCCAATTCCACCAACTGGGTGTGTGCGCCAAAATGTTGGGCCAGTGAAATTCGGATGGCGGATCAAGAACCAAAAGAGAACCTCTCATTTTGAGGAGCACCCACATTTTCTTGAAACTAAAGCACTGTGAGTCCCCCATTTGAAGTGAGGCTGAAACAGACACACACGTTTGCTGCCTTGGCTTCCAAATCGGAAGCGCTACCCACAAGAAACAACAAACGTGGACCCCTCCAAGCCTTTTGTGACGTCTCAAAGCATCCTGGGCCAGTTTCGCACTTGATTTTGCGATATGCATGACATGTGGGTGCAGTAGGTTGTCATGTATACCATGTCTGACGATAAACAACCTACTGAGTAGAGGTTGTTGCTTGGCTTTGGGCTTCTTTTGCTCTTCTGGCCTCTTCTGGGCTGGCCGTGTGTATAGTGACAGAATCCACTTCGCGCCAGCTGGGATTGGTGGTTTATGACAATTACCCACCAACTAACATGAACTTGACAGCGGGTCCCTTTAAAAGGAAAATGGTCTTCCAGGACCCCGCTGTCAGGTTCATGTTAATTGGTGGGAGGGTGCCGGAAAACTGGATTGGGTCCGCTGCCGGGAAACCAGGGGCTAGCAGCCTGGCTCAGGCCTTGGCCGCGGAGTTCTTCTTCACCTTCAACCTGAGCTTTGTGGTGCTGGCCGTGGCCGTGTCTGCCCTCACCAAGGCTGGGGGAGGGCTGTCAGCCTGGGGGGAGCGTGTCCCTGGGTTGATTCCGGCCAAGGCGCGGGCCCCAATGATGATGGTTCCAAAGGTTTGTAGGGGGAAGGGGTCCTGTTTGGAAACCATGGTGCAAGGAATATCATGCTCAACCATGTGCTCTCTGGAAGGAAGTTGACCAGGATGGTTGACTGCCCAGCTGGAAGCGGCTTAGAACGGAGGAAGCGACGGCTTCAACTCTTGAGTTGGTCAGAGCCTGTCGCCTGGTTTTGACAGAACGGTACTACAACGCCAATTGTGCTCTGTTTTTGTTGGTGCGCTTTCGAAGCAAGCAGCAGCTACGCAAAAGCTCAAACTTTGTCGCAGGTAGTCGCCACCAAAATCAAAACCACCGTTTTTGGGGCCTCAACACATCATCGCCAGTTTTGCGCATGCCCAGCCCCGCCCGCCTATTCCCCACCCAATCCACCCCCCACGCCACGCCACGCCACGCCACGCCACGCCACGCCACGCCACGCCACGCCACGCCACGCCACGCCACGCCACCCCCACCCCCACCCCCACCCCCACCCCACCCCACCCCCACCCCCACCCCACCCCACCCCACCCCACCCCACCCCACCCCACCCCCACCACCCCCCACTTAAGAAAGCTTTCGACGTGTTCGCGTGAGACCACCCACTTCTTCGGCCTGGCCATCGGCTTCTGTGTGGTGGTCGGGGGCTTCGCCTGCGGCAGCATCTCCGGGGGCGCGCTGAACCCTGCGGCAGCTGGGGCTTTGAGGGGTTTGGAGCCTGTGATTCTATATGGCATGGGTCAAAACCCTGTACCCCTGGTAAACACCAGAACAGGTGGTACAGGGTTATGTGCCCCAAAATGGAGGCATAGGTTATGACCCATGTCCATATGGGTGTGAATTTTTAGTAGGTAGGGGCCTCATTGGGGTAGGGACGTCGATTTCCGTTCGGTGGACATCATTTAGGTTGGGATTCACGCCCACCACCCACTTTTGAGATGGTTTTTCCATTAAACATCGTGGCCATACGCAAAGTACGGGATCCCCGCCATTTTGAGAAACTCCCACGTGGTGGCAACACCAAAGCCCGGTTTCGTTAAAAGGGCGTCTAAATCCGCAATGCTTTGTAGTTGCCGTTTGAGGGAAAAGGGGTTTGTGTTTTTGAGGTGTTTTTTACGGTAAGGGAAGCGCAATGGAATGTACCACATCCATGGCTTTTAAACTAAAAGTGGCTTCCCAAAACACGGTCACTATAGACCACACGAGGGCTTGGGTTGTGGCCTCGGTCCTGTTCTCCTTCCTCTCCTCCCCCTTTTTGGACAGTTGGTGAATCATTATCTCCAGTTTGAACCTCCCCCAGTCAAATAATTTAGCTTTGGCTCTAGATTGATCCGCGGTGAGCGATCCATTCCGGCTGGTTTCCCTTTGATTTCCCCAAACAAAAGGCCATTTGTAAGGATGCCAAGGGTAGAAGAACAGCAAGAACAGCCACCTGCCGCCATGTTCTTAAACCCGGTCGCGCGGCATCGGCCGTGATGCGAGGTGGGCTTCGGCCTGGCGCTGTCCGGCGGGGGCCTCTCGAAGGCGCTGGCCTACGCGGCGGTGCAGCTGCTGGCGGGGGGCGTGGCGGCCGTGACCTTCGGGGTGACCCACCAGGCACGGGGGCTCGGGGGTGTGGGGTGCGAGAGGCGCGGGGCGGGGGATCCAAGTCCGGGAGTTCCTTTTTCTTCGCGGTTTTTCTTGGTACCAGTTCAGACATGCGTAGTGCCTGCCGTCGATTTGTTATGTTTGTTCAACTTGGGACCTTCCCCCCTTTCAATTTGGTAACCGCTGAAGACTATGGCGGGGACGCAGATTCCTCGTGTGCATAGCAAACCCGATTGCTCGGAGGTCGAGACGTGCCCATGCCGTTTGGGTTCTGCGCATCAAGGTCCATGTGACTTCTTGTGTCGGGCACGCATCGAATACATGCCAACAGAAGCTGCGTGCCTCAAAAGTCAATATTATTTGTTTCCCTGGGCAGTGGTTGGAGCCCATGGAGCCCCGAAACATCGGCCATCCTGTCTTTCCAAAAACCCGATTCGGACCATATCACACCATATCAATTCGGCTTTCAATCGCCCAGCAGCCATGGCGTCGGGACCGTCTGGGCTGGCGGTGTGCGCTTTTTTTGGCACGCGCAAGGGCTGCAAGCGCGGCAAGAAATGCCCGAACGTCCACATGAAGAAGGGTGGCGAGGTGGTGAGCCACGGCCGGGCTGACACGCTGAAGGAGGAGGTGCTGGCGTATTTGGCGGAGGTGGGGTCGCGCACGGCGGTGGGCCGGGTCTGGACCGAGAAGAAGGATGACAAGGCCGTCTTGGCGATCCAGATCCAGGGAGCCTCTGCATCCCAGGAAGCACTGGCGGCAGAGCATACTGGCTCGCTTCAGCTGCCCACGGGCGAGTGGCTCTATGGCAACGCGCAGGTGGCTGTCCCGGAGCAGCTTCACCACTGTACGAGCCTGGAGGGCGCGCTGGGCATCATGGCAGCCGGCCGCGTCAACAACAGCCCTAGTTGCCATCCGGCTGCGGTCTACACCACCAAGGACTGGTCCAACACCACCTACGACCGCGGCGGAAGCATCATCCTCAGGCCCCGCTTCATCGCGTCTAACAAGACGTCGAAGTCCTACCATGGCGCTTCAGGCCCAGTCCCGCCTGGCCTGATCGTGCGGCTCGCCAGGTCGCTCGAGGAGTGGGTGCTGGACTCAAGCGCTTGTGAGGTGAAGGAGGTGTGGCTGCATTTGGAGTCCGCCCTGGCTTTTTTGAGGATGAGGAAGCAGCAAGCGGGCATGGCGGCAGCGGAGGCTACATCAATCACCGCAGACCCGGAGGCTACATCAAGCCGATGTAAGCGGCGCAGAACAGCATAGCAGAACAGATCGATCTAGATCTGGCGCCTGGGAAATAAAGTTTTCCTGCCCTTCTTCGCGCCTCTTGTAAACAAATGTCTGGCGCGTGCTGCTTCAGACAAAAAAAATGCGTGCAAAGCCAGCTTCCAGAACATGTTTTTTGGCTTGAACACGCCTTTTGGCTATGAACGGAACAAGGCGACAAAATTCATAAAGTTTACCCTTGTCAAGCAGACAGTGGTGGTTGACTGTCCTGGGGAGACAGACATTGATGCGCTCCAAAGTGTCTAAAACGGGTACCGTGACATCGGCCAATTCTGCTGCGGCCGCCCAACACTTATCAAGCCCTGAACCAACCCGAAACCAACCCTAGGACTCCTCTAGTACTCCTCGAGTGCTCACCCGGTCACCCTCTTGTGCTTTTCTAGGGCCCCTTTACTGCTTTGTGAGTTGGAGCTGCGGAATTGTGTACTTCGCACGCCAGACCATAGTACCGCAAAGCAAGGATTTTCGAGCTCGAGCTGCCGTCACGGAGTCGTCACATTTCCGCCACCAAGGCGTCATATTCTCGTCGCCATGGAGTCATATTTCCGTCACCGAGGCGTCATATTCCGATCACATTTTCGCTATTCACATTTCCGCCACTAAGTCGTCACACCTCCGTCACCAAGACCTCACATATCCGTCACTGAGTGGTCGCATTTCCGTCGCAGAGTCGTCACATGTCCGTCACCAAGGAGTCACGTCGCCGCCATGGAGTCATCGCTTTTGCGTCACCCAGTCGTCACACGTCCGTCAATGAGAGTAGTCCCATGTCCGCCATCGATTCCGTGACCGATCGAGTCGTCAAATTTCCGTCACCAAGTCGTCGCTGTTTGGCCACGGAGTGCGAGATTCGAGCTGGAGTTGCCGAAGTACTGCGCGTGATATGATTGTGGTACAAAGTTGCGATTTTCGCACTGGAGCACTGGAGCTGCGGAAGTGTACTTCGCGTACTAGACTTGTTCTACAGGATTGCCGTATTCGAGTCAGAGCTGCGGAAGTCTACGTCCCTCATGCTAGACGCTACATAGTTGCAATTGTTCAGCTGCAGCGGAAGTGTGCTTCGAGAGTACTAGACTGGCGCTACAATGTTGCGACTCGTGAGCTGGACCTGCGGAATGCTGTACTTCGCACGCCAGACCATAGTACCACAAAGCAAGGATTTTCGAGCTCGAGCTGCCGTCACGGAGTCGCCACATTTCCGCCACCAAGTCGTCATATTCCCGTCACCAAAGCATCATATTCCCGTCACCGAGTCGTCACATTTCCGCCACCAAGTCGTCATATTCCCGCCACCAAGTCGTCATATTCCCGTCACCGAGTCGTCATATTTCCGTCACCAAGGGTAGGGACGTCGATTTCCGTTCGGTGGACATCATTTAGGTTGGGATTCACGCCCACCACCCACTTTTGAGATGGTTTTTCCATTAACCATCGTGGCCATACGCAAAGTACGGGATCCCCGCCATTTTGAGAAACTCCCACGTGGTGGCAACACCAAAGCCCGGTTTCGTTAAAAGGGCGTCTAAATCCGCAATGCTTTGTAGTTGCCGTTTGAGGGAAAAGGGGTTTGTGTTTTTGAGGTGTTTTTTAGGGTAAGGGAAGCGCAATGGAATGTACCACATCCATGGCTTTTAAACTAAAAGTGGCTTCCCAAAACACGGTCACTATAGACCACACGAGGGCTTGGGTTGTGGCCTCGGTCCTGTTCTCCTTCCTCTCCTCCCCCTTTTTGGACAGTTGGTGAATCATTATCTCCAGTTTGAACCTCCCCCAGTCAAATAATTTAGCTTTGGCTCTAGATTGATCCGCGGCGAGCGATCCATTCCGGCTAGTTTCCCTTTGATTTCCCCAAACAAAAGGCCATTTGTAAGGATGCCAAGGGTAGAAGAACAGCAAGAACAGCCACCTGCCGCCATGTTCTTAAACCCGGTCGCGCGGCATCGGCCGTGATGCGAGGCGGGCTTCGGCCTGGCGCTGTCCGGCGGGGGCCTCTCGAAGGCGCTGGCCTACGCGGCGGTGCAGCTGCTGGCGGGGGGCGTGGCGGCCGTGACCTTCGGGGTGACCCACCAGGCACGGGGGCTCGGGGGTGTGGGGTGCGAGAGGCGCGGGGCGGGGGATCCAAGTCCGGGAGTTCCTTTTTCTTCGCGGTTTTTCTTGGTACCAGTTCAGACATGCGTAGTGCCTGCCGTCGATTTGTTATGTTTGTTCAACTTGGGACCTTCCCCCCTTTCAATTTGGTAACCGCTGAAGACTATGGCGGGGACGCAGATTCCTCGTGTGCATAGCAAACCCGATTGCTCGGAGGTCGAGACGTGCCCATGCCGCTTGGGTTCTGCGCATCAAGGTCCATGTGACTTCTTCTGTCGGGCACGCATCGAATACATGCCAACAGAAGCTGCGTGCCTCAAAAGTCAATATTATTTTTTTCCCTGGGAAGTGGTTGGAGCCCATGGAGCCCCGAAACATCGGCCATCCTGTCTTTCCAAAAACCCGATTCGGACCATATCACACCATATCAATTCGGCTTTCAATCGCCCAGCAGCCATGGCGTCGGGACCGTCTGGGCTGGCGGTGTGCGCTTTTTTTGGCACGCGCAAGGGCTGCAAGCGCGGCAAGAAATGCCCGAACGTCCACATGAAGAAGGGTGGCGAGGTGGTGAGCCACGGCCGGGCTGACACGCTGAAGGAGGAGGTGCTGGCGTATTTGGCGGAGGTGGGGTCGCGCACGGCGGTGGGCCGGGTCTGGACCGAGAAGAAGGATGACAAGGCCGTCTTGGCGATCCAGATCCAGGGAGCCTCTGCATCCCAGGAAGCACTGGCGGCAGAGCACACTGGCTCGCTTCAGCTGCCCACGGGCGAGTGGCTCTATGGCAACGCGCAGGTGGCTGTCCCGGAGCAGCTTCACCACTGTACGAGCCTGGAGGGCGCGCTGGGCATCATGGCAGCCGGCCGAGTCAACAACAGCCCTGGATGCCATCCGGCTGCGGTCTACACCACCAAGGACTGGTCCAACACCACCTACGACCGCGGCGGAAGCATCATCCTCAGGCCCCATGGCTTCATCGCGTCTAACAAGACGTCGAAGTCCTACCATGGCGCTTCAGGCCCAGTCCCGCCTGGCCTGATCGTGCGGCTCGCCAGGTCGCTCGAGGAGTGGGTGCTGGACTCAAGCGCTTGTGAGGTGAAGGAGGTGTGGCTGCATTTGGAGTCCGCCCTGGCTTTTTTGAGGATGAGGAAGCAGCAAGCGGGCATGGCGGCAGCGGAGGCTACATCAATCACCGCAGACCCGGAGGCTACATCAAGCCGATGTAAGCGGCGCAGAACAGCATAGCAGAACAGATCGATCTAGATCTGGCGCCTGGGAAATAAAGTTTTCCTGCCCTTCTTCGCGCCTCTTGTAAACAAATGTCTGGCGCGTGCTGCTTCGGACAAAAAAAATGTGTGCAATGCCAGCTTCCAGAACATGTTTTGTGGCTTGAACACGCCTTTTGGCTATGAACGGAACAAGGCGACAAAATTCATAAAGTTTACCCTTGTCAAGCAGACAGTGGTGGTTGACTGTCCTGGGGAGACAGACATTGATGCGCTCCAAAGTGTCCAAAACGGGTACCGTGACATCGGCCAATTCTGCTGCGGCCGCCCAACACTTATCAAGCCCTGAACCAACCCGAAACCAACCCTAGGACTCCTCTAGTACTCCTCGAGTGCTCACCCGGTCACCCTCTTGTGCTTTTCTAGGGCCCCTTTACTGCTTTGTGAGTTGGAGCTGCGGAATTGTGTACTTCGCACGCCAGACCATAGTACCGCAAAGCAAGGATTTTCGAGCTCGAGCTGCCGTCACGGAGTCGTCACATTTCCGCCACCAAGGCGTCATATTCTCGTCGCCATGGAGTCATATTTCCGTCACCGAGGCGTCGTATTCCGATCACATTTTCGCTATTCACATTTCCGCCACTAAGTCGTCACACCTCCGTCACCAAGACCTCACATATCCGTCACTGAGTGGTCGCATTTCCGTCGCAGAGTCGTCACATGTCCGTCACCAAGGAGTCACGTCGCCGCCATGAAGTCATCGCATTTGCGTCACCCAGTCGTCGCACGTCGTCACATTTCCGCCACCCCGTCGTCATATTCCCGTCACCAAATCGTCATATTTCCGTCACCGAGTCGTCACATTCCGTCATCATATTCTCGCTATTCACATTTTCGTCACTGAGTCATCACACCTCCGTCACCAAGTCGTCACATTTCCGTCACTGAGTGGTCGCATTTCCGTCACAGAGTCGTCACATGTCCGTCACCAAGGAGTCCCGTCGCCGCCATGGAGTCCATCGCATGTGCGTCACCCAGTCGTCGCACGTCGTCACATTGCCGCCACCATGTCGTCATATTCCCGTCACCGAGTCATTCCGTCACCACATTTTCGCTATTCACATTTCCGTCACTAAGTCGTCACACATCCGTCACCAAGTCGTCGCATTTCCGTTACTGAGTGGTCGCACTTCCGTCACAGAGTCGTCACATGTCCGTCACCAAGGAGTCACGTCGCCGCCATGAAGTCATCGCATTTGCGTCACCCAGTCGTCACACGTCGTCACATTTCCGCCACCAAGTCGTCATATTCCCGTCACCAAATCGTCATATCATATTTCCGTCACCGAGTCGTCACATTCCGTCATCACATTTTCGCGATTCGCATTTCCGTCACTGAATCATCACATCTCCGTCACCAAGTCGTCACATTTCCGTCACTGAGTGGTCGCATTTCCGTCACGGAGTCATCGCATCTGCGTCACCCAGTCGTCACCCAGTCGTCACATGTCCGTCACCAAGTCGTCATATTCCCGTCATCAAATCGTCATATTTCCGTCACCGAGCAATCCGTCATCTCAGTGTCGCTATTCACATTTCCGTCACTAAGTCGTCACACCTCTGTTCGTCACACGTCCGTCACCCAGTCGTCACATTTCCGTCACTGAGTGGTCGCATGTCCGTCACAGAGTTGTCACATGTCCGTCACCAAGGAGTCACGTCACCACCACGAAGTCATCGCATCTGCGTCACCCAGTCGTCAAATGTCCGTCAATGCGAGTAGTCCCATGTCCGCCATCGATTCCGTGATATTTCCGTCACCGAGGCGTCACATCCGTCATCACATTTTCGCTATTCACATTTCCGTCACTGAGTCGTCACATCTCTGTCACCCAGTCGTCACATTTCCGTCACTGAGTGGTCGCATTTCCGTCACAGAGTCGTCACATGTCCGTCACCAAGGAGTCACGTCGCCGCCATGGAGTCATCGCTTTTGCGTCACCGAGTCGTCACACGTCCGTCAATGAGAGTAGTCCCATGTCCGCCATCGATTCCGTGACCGATCGAGTCGTCAAATTTCCGTCACCAAGTCGTCGCTGTTTGGCCACCGACTGCGAGATTCGAGCTGGAGTTGCCGAAGTACTGCGCGTGATATGATTGTGGTACAAAGTTGCGATTTTCGCACTGGAGCACTGGAGCTGCGGAAGTGTACTTCGCGTACTAGACTTGTTCTACAGGATTGCCGTATTCGAGTCAGAGCTGCGGAAGTCTACGTCCCTCATGCTAGACGCTACATAGTTGCAATTGTTCAGCTGCAGCGGAAGTGTGCTTCGAGAGTACTAGACTGGCGCTACAATGTTGCGACTCGTGAGCTGGACCTGCGGGATGCTGTACTTCGCACGCCAGACCATGGTACCACAAAGCAAGGATTTTCGAGCTCGAGCTGCCGTCACGGAGTCGCCACATTTCCGCCACCAAGTCGTCATATTCCCGTCACCAAAGCATCATATTCCCGTCACCGAGTCGTCACATTTCCGCCACCAAGTCGTCATATTCCCGCCACCAAGTCGTCATATTCCCGTCACCGAGTCGTCATATTTCCGTCACCAAGTCGTCGCTCTTTAGTTACCGACTGCGACATTCACGCCGGAGTTGCCGAAGTGTGCTGCGTGTGTTATTCTTGTGGTACAAAGTGGCGATTGTCGCGCTGGAGCTGCGGAAGAGTATTCGCATACTAGACTTGTGCTACAAATTCGTTATTTTCATTTCCGTCACGGAGTCGTCACATGTCCGTCTCCTTCTCGTCGCATGTCCGTCACTGAGTGGCCACATTTCCGTCACAGAGTCGTCACGTGTCCATCACCAAGTCACGTTACCGCCGCGGAGTCATCGCCAAAAAGCCAGCTGAAGGGTACAATGTGCCGCGACTCGGCGTGAACTATGCGCTGCAGTAGCCTGCCCTTTGTCTGATGAAACGCTGTGCTCTACTTTGCTGTCTTTCTGTGCTGGGGCGTGCAAAATGCTAGAGTTTCCGAAATGTCTAAGAGTCTGAGCAGCTGTGTCCGGGATGGCGCCCGAGTTTCCGGGCAGGAAAGACAAAATAGGCATAATATCTTGCTTTTCACTGCGTGGGAGAACTCGGCGCTCGTAGGGCTATTTTCCATCTTGTAGCGTGGCGATCTGGTGAGGCTCGGCGCGGTGCGCACGCAACATGAGCGGCGGCGTGGGCTGAGCAGATCCAAATCTGTGCGTGGAGACATGGCTGATGCTGTGTGGGACGAGTTGGCCGAGACGCAGGAGGCACGCTGTGATCTTAGGTTTGTGCTGCGTCTAACACAGAGACGCTTTACAATGTCTTGTAGGCGCTGGCGGCGCTGGAGGACATTGACCAATAATGATGCCTGCCTGAGGGTTGGACGCACAAACCGCCGAGCCCAGCTGGAGCGGAAAATGACTGGTCAGTTTCCGGGGCTGTTTGGATGACGATACGGTTCGGTCCTGCAAGCTTTGCAATACCACTCGATTTTATTGGTATGTGTTGCCTTGAATGTCCGATATGCTTGCGATACAGCAACTTAGTATTGAAAAACATCTCGATGAAAACAAATACGATCAGCCGCTCGCTGGTGCGCGGGCCTGCTGCGCAGCATTGCCACAAGAGGCCGGGAAAACGATTTCGGTCGGGGAAGTTGGTTCTCAATGTCTGTTTTGAATGAGCTCTGAAAGCCCGAAGGCAAGAATCGATCCCACGCAGGTGGGGGCAGGCGTGTTGAAGAGTCAGCCAGGCTGCTACACCAACACGTTAGCCGCGCGGGAGTTTGGTGAAGTCCTGGTCTCGGTTGGTTGCAGCTGTTCCGGATGAGCTTTGGACCCTCAAAAACGATCTAACTCGTCGAGTTAGGTTGATTCCTGGCCTCGGATGGTCGCAGCCGTAAATGTTCAATATGGAATCGGCCTGAAGCAATCTTAGTCCGTGCTCCTCCCCGTGCCAGGCAGCCGCAATCCGCAGCAGCTGGCTGCCGCGCTTCTGGCCCCAAAGGGCCCCTCAAAGCAAACCCCTACAGATACCGATACAAATCGGTATGATTCAACACTTTTGGCAGCGATAGTCTTCGATACGATTTGAGGTTGCGATGCTTGGTTTTCGATACCGATAGCTCGCAATACGCAACCATACGATTCGGTATGTTGTATTTGTCTTGTTGAAACGGTTTTGGTTTCGGAGATTCCGGAATCATGCTCCGGCAGTTTTAGAACCCCGGTGCTGCTGGTTTTGGAATCTTGCTGGACCCGGTTTTGGAGTTTTGTTGGGCTCAGTTTCGGAATCTCGTTGGACCCAGTTTTGGAATCTCGGTCCGCCTGGTTTTCGAATCCGTGCGCGACCCCAAGCCGCATCTCAGCAGCGTGGCTGCGAAGCACGTCGCGCACAGCTTTGAGCGCCAAGTCTCTCGCTGGCGAACCAAGGTTTTGAAGCAGCCGAAGATTAAGGCCAACATCCAGAGGCCAAAATGGTCCAAGTCCTTGACCAGTGGCAGATGCCTGAACGGCTGGCACCTTTTCCGGCGTGACTTTTTCAGGAATACCCCGGACGCTGGCAGAGCGCGGACTGTGGCTGAGCGGAACGCCGAAGTGAGGCAGGCGTGGCTGCAAACCTCAAGAGAGGAGAAGGCTAGATTGGCAGCACTGGCGCGCGCTGCAAATCTGCAAAGTCGCACCGTGGCTCGCGCCAGAGCAGCCACTGATGAAAGCCAAAATGAGCCTGCGATCGGCGGCCCATGGGGAATAAGCGCCAGCCATGGCTTTCCCATGAGCAGACACATTGTGGATGGCCGCTGCCACGAAGTAAACAAGATTGCGAACGACTTCAAGCGCTTGCACAACACCCTGCAGCCAGAAGACGAAGACAGCTTGCAAGGCGCGCCGCCCGAGCCTGGGCCGCTCTTTCCCCAGTGTCCCCGCGAGGGCTGCGAGCACTCAGTGCCAGCTGCGTGCAGGCCCACGCTACAGAACGTGACGCAGAAATTCTGGAAAGTAGTGCAAGAGAAAGCCCCAAAGCCAGACGCAAGTTCGCAGGAGCCGCTCCTGCTTGCCTGGAGATCAAGTTCAACAGGTTTGTCTCGCTTCTTGGCAGTCATCTTTCACACTCGGAGGCCTCCTTGGCACGCAGCTGTTCTAATGCTGCACCAGCAAGCAGAGCAGCTTGGCCAAGACGTTTTGTTCAGCTTGCGCTGTTCCCCAAGCATTGCCTACCCACAACTAGAGCTGCGAAGCGGAGCTGTCTTCCTTGCTGGGCTTGCCCAGGAAGCATCTGACTGGCGCATTGCAGCTTTGGAAGCAGGGCCGGTAGCGCTGTTGAGTAGATTTGACATTGTTGCGGAACGCGTGATCGAGGAGCCCCACAGTCTGGGGGCCACAGAGGACGCCCAGGTAGGGCAAGATGCGCAGACAGCGCTAGACGCCCTGCGTCTTCTCCAGCCTCCTGGCCCGAAGAAGCAGCGCTCGGGTCCTGGAGGCGGTCCGCGAAAGGGCACGAGGAGCAAGAACAAGCAAGACGTCCAAGCCACAAAGCTTGCAGAGGAGCAAAAGCTCATGGGCATTGTCCCGCGCGCGTCTGACTCTGAGGGTGTGCCTAGCGACTTGGACTTTGAATCTGCGAGCGAGGGCGGGGCCCAGGACAGGGGCTACTTGACTGATGACGCTGAGGCTTTTCCCGCGCCTCAAGCATCTCCCAGCTCGAGCGGCGTTCCGCCAGGTGTGCCTGCGAGTTCGAGCGCCGCAGCCTCTGCGTCCAGGCCGAAGCGGACATTGCAGAAGCGAGCAGTGGCCTGGGGTGTCTTTCAACTCGCGCCCATCTACAATCGCGGGCAACACACGGGCTGGGGAGCTATGTGCAACCTGCACAGCGATGCAGCCGACAGGGCCAACGTTGCCTGCAAAAAGGCAATGACAAAAGGTGCCTTGTCAGACAACGAGTGCCAACTGCGCTTGAAGAGATGGCTCGTAGCAGGGTTGGACGACAGCTCATGGCCAAAGGACGGCGCTCGAAGTGCGCATGTCTCTTTGGGCGGGGTCCAGCTCGCCCACTTCGCGCACGGCCTGTCTGCGCAGCAGCTGGATGCAAGGGTGTGCCCTAGCCGTGGCGCAGCCTAGGCAGCAACGCAGCGTTGCTTCTGCGCGGTCTTTGACCAGGCTCATCAGGGCCTTTCCAGCCCCAAGGGCTTTGGAAGGCGGCCAGGGACCAGCCAATGTGCGCCCCAGGCAGCAAAATGAAGTCGAGCGCGCGCTGCGCTTGTCTGAAGATGGGGCCAGGCACGTTAGCCACTGAATGTTCTTAAGGCCTTGGCGCATGTTCGGAAAGTCCAAAAAACGCACTGTAAGCTAGCAGCGGCAAGTATGTTTCCGTTGTACTCTTTTTTTGCAAACAATTGGCAAAACAATTTTCTATTAATGGCCCAAACAATTTTCTCGACTCAACGTGGTGTTTTCTCGACTTACCACTTTCTATGTTTATTACTACGTTACACTACAGGCTAAATATTTTCTCGACGTAACTATCTGTTTTCTCGACTGAAATTGTTTGGCCAATACACTAGTCAAAAGTATCTCAAATAGTTTGAACATATTTTGCCAACACAGTAGTTGTGGCCATTCCCATCTTCGATAACCTCCAGAGTTTACTGTGTAAATTCCAGTCGCAGCCACAACCAAGTCAGCTTCAGGACCTTGATGACACATAACGCTACTTGCTGAGTGCCAGCCGTTTCTTGCTCCCAAGTGCGCGCCTGGCCTTGCCGACCAGTTTTCAGGATGGACAACCCGGACGAAGCAACGAGGCAGCCCGGCGCAGAGGATGAGGAGATGGAGGAAGAGGGGGCGCCGCTGGACAGGGCAAGCAGCGTCGCGTCCAAGGCTTTTCCCATCAGCACCTGCCACTCCAAGCCGTGCAGGTGCTGTTTGTGTGGGTCCGCCAGCACGGACGCGAGCCCCCTGGTTACAAGGATGGACGAGGCGCTTGAGCTAGAAACCAAGAGGCCTTGGGCCAAGTACCGCAAGGCCTTCCCACCAGGGGAAGACCCGGTTCGCGTGCCGGAAGGACGCCTCTGCTTGCCTTGCCTGAACGTGTTCCGGCTTCTAGGCAGGGGCTCCGGTTCTTCCGGCTTCCAAGGGAAAAGGCTTGTTTTCCGCTTTCCTCGCTTGCAGAGGGGCGGGCTGGAAGCAGGGCGCTAAGCCACTGCCTTTGTTCCAGTCTTCCTTCCGCCTTCTGGCAGGCTTGAGCGCGCAGTACTCATCCTACAACGAGTATTACAAGTTCGTCAGCCAGAAGCAGAATGCCAAGGAGCACAAGAAGTTCTTGGCCTCTCTCAAAGACTGGATTCGTCAGCATAACCAAGAGCCAGAGAAGACGAAGCTGCGAAGCGACCTGCCCCAAACCTTATTAGCGCTTTCTTTGAATTGCTGGGTGTTGCGCGTTGACTGCGTGGCTGTGGCTTTGTGCACTGTATTTGTCCAACTTGGCTGGCTTTGGGCGCTGCGTTGCAGGTGTGTCTGTGTGTAGGTGTGTGTGTGTGTGTAGGTGTGTGTCTGTGTAGGTGTGTGTAGGTGTGTGTGTGTGTGTGCGATGTGTGCGTGTGTGCGTGTGCGTGCGTGCGTGCGTGCGTGCGTGCGTGCGTGCGTGCTTTTGTGTGTGTGTGTGTGTAGGTGTGTGCGTGTGTGTAGGTGTGTGTGTGTGTGTGTGTGTGCCTCGCTTGTGCGCGTTTTCCATTTGCAGCCTGAGCGGCTTAGGTAAGGAGGAGCTTTTCCAGGTGCAGCGCCAGCTGGCCGTTGAAAGAAAGTCTGGCGGCAAGTTCATCGCCCCCCGCAAGCAGTTCATCCTGAGCTCAGCTTGGAAGGAGAGCCAGCACGGCAAGTGGGACGCCAGCAAGGAGGTTCAAGCTGTCATCAAGGGCCAGACCGTCAAAGGCGTCTGGCGCACAGTCGGAGAGGAGGGCGTTTTTGATTTCGAGGAATACGAAGACACGGCGCTCTCTGAGCAGGTTATTGAGCACGGGCTGGATCACCCTGCGACTTTCAGCGAGGAAGCCTTTAACCGCAAGAAGCAAGCCCTGCGCACTGCCATGAGTGCTACAGCTCGTCAGCGTGACTCGGCGGCAGTCAAGGGCCCAGAGCTTTCCTTGGAGCAGCTCATGGGCTTGGTGCAGTCATGCTCAAGCGCATCAGTAGGCGCAACGCGCGCCGAGGCATCGCGAAGCAGATCCCGGTCTCGCTCTGCGCCCCAGGAGGACGAAGACAGCAATTCGGATGCTGATGGACAGGAGGGGCCTTTGGCCGGGCTTTCCATGCTGGCTCCCGCCAAGACAGAAAAGGCAGCCAAGGCCAAAACTGCCCCAAAGCATGGGGCCAAGTCTGGTAGCAGTCAGGCAGCTAAGGACAGCGCCCCCAGCTCCCACGGGGCTCCAGCAAGCACGCGTAACAAGAAGGACGCTGCAGCTCCAGCCAAAAAGGCCCACAAGGACAAGGAGCAAACAGCAACGCCCAAGACGGCCCAGCTCAGCAAGCAGAAGAAGCAGAAGGAAGGCGCTGATTCTGGGCCAGGCCCGCTGTTGTTGGACGGACGAGCAGGGCGAACTTTGAAGCGCATGCAGGACACAATTGCCGACTTCAGGCACAAGCTGGAAAGCACTGACTTGTCGGATGGACCTGTGCGCCAAGGCAATTGTGACAAGCAGTACAAGGTGAGATGCCAGAAGCGAGCAGCGGAGCTTTCTTTTGTTTGTCGCGCAGCCAAGGACACACTCAAAAGGGTAAGTCAAAGTACCAACCGCGCAGCCTTTGAGGACGAAGAGGGCCAGCTGCAGGCTTTGGTGGACTTGGCGACAGACCTCAGCACCTTGATAGGCTTCATGCCGCTTCCGTACCCTGACCCTGAGGCCTTCTTGAAGGCGCTGAACGCTTGTGAAGAGGGCTTGAAAGGGCTCGGGCTTAACATCGGCCTTGGGCCTGGCTTTGTTCTCAAAAGCTTGATGGCGCATGCTAACGAAGCCTGCCTGCACGACGATTACGATGGCTTTTGCTGCCGCCTGTGCGCGGACACCGCCCAGGTCCAGCAGGTCTTAGTGACCTTGGACGAGGCAGAGGTCCGCCAGCACTTCACAGCAGAGGTGGAGAATCGGATTTTGGCAGCCTTGAGAAGTATCACGAGTGATGAACTTGGGCTCAAGGCAGAAGGCAAGGCAAAGGAAGAAGACACGCCAAACCTGCACGAAGCTTTTCGCTTGACAGGAGCCATCGCAGAGGCTTGTTGCTCAGAAGGTTTTCTGGCGAATGAGCTTTTGGAGAGCGCCAAGCTAGCGCACTCTATGGTGGATCAGGGCGACATGGCGGCTTTGCTAGCCAGCGTGCAGAAGATCCAGTCTCATTCAGACGCCAAAGTGGAGCAGCTCGATGCCATGACCCGTTTCTTCTTGCAGCACGAGATCGGCAAGGCGCTGCTGGCAATGGCGACAGAAAGAGTAGACCACGGCGAGGCAGAGGCGGCCTTTCAGGAGGCATGTGGCCAGGTGTCAAGCCATGTGGGTGAGTTGACTGCTGTGCTCACTGAAGCTCCACACAAGCAGAGCCGAGGCATCCAAATCATCGAAGACTTTGTGAAGCCTGCGATGATGGCGCTGCAGAAGTTGAAGGCGTGTGAGTTCGTGCAAAAGAAGAGTCCCAAAAGAGCCGAGCAGCTGAAGTAGTCGCTGGCCTCGAAAAGAAGATGTTGGCTGGCGCATGGGGTATGGCCAAGCACGACATGATGCTAAACGTGACGGAGCACTTGTGCCGTGGCTGCTAGTGTAGCTGCTTCTCTTTCTTCTTACTAGCTACGGAAGCCTGGGCAATAATAGTTTGGAAGATCGCGCATCTTAGGTTTTGGGGTCTTTGGGCCAGAGCTGGGGAAACGGTTTTGGGGCGAGGGCCAGCGGATAGAAAAGGGGAATCCTCAGAAAATAGGCTTCCGATTCTGGCTGGGGTACCCCAAGGAGCCCTGCCCAATTTGAGTTGAATCTGAGGAAATCGGCGCTCGATGCTGTGCGCAACAACTGCCGCGTTTCCATCGCTTCCGCTGACGAAGGGGTCACTGGCTCCGATGTCTCCACGGCTGCCACGTCCGCCATCATTAACTTGGACGAGTTTTGTACAGGCTTGTCGGCCAGCGCATTCGTGAAGCACGACCTATGGCAGTCCATTCCTCAGGCCAAGGCGGCGATGAAGAATTACCAAGCCATGTCTTGCATGCTGCAGGACGCCTTGCGATTTGTGTTTCTCCAGCAGGCGGCTTTCAGCCAGGTGGCCAAGCAAGGCGTGCTGCCGGAGAAGCTCCAGCAATGGCTTGACTGCCTCCCCGACCTCCTTAAGGAGTGGGTGCCCAAGGAAGTCTTGGAGGGCGACGTGAAAGACGTGTTGTTGAAGCCTGTGGAGATGGAGCTGCGGACCCTGTATTCTAGCGGCCTTGATGGCGTAGCGCCCTTGGTGGAGCAGTGCGTTCAGCAACTGCTTGGTGCTGGGCTGTCTGCAAAGGTTCGCCAGCAGTTGCTGCAGCGGATCCCGGAGAAGCATCCTTTGAAGCCCTTGGTGGACGTATACACGCAGGCAGGAACAAGCTTGTCATGTTACACGTTTCTCAGCACGCTGCAGCAGCGTGCGTGAAGCCGCCTACCCCAAACCATTCTGTTTCAGCTGAGTTGTTGCCCATTATAGTTCACACACTGCTTGCTTTGAGGAAATATCAGCCAAGACTTTGCTGCTGGGCTGGCGCGAGACTAAATTAGCCTTGTTGGAGGCAGACGCTTCCATTCTGCTTCGCTTCGCAGCCACCCGCGCCTGCGCGTCGTACCTGGCATCGGCCACTGAAAGTATTCCAAGCGTGCCAGTTAATTGCGCGCTTGTTACTGAGCAGGAAGCCCTTTGTGCCTTTTCCCACATGAAGCATGGTGTTCGCGGATGCCAGCTGCTGAAGGCCAGAGTGAGGTTCAGCCTTCGGCGTCGTGTTAAGCGCTTGCAGCCATGGTGTTTTGACTTCGGAAGGGCACGGCGCTTTGTTAGCTGCGTGCGCGCGCAAAGCCACTGCGCGTAAGAAAGCCACCCTTTGGTTTTATACTCTTGGGCCACGGGGATGTGCTAGCTTTGCAGCTTGGACTGTGCAATGCGGTGGCTGATTGGCTACGCCCTGACAAGGTGCTGCTGATCCCGGCCAACCTGAAGGAGCAGGATCAGGCGAGGTCGCTGGCCAAGCTCTTGGGCAAGTTGCACACAGAGCTTGTCAAGAGACGGCAAGGTGACGTCCCGTGGGACGCTGTGCACCGAACCCTCAAGCTTTAATACCAACCACGTAGAAAGGTGTATACGGACGATGCCGTTATAGCCGAACCCGTGTAAACGTTGTAAGGAAGAAGGAATGATAGTTACGACAGTGGTCCTGACGAATGCAGCGCAAGCAGTTGTTTTGCTCTTATTGCCCGTCACGTATGTGCGCAGTCACACATCAGATCTTGAACCTCAATTGTGTCTTGAGCCAAATGGCGATCAATGGAACTTGGGAAGCAACACCAACAAGGACCTCAGAACAGCTACCCCATTTCGGCACGGGGCCTAGAGGGTTTTAACATCCCCCATTTGGGTCGCATTGTTCATCATGCGGTCCAAACACCACAAAACGTTCCACTGGCCACGGCTTCAACTACGAAATCGTGTCGTGCATTCTTTTACTTGCTTTCACTACACCGTTCATTCGCTGTGAAACATGCCGGGTTCGATTGTACGAAAAGTGAAACATTCATCCTCCAATCGAAGCACACATCCATATGCAGGTGTATATATAATACACTGTGGCCACTTCACTGGACCGCCAGTGAACATTCCAGCTGCCGCATTTGCGCATCGCGCAGCTGTCATCCATAAATGGGTTGGCCACAAATGTCCACCATGCGCGCCCGCTTGTGATCGGTCTGCATATCCCCGGCAAAGAAACATCGGTGAGTAATCAATGCAAATCATAGCCATTCCAGATACCATGGATAATGCATAAATAATGAATAGATATCATCTATAAGGTAATAGTTCCATCCATGAATATCCAGAGCGTCATAGTCGTCGGAATATGTAACCATGTACACATCCAATCATCTTGGACACATGAATATAAATCACGACATAAGTCGTTCCACCGAAGCAGTGTCGATGTGACGCAAGTAACAGATGGGGACTGGCCCACATCGTACCGCAATCATCATCTTCACGAAGCATACCTGTCCCCAATGGACAGCCTATGGGTACGTCGGCGGAACTCCTCGTCCAAGTTCTTCTGGGCTTCTCGTGCCCGGACACACTTCTTGTTGAAGTCCTCTGGCAACCAGTGCCCTTTCCGAAGGCACCAATCCAGCAGGGGTGTGTCGCATTTGTTCGGGTCGATGGCCGAGATGATGGCGCTCACGTTGACCGTGTAACCATTCTTGCCAAGGTTTAGGCCATCCCTCACGAATGATATATACTTACAGTTGAAATCTAGTGCAAAACATCTGAAAATAATATCACCCACCGGGTGCACTCGGTCCTTGACCAGGAGCTTCATTTCTTCCTTGGTGACATCGAGGATTCTCGCTGCAATCCACATCTTGTAGAATGTGTATAGTCCCTCGCATTTGTTCACCATCATACGAATATATTCGTCACGCTCCTCAACCGATCGGAAGGCTCTTGTCCGAACATTCTCCGATTGAGAAATCTTCGTTATTGTTGATGGCAAAAGTATACCTTCCTGATCATGCTCAGTGATGTTGGGGTACCTCCTGAAATCATTGTGATAAGGGCAGCCCGGATTCCCTTCGAGTCCGGCATTCATCGTTCTCTCCTCACCACCTTCAAACATCCCCCACAGTGGCAGTTCGTGCTGGAAGTACGACATCACCTCAAAGAATCCCAACACCATCTCGACGACGTCTCCCAAGGATTCCTCGTTCGTGGTTTGTCCCAGGAGTTCATACATCGTTCCTTGGTCGAGCACACTCTTGATCCATGACGAATATGCCACATTGCCGAGATCCTTGCCTATCAAGAAGATGGACATCCTCTCCTCGACTCCCTCGGAATTCTTGCATCCCGGGATGCGCACAATTGCTTCCCGTGACCGTTGTTGTAGAACTGCGCTGCTTGATCCACAGTCATGCTCACGAATCCCGCGTGAGAAAGCTCTTTCTTCAGCTTTGAATACGCGAGCTCCCGTATGATCGTGATCATGGCCTGGATATTGTTGACGTCCACCATGAGGTTTTGAAGGTCGGGGATTGCCACCACGCATTCCTCGAAGAGGCGCGTGTACATTTTCTTCCCCTCGATAGACATTGCAATACCGTTCGTGTCCGCGTTCCAGTTCGCGCAACAGTTCACGCAAGAAGAGGGATTGTACTTCGACTTCGGTCCGAGCACCTTCGACTTGCCCATCTGCATCTCTTTAGCGCAAAGTTCGCAGATAAACTTGCTGAGCTCCGTGACCGTATACCATCGAAGACGTTGATCACCGGCATCGGTTTTCCCAAAAGCGTCCTGCTCGCCGTGCCCTTCAGCTTGCTGCTCTTGTTTCCTCTTCGACTGTGCAGTGAAGGTCGGCTTGTACTCGAATTTCACCTTCGATTCCTCCATGTTCTTCGGGATGTTGAATCGAAGGTCGGGCTCGATTATGCACGTCCCCTCCAGCTCACACACAAACGTGTTGCTTGGTGCGACCGCATCGATGGATTTCTCAATCAGCAGTCGTTTCAGGAGGAAATGTTGCAAGTTCGAGCTCCCAGGGATCGTGTAGTTCTTTCCTGTGAGCGCATGGACCACGCGCCACAGGCGATCGTTCTCGGTCACCAGCGCGCCTGCCGCCTTGCAGATCTCGCTAACCTTGTTGGCGATCGTCCCCAAGTCCCCTCTTCCACCATGGAAAGCAACATCGCTATTCACGCACACCACGACCAGGCCCTTGCATGTGTTGACGAGGTCAGATATCGCCTTCTGCAGGTAGTCGATGATGGGGTTGGCGGTCACCTGCCATCCGCCTCCTCTCATGCACACCCAATCATATAGCGACATCCAGATGTGCACCGACATTGGTGAGTCATCCATGTCTCGCCTCCGCCGTTCAGCGATGAGCTTATCCAGCTTCAGCAATCGGGAGATGATATTCAACGTGTCGTTGGGTGAGGAGACTTGCTCACTCGACCCATAGTATGATCTCTCCTCGATGTTTGTCCATCCCTGTTCGCTGACCATCATCTGGAAGGTCTTCGTGCTCCCTTTCGAGTTGACGGCCCTCAGGGGCCAATCCAGGACCAAGAAGCTCTTCTTGTGGATCATCATGTCGCGAATCGTCGCCTCGCCAATGGGGCTCCTCTTCTGCCTATTGATAATCCGGTTCAACAGTCCAGGTGCGTTGTCCGGGTTCTTCTCCGCCTGAATCAACGCGTTGATGGCTTTGGCGCCCGGAAGGCGTCCAGTAATCAAGCATCCTGTTTGGGCACACAAGAAAGCATACAGCTGTAGCCATGCCGCATTTCCCTTCCCAACATAGGTAAGAATGATCTTCTCCGCGCTGGTCTTCTCCTCGAAGTGCAATAGCGAAGAGGTCAGGCATCTCAGCATACACTCCCAATATGTTGCGTTCTTGCCTTCTGCAAGACACGGCCCAAATACAGTTTGTATTATTGGGTACCCCGTATTGTTGTCTATGTTGAATTTCACATTGACAGTCGCGCCGCCCAAAGTGGTACCCCCTTCGAATGAAGTGTAGGTATCGTGTCCAGCAGTTGGGATGATAATTACCCATCTGTCGTCGTCACCGCCAGAGTTCATTCGGAAAATGGAGTCGATGATCTCGTTGTCGATCTTGACAGCATCGCTGGCTTGCGACCCCCCACTTGGAGCTCCCTGCTGGGGGACTGACCCACCAGCGGTTTGACTCCTTTGTCCGGAGCTTGATGCCGACTTCTGCTGTCGCTCCGTCTTCCGCGGCGGCTCCGTCTTCGATGAGCCCATCACCCACCATGTCGGCTCTTCCCCACCCACGAAATCCTCGGGGTACTTCTCCAGTTCCCTCTCGATTTCATGAATCGTGCAGTATTTATTCTGGAAGAATTCGATCATGACGTCCTTCTCGGCCTTCTTCTCGATCTCCTTCAACCAGCTTACCCACTTGCGCCGATCTTGGTTCTCAGCGGCCCTGTCAGCCGCATGCGGTGCCAAACTGATGGAGTTGATGTTCATCGCAGGCAGCTTCGACTCATAGATCATATCGATGCACCACAGGAAATCCCTGGCGTACTCAATCTCCCGGTAGAGATCGTTCAGCTCCCTTTTGTCTGGACGGAAATAAGCTGTATACGACTGATCTTTGGAGTCCTTCTCACCGAGCAATGGCTGCAATCTCCTCATGATGAAAGAGACGCACATGAGCGAATTTACCGCTCCGATGCACGCGTCAGAGATGTCACTGGGGGTTGACCCACAGATCATCCAGCGCAATAGGTTGTTCTGGCTGGCATTCTCATCCCTCCTCAGTGCATATGCGAGGTTCTTCATCGATGCCTGCAGCTCATTCTGGTAGATCAACCCAAGGTCCCAATACTTCTGGTAGTCGTCCTTGGAACCACGACCGTAGGAGTCGATCTTGGGAGCCTTGATCACGCTCAACGTGAACACTGTCCCCCAGTTTCGATCTCTGTATCTTGCGATTCTCCGGTCGTGCCTCTCAAACTCTGCAGTTGTTTGGAACTCCTCAGAGCTCCTCCACCTTCTCGATGACGATGCCCTAGATGACTCGTCGTTGATGAATTCTTTGTACACCTCCCCAACCGGGGTGTTCTGGTGGAATGCAGCTTTGAACGACCGTTCATCGTTGTCCTCGGCCACGCCTAGTGCGAGATCCCAGATGTTCGCGATTGATCTCAACATATCCGCCCCTCCCATGCAGTACTTGGTTACGTTGAGCAACTCGGGGTTCTTCGCCAGCATCGTTGCCTCACCGCAAAGTTGGTTCAGCGCCGACACGATCTTCTTTCCCTTGCTGCAGAATTCCCTCCATCCAAGCATACATTCGTCGGCAGAAAGCTGTCCGAAACCTTTGCTGATGAACTCTAAGGCAACCCTCATAGACTGCCCTTCACCTTTCATCATCCCGCGGCCCTTGGCAGAGTAGTACGCAG
>CAUJNA010001577.1:0-67318 GCA_963377175.1 Effrenium voratum
CAAGAACCACAAAGTAAGGCAAGAATGGGAACAAATTGGTAACAAAGTGGGAACAAGAACCCCAAAGTGGGGCGAGACTGGGAACAAAGTGTAAACAAAGTGGGAACAAGAACCCCAAAGTGGGGCAAGAATGGGAACAAAGCGGGAACAAGAACCCCAAAGTGGGGCAAGAATGGGAACAAAGTGGGAACAAAGTGGGAACAAAGTGGGAGGAACAAGAACCACAAAGTGGGGCAAGACTGGGCACAAAGCGGGAACGAAGGGGAAGCAACAGCCCCAAAGTGGGAACAAAGTGGGAACAAAGTGGGAACAAAGTGGGAACAAGAACCCCAAAGTGGGGCAAGACTGGGAACAAAGTGGGAACAAGAAGCCCAAAGTGGGGCAAAAATAGGAACAAATAGGAAACAAAGTGGGAACAAGAACCCCTAAGTGGGGCAAGGATGGGAACAAAGTGGGAACAAAGTGGAAACAAGAACCCCAAAGTGGGGCAAGAATGGGAACAAAGTGGGAACAAAGTGGGAACAAAAACCCCAAAGCGGGGCAAGAATGGGAACAAAGTGGGAACAAAGTGGGAACAAGAACCCCAAAGTGGGGCAAGAATGGGAACAAAGTGGGAACAAAGTGGGAACAAGAACCCCAAAGAAGGGCAGGAATGGGAACAAAGCGGGAACAAGAACCCCAAAGTGGGGCAAGAATGGAAACAAAGTGGGAACAAGAACCCGAAAGTGGGGCAAGAATGGGAACAAAGTGGGACCAAAGTGGGAACCAGAACCGCAAAGTGAGGCAAGAATGGGAACAAAGTGGGAACAAAGTGGGAACAAAAACCCCAAAGCGGGGCAAGAATGGGAACAAATGTGGGAGCAAAAGTGGTGAACAAGAACCCCAAATTGTGGGCACACAAAAAAAGAATGGGAACAAAGTGAAAACAAAGTGGGAACAAGAACCCCAAAGTGGGGCAAGAATGGGAACAAAGTGGGAACAAAGTGGGAACAAGAACCCCAAAGTGGGGCGAACAAAGTGGGAACAAAAACCAAAAAGTGGGGCAAGAACGGGAAGAAAGTGGGAACAAAGTGGGAACAAGAACCCCGAAGCGGGGCAAGAATGGGAACAAAGTGGGAACAAAGTGGGAACAAAAACCCCAAAGTGGGGCAAGAATGGGAACAAAGTGCAAACAAGAACCCCAAAGTGGGGCAAGAATGGGAACAAAGTGGGAACAAAGTGCGGCAAGAATGGGAACAAAAAGGGAACAAAGTGGGAACAAGAACCCCAAAGTGAGCAAAAATGGGAACAAAGCGGGAACAAAGTGGAAACAAGAACCCCAAAGTGGGGCAAGAATGGGAACAAAGTGGGAACAAAGTGGGCACAAAGTGGGAACAAAGTGGGAACAAGAACCCCAAAGTGGGGCAAGAATGGGAACAAAGTGGGAACAAAGTGGGAACAAGAACCCTAAAAGGGGGGGGGGGGGGGGGGGGGGGTGGGGGGGGGGGGGGGGGGGGGGGGGGGGGGGGGGACAAAGTGGGGCAAGAATGGGAACAAAGTGGGAACAAAGTCGGAGCAAGAACCCCAAAGTGAGCCAAGAATGGGAACAAAGTGGAAACAAAGTGGGAACAAGAACCCCAAAGTGAGCCAAGAATGGGAACAAAGTGGAAACAAAGTGGGAACAAGAACCTGAAAGTGGGGCAATCATGGGGACAAAGACCTACCTGAGACCTCCCCCCAGTTCAGATAAAATCCCCTCAACCGACCAATCCACATAGTATTTTTTAATCATTTCATAACAGAACCTCAACTCAAGATTTGATACATAAATTTTGCAAATATTTTTCTAAATTTTCAAAAATATATTTTTCCAAAATCCCAAATTCCCAAAATATATTTTCCAAAAGCCCAAAATATAAAATCCCCTCAACCGACCAATTCACATAATATTTTTTCATCAATTCATAACAGAACCTCAACTCAAGATTTGATACATAAATTTTGTAAATATTTTTCCAAATTTTCAAAATATAATTTTCAAATTTCTAAAATTCCCAAATCAACATTTAACATAAATTTTACAATAATTTAATTGTAAAATGTATGGTGTAATTTCAATTCATATTGTTTCAATATCAACAGGTGCTTCTTCAATAATAGTCGGTGTTTCCTTTTGCTTCTGATTCTTATTATGCTTCTGAGTTTTTTTATGTTCCGACCATCTACATTTTTTAACTTTGCACTGACAAATATCACAAAATACTTCAATTTGATTATAGACTTTGTTGTATTCTTTCATTCTGGCATTTATTTCTTCCTTATGTGCTTCACGGTATTTTTTGCTTTGCTGATGTCTTTGTTCCTTATTCTTCTGGTGTTTTTCCCTTTCCTTTTCCAAGCACCGTATACAATATTTATTTATTCTGTTGAATTCTTCAACTGGTTTAGTTGCATTACATCTTTTGCAATACTGCTTCTCCATAATTTACTAAGGTAATTTACCTTTAAACCTGTATCATACCATACCCAAAATCCCAAATCCCAAAATCCCCATAATTTCAAACCATAAATCTTACAATGTTTTTTATTGTAAGGTTTATGGATTAAATTTGATCATAAATGAACATTTGTTCCTCCTTCCCAAGTTTCTGGGAGACCCTTCCCACATTTTACAAAATTGGGGAGACCCTTCCCACATTTTACAAAATTGGGGAGACCCTTCCCCAGTTTTTGGGAGACCCTTCCCCAGTTTTTGGGAGACCCTTCCCCAGTTTTTGGGAGACCCTTCCCCAGTTTTTGGGAGACCCTTCCCCAGTTTTTGGGAGACCCTTCCCCAGTTTTTGGGAGACCCTTCCCCAGTTTTTGGGAGACCCTTCCCCAGTTTTGGGAGACCATTGTCAAACCCCAACTCAAATTCCTTAACCCCTCAAACTCGTCAAAATCTCACAAATCAATTCAGCAGGTATTTTGTATAAATCTTCCTGCTTATGAATTACATAATTATCCCCCGATTCTGCTTTAGTTTTTGATGGCAGTCGTTGCGCAGTTTCAATATGTTTATTATTCCTTATTTTTCCACAATCTCTATTACATAAATCTCTAGGTGTCCAATTCGTAATGTTATTCCAAAGTCTAGTGCGTTTTCTGTACTTAAATCCATATTTGCAATAATCAACATCTTTAAAATCAAACTCATTCATAAACTCCTGATTTTTTAATAATCCAGTTTGAGGATTTTCGATTACAAAATATTTAGGATTAAAATATTTGATAATCTCAATAGTTTTTAAAACTATACTATTAGCATATTCAATATTCCTAATTCCCCTAGTTTTTGCTACACTATATTCAGTGCACGGGGGACTGCTCCAAATAAAATCAAAATGGTTTCTGTCAAATTGTTTATAATCCCATTCCAAAATATCACAATTAATATCAGCATTTTTCAAGTCTAATGAGATGACATTATAACCGAGTGACTTTGCTATGGTTCCTACACTTCCAGTTCCACTAAATAATTCTAATAAATTCATATTGTTTATTAGAATGATTTAGATAATGTTTTAGAAATATACATATTTATCATCTTCCTTAATAATCTTATAGTATTCTAATGTTTGTTCTTTTGGACTTTTGATTTGTCCCTTATTTAACATATCACAATATTTTTTACGCTTCGTGTCATAATCACCGCTGGGTCTGCCTATCCCTTTCTTTTCAAAGATTTTGTCAATCTTTTCCTTCTCTTCATTGTTATCTTTTGGTTCGTTTGCCTTTGCATCAAGTTTCTGGTCAATAGTTTTTATCATCTCGTACAACAGTTTAACATTTTTACTAACTGTCATTATCTTCTTTGATAGTTCAACAATAACATCATTTTCAACTTCAGACATTTCTATATATATTTATTTATATAATTATTTATTTAAATATTTAATTATTTATCAAATTGATTTAATGTAAAATCTACTCTTTAAGTACTAACTTATGTCCCTGTTGAAACTAACATTAATCAAATGTTCGTTAGTTTCAATAACCATATCGCCTCCTGATCTTTTCTGAATATTAAAATCTTTGTCTGTTTTTTTAAAAGAAAACATACATGGGACACAACTAACCTTAACACCATCTTTTTTATCTACCGTCAATTCATTCTTAAAATTCATAACATGATTACATTTATCGCATTTTACAGCTTTACTTTCGCCCAGTGATTTAGCACTTTCCGTTGTTTTTTTCCGAGCTTCAATATCTGGCATTGGTCTTTCTTTGCTTTTACTCTTTTTCTTTTTTCCCATTTATATTAATATTTACATTTTTATTTTTGATATATTGTATTCCTAATTTTATTAATTCTAATGTATAATAACAGCATTTTTTAATTTTATTGTCAGTTATTATTACTTGTTCTATATTCTCTACTTCATCTATTATATCAATATAATCTGAATAGCTCCTGTCGCGAAGCTTCGCGAGGCTTCTTGCCGAAGCGTCCATATTAAATATTACGATAAATTATTTGTTCATTTCTGTCTTTCTTTTCCTTGTACAACTTGATGGAACTTGATAAGTTCTTTCAAGTTCTAGAACTTTAGGAAAAAAGTTCTTTTTCCTAGAGTTGTACAGTTTTTTCATTGTATCGTCTTTATTCCATCTATATTCCACAAATTTATGATGATGTTTTGAATTTAGATGTTTAAATAAATATTTGTCATCATAAGTTTTACCACAACTGCAATGGATAATAGTCATATAAATAATAAGATGAAATAATTATTAAAAATAATTATTTGATCTTATTATTTTCATGCATAATAGAATATTGGTGGGGCACAGCACTTGGGTTTTCATTGCACACGCGAGCAAGACACAAAACTAATTATCTTCAATGCTTATTGATTGAAGTTGATGAAAGAGCCTGTTCTACTACGATGGACACCATTCATATCATAGCAATGCTTTCATACAATAAATAATATTAAATTATTTTCTAAATATCTTTAATATTATTTTATTATGCCTGATGTAAAACCAATTGACGAAATCAAATATGACTTTAAGCAAAGCAAGCACGAGGTCGTCCCTAAATTGCCGATGAGAGCTATGATTGTGGGCCCGTCAGGCTCTGGAAAGAGCACGCTACTTGTATCAATGATACTTGATATTTATAGAGGATCATTTGAAAGAATTTTTATCTGGTCCCCATCAGTAAATTTGGATAGTATTTGGTTGCCTGTTAAAAAATACATTAAGGAAGGATTGAAAGTAGATACTGATAAAGAACCGTGTTGGTGGGATGAGTTCAATGTTGAAGATTTAGAAAGAGTTATATAAACTCAAAATAAAATAATTGAATACCAAAAAAAACAAGGAATGAAGAAATTATTTAATATTTTGGTAATTTTGGATGATGTATCTGATAATCCCGCAATAACAAGAAATAACAAATGGTTAAATTCTTTATTTTGTAGAGGTCGTCATAGTGGAATATCAACACTTGTCAGTCTTCAGAAATCATCAACCGTACCACCAATTATTAGGGTAAATATAAGTCATTTGTTTTATTATAAAGTTAGAAACTTCAAAGAGATAGAAATATTGCAAGATGAATTATCAGCAATTGTTAGAAGCGATAATTTACATGAAAGCAAGAAATTAATTTATAAAATATATGAAACTGCCACTGATGAACCGCATAGTTTTTTATATATTAACCTTTTAGAAAAGAATCCAGATAAAATGTTTATGAAAAAGTTTTCTCAATATTTGAAAATTACTAATTAAACAAATAAAATTAAATATACTATATGACATTTTATGGTTTGCCTGGAGACATTAAACTTTATATAGCGTCATATATTTTAGGTCATTCTAAATTAATAAAACTAAAAAATAATGAAGTTTTTAAAACATATGTTAATAGATTTAAACCTGCAATATATTTTGAGAATAAAGATAATGTATATAACTTTTGTATTTATAAATTTAATTTAAAATCAGTGGCTCCATCATCATATTTAAAATATTATATTAATGATAAGGAATTAAAATATTTGATTGAAAAATATGATAAAGTTAAATACGAAACAACAATTGATTTTTATATAAAAATGAATGATGATAATGAAAATCCTAATGGTGTATCTGTTACTGGTAATACCTCTTGTAAAGTGTGTAAAACATTTGAAGAATTAAATTATCATATTAATAATTGTACTAGTGTAAATACATTTCATTCTAATAATCCTGATACATTAGTAGATTTTAAATATGTAAGATATAAAGTTAAAATAAGTGGATTTAATGAAACACATTTAAGAAAGTTATATAATAAATTTGTTGAAGTATTCAATTAATAGCATTAACTTAATGTTATTAATTCATAATAATGACCAATTAATAATATTAATATTTTGTTAATATTATTAATTCAGAATAAACTATAACTACACAAATTCAACGCTGGTAATTTATATATTAATTTGTCACATTTCATTGTCTCCAGTTTTTCTAATCTTTCACTCATTTGCTTAATTGCTTTCAACTGTAATTTATCAATATTACTTAAATCTAATTGTTCTACATCAATATCATTGATTTTGTCAATACTTGAAGTTTCAACATTACTGTTTGAATTACCCATTATATATTATTATTTAGATTGTTTTTTTCAATTCCTTAATTTCTTTTTCTAATTTTTCAACTTTATCTATCACTTCCAGTAAAGCTTTATGTAATAATATTGGAACTTTTGTATATTCAATACCTAAATATTCACGTTCGGTATGAACTACATTACTAATTTCTTTCGGAACTGCTTTTAATAAATCATCAGCAATATAACCTATATGGATTGCATCCTTATTGTCTCTATCTTTTCTTTTGAATTTTTTAGGTTTGAATTTCTTAATCATACTAATACAATTACTTTTTAGTAAATCTACATCATATTTCAATCTTGCATCAGAGTTGTCTATTAAACTTCCATTTATGGTTACTGTCCCAGCGGTAATATCAATAGCATCACCTGAAGCATCTTGAATATCATTTACAAATAATGTTTTTGTATTAACAACTGTCACATTTTCATTAAAAGTCGATGGAGCATTATTTGTAAAACTTTCAGTATTTACTGTTGTCCCAAATGTTTTATCAATAGATAATAATGTTGAAAATACTGTTGCATTATCAATTACTCTGAATGCTGTATTGGTTGTATTAAATTTAACATCAATTGTAGATAAATTAGTTCCATCATAATAAGTTGATATTTCACTTGTTCCCATTAAAATATCAGTTCCAGTTGTCATTGAAATATTATTCAAAAATGAAACCGTTGTTAAATCAAATGATTGAATGGTATTAGTTGCTAAATATGCATTTTGAACTGCTAAGTTAGTATCAACGGTTACTAATGTTCCACCATTAGGTGCTATATGATTACTTCTTAATGCTCCATTAGTTTTAACATAAATATCATCAGCAAATAAATTACCCATTACATCAGCAGTAGAAGTGTTAAAAGTCCATCCGGTAGAAATATTAACTGCTCCAACTATATTAGATTGAACAGCAGGGTCTCCACAAATGAACCTAATTGAAGAATTAGCATCGGTATTTCTCATATCAAAAGATGAAAAAGCACTAACATATCTATATAATTCACAATTTGTATCAATTGTTAATTTACCATCAGTAGCAATATTAACATTATCACAATTAACAGCGGCATTTGTATAAATATTACCTAACACATCTATAGGTTTACTAAAAATAGTTTTATTGACTAATCCATCACACATCATATATTGGTTACTGGCATTAGTAATATCGCCAACAGAAAGAGAAACAAAATTAGGATGATGCATATAAAAACCTTCTATTGCATCTGGAGTATATGTTTCTAAATATGGTTCTAATCCATTTATTGAAGTATTGATATTATCAATTTTTGTTTTAATATCTGTTGAAAAATCATTATTTGTAAATAAGTTTCCTTTCATATAAACAGCACCTTCGAAATATGATGTACCATGTGCTTGAGCAAAATTGTATGAAGTATGAACATTACCGTTAATCGTAATTCTTGAAGCATTATTAGGTCTTCCAATAATAACATCTCCCGTATTCCATCCTAGCCATAATCTATAAGGTGTGGCGCCTGTTAGTCCTTGATAAGAGTCTAACTGACATCCTCGTTTAAACTCGAGTCTTTGGTTACTAACTGCGTCCTGGATTCTAAATATTGGATTAGTATTATCTGTTAAACTAAGTATTAATGGAGAGTTTACTGTTTGTGCAGTTGTATTAACTTTGTCTAATTTTTGACTTATTACTGTATCTTGTGCGCTATCATTTGTAATTATTGAATTAATTGTATTTGTATTTCCCGTTATTAATCCACTTAATCCATCTGATTGTAAAACATAACGAGCATCTGAACCTGCTATATCTAAAATAGATGAACACGAAAATAAACCTGATACTTGTAAATTACTTAATATTGTAGTATTATGATTTAATATTATTTTATCATTTTGAAAAGTTGAAGAATTATTAATTTCTACATCTCCAAAACCTCGTTGATTTAAAAACATAGTTGAACCAGTCAAACTTCCATAAACATAACTGTCAAAATAATTATTATACATTTCAAAGAAATTGTTATAATTTCCAAATTCTGCTATTTTGAAAGTTGCAGTAGTTGTTATATTATGTATTAATGTATTATTTAATACTGATGTGTTTAACTTTTCTGATAATAAATTATTAGTTGTTATTTTATTATAATAATCTGCTTCATTAAATGAACCCGTTTGTAATTGAGATATTAAATGAGAATTTGATGAAATATTATTAAAATTAGTTGTTACAGTAGAATTCAAATTATTTATTAAATGTGTATTTGATGAAGTATTATTAATATTTGTATTTATTAAAGTAGTATTTGAAGAAATATGATTAATATTTGTATTAATTAAATTAGTATTAGAACTAATATTATTAAAATTAGTCGTTATAGTAGAATTGAAATTATTTATTAAATGTGTATTTGATGAAATATTATTAAAATTTGTATTTGAAGTTGTTGTCAGATTACCTATTAAAAATGTATTTGATGAAACATTAACTAAATTACTTGCTATTGTTGCTGTATTGTTCATAATAAAATAAGCATTTGAACTAATATTATTTGATAATACATTAACTTCTGTTTTGTTATATGATTCTATTTTTGTGTAAAAATTACTATCAATTTGAGCTTTTGTGTAAGTGTCTACTTGGTCTGCTTTGTTGTTGAGTAAATCAATTATATCCGTTTGACTGGCGTATATGGTCTTTATATCTTGTATTCCCGTATCATTTATTTCACTAATTGTGTGCGCTACAACATTTTCAAAGTTTGTTAAATTTATTGAAGGCATAATCGATATAATTAATTGTAGAAATTAATTATATTAATTATTATTGTTAATGTAGTCTTGATGTTTTTTAGTCTTTTCGTGTTGTGCTTTATGGTCTTGTCTATAAACAGACCCGCATTGACATTCAATTTTAGTCTCTTTCCATTCTTTTATTTTGTCTTTGTTCTTTTCTCTATATTGTTTGAAATATTCTTGTTGTTCTGGTTTATGCTCGTCTCTCCATTTCTTATTTCGTTTATTGACTACATCTTTTTGTTCTTGGTATTTCTCCCGTTGCTTTTCTAATAGTTCAGGTTTGTTGTCTTCATAGTATTGTTTTTTCTTTGCTTTCAGTTCTTCCTTATGTTTTTCTCTATATTGTTTAGAGTTTTCAGCGTATCTTTCTTTGTTGTTTTCATAATATTGATGGTATCTTTGTTTAACATATCCTTTATTGTTTTCCTTCCATTGTTTTTTTCTCTCTTGCTCCTCTTGCTGTGATACTATGGGTCTTTGCACTTTATTTAATGTAGCGTTTAGTTCTACAATGTATTCTCTTTCTTTTGCTCTTGCCTCCATTCCATTTTCACATTTCACTGTTTGTATCAAAACCATATCAAAATTATCAAGTCCTCCATTTTCACGAATAAACTGGTATAAGTAAATATTGTAGTGTCTATCATTTTCATTTGTATATGCTCGTTTGTGGTTTGACTTTCTTTTGGTAAAATCGGTTGTATGTCCTACATAACAATCTTTGATATTCAAATCTTTACAAACAATCTTATAAAAATGAGTTTTTGAGTAATCTATGGGTTTAACTGGCATATTATCTTATAATATATTATAAGATGATATTTGTTTATATATGTTTTCAAGTAAAAATGAATGAGTTAATCAAGTATCTGGCAACCTGCATCGCGAATGGATAATATTTGTTCTGATACTAATGTTATATATATTGTATCTGGCATATTTGCTGTTACCATATTTCCAACAGGTTTCACACGAATTAAAAGCTGTTGCCCAGCTTTAGTGTTAATTCCAGTATATGAACTATCGGGAACCTTTTCAAAATTCATAGCAAAGATAAACTTATCAACACGATAAGCAGAATATTCAATTGATAAATGGTGTTGATGGAACAATGGTAAATTTAATGCTTTTCGTAAGTAATAGAATGCTTGTGTTAATGAACGGCAAGGATACTCAGGATATAGTTTTGAACCTAATTGAAGTTGAAATTCTAAATCAAGGTCAGGATTGTAGTATCCACTGTCTTGATAATTCAAGTTATACATGGGGTGATAGAAGTTGTTGTATTCTTTCATAACGTGAGTATCGCCTACTCCACTTTTGTTGAAACTGATGAACGCGGCAACTAGTTTAGATACTGAACGAACAACAGTAGTGTTAATTGACGACGAACCATCGGGAACTTGATTAGATTGACAAATATAAGTATTATACGTAATAGGTAATTCTTTTGAATCGAGGAGGTGAGCAACATATTTATTGTGGAGGTCGTTGTCCAAGCTAACCAAATCAGTTTGAAGGAATGCGTTACTAATTGAGAACTGCTCATTTGTATGAAGGCTTGAGTCTGCGTTGCCACTTTCTGGAAACCTCGTACCACCAACCGTAACAACGCAATCGGTAAAATTTGAAACTAGTTCAAGTTCTAAAACAAGAGGACACGCTTTTAACGGGATATACTTAAATTGATTGAATAAACCAAGCATCGGTTTAAATCCTACAACCATTTTTCTTCTAAAGCCGGGAATTGTGTAAGCGTCATATGCAGGACCTATATGACCCGATGCAGGAACTGCACGACGTGTGTTTAAATCATCATCATATCTATAACCAAAACTCTGGGCGTCTTCATTGTCTCTTGCTCCTTTTGACATCAAGCAACTCATCATGTGATGATTTCGGTTGTAATAATCAATGTCTTCAACAAGTTGATTACCAGCAATTAGTCTTGCTCTTCTAAAAAAGGAATAAGCAGGAGACAGAGGTCTTAATCGTTTATTGTCTGACGTGTTAGTGTTTTCAACAGTGAAATAAACCATTACACTCTGTGGGTCTAACCAACTATTATCTTCAGCATTTAACGCTATTTTCAACACACGCTGACCAGATGAAGGGGTGTAGATATTACTCCCAGAAGGAAAAAACGAGACAGAACGCCTCTCATTTATATAACTTGCACCTTTATTTAGTTTGAATGAGAGGTTGTCAATTAGAATATCTTCAGCACTAAAAGTTTCCATTACTATATATAATTTAATTTAGAAATAATTTAAACTAAATTGATAAATTTATACATTCATTAATTTCTAAAAAATACATTTTTTACAAATTGATGAAATTGTAGTTTCAATAATTTCCAAATCATAATTAAGAATTATGATTTACAAATTGATGAAATTGTAATTTCATTAATTTCTAAAAAATACATTTTTTACAAATTGAATAATTTAGTGTAATCCTTTTGATTAGCATTATTATTATTTTTAAATATTTTCATTTTCTTTTTCTTAATCTTATCTTCAACTGGATTATTGCCTTTTTCTTTCTCTAAAACAATCTCTCTAATTTCATCATATGAACTTTTCTTACACTTTTTATTTTCATTCTTAATCATATCATCCGTTGTTTCATTGTCATATTTCTTATGTTGTATCATCAATATAATTTAGATTATTTATAATATCTCCTTTACTGGCTCAATACTTCTTGAAACATCACGACCCGTGTCTCCGTATCCAGTTATGTAATCGTGATTAGTAAATGGATTTAATGAACCAGTATAAACAGTTATAGCGCCACGGTCAGCAATACTGACAGGGTCTAAGATACTTCTAAAATTAATGTAATCATCGGTAATGTTAGACTTTCGTGATATAAACGGCGCTCCATAAGTAGTTAAAGTTAATTCTCTTTCAGGATAATCTTTTGTTATCTGTGCCCCTACACTTGAACCGAGACTATGTGTTATAAGATGTTTAACTTCATTGTTTTCATCCAATGCTGTTGATGTGTCTTTATATCGTTGTGAATATTTTGTCATTTTAAAGGGAAGTCCTACATCTGCCAGAATGTCATTAACAGCACCTCCAAACGTTCCTTTTCCAAATGTTCCGCTTACATACATTTTATCACCATCAATATAAAAACCTTTACCATTGCCATATGCTCTACTCAACCCTTGTGCATCAGTTAAATTAGAATTAGGATAAAAATCGTTTAATATTTTGTCAGTTTGTTTCATAACATCAGTTATTTTAGTTGTTTTTTTATAAGGTTGATAATGTTTAATTTTCCCATGCTTCATTTCATATATTAACTTTTTATTATTAATCATATAAATAAAGATATAAATTAATTTCTCAATTAATTAATAATGCTCACGTACAGTTTTTAAAAATATATAACAAATGTTATATTTTTAAAAACTCTAGGTTAATATTTATTAATTTTAATTAGAAAATATTTTCTAATTAAAGTTAATAAATGTTAACGTACAAAAAAGTTTATATTGACAGCGCTCATAGAATTAGCGGTACATCATCAAATTTCAAAGTTGAATTGCCGGAAACATTACAAACAGACAACGGAGTTCATTGCTACATTCACGAAGTAACATTACCTAACTCGTGGTATTCAATACAGTCAGGATTAAATAATATATTATACTTTTATTCTTCTCCACTAGTTCCAGATGAAGATAACACAAATGTCCATTATTTAGCGTTACAATTGGACGAAGGAGTATATACTGGCACAGAACTAGCGACAGAATTAAAGTCAAAAATAAATGGTGTTGTAGATAATACTAATTTCTCAAATACTTATGAAATTTTTACAGTGTAAAAACTAATAAAATAACAATTTATTCAAACTATGCCGATAGAAAGTTCGCTGTATTAACTGATGAACAAATGAAACTAACATATGCAGATTATATATGGAATGGAAGTTTTAATGCTAATAACTTACAATCTGTTAATGAAGTTTTAGGAAATTATCAAATGGTAGTTTATCAATATAATAATCCTTATGTTTCTGGTTTCGTTAATCTTCAACCCATTAGAAATATTTATATTCATTCTTCTCAATTGTCTAATTATAATCAAGTAAATTTAAGAACCGGCGATAGCACAGTTGTTAAGAAAGTACCAGTCACAGCACCACACGCGGGAATTGTCTTTGATTCGGAATTAAACCCTCTGGATTACTTGGATGTATCAAATAGAATCTTTAAACAATTAGATTTTTGGATTAGTAATTCATTAGGAAATGAAATTAATTTAAATGGGGTAAATGTATCCCTGTCATTATTGTTTGTGAAAAGCGATATTATTTAAATATATTCTTTAATTTTTCCATATAGAAAATATATAGAATATATTATATGTCAAGTATTGAGGTAGTAGATGTTAATAATGAAACTAAAACAGAAGAAGCACCTATTAATAATGAAGTTGTTGAACAAAATGAAACAGTTAATGAAGAACCAACGCCAGAAGAAGTTAAACCTGAAGAAGTCACTCCTGAACCAAAAGCGAAAGCAAAAGAATTACCAAGAACTAAAAAAGAAGTTGAATTAGTAGAATGTGAACAATGCTCTAAAAAGATGACATTGAAAAGTTTGAGACACTCACACCCTAAAAATTGTAAAGGGGCAAAAACCGAGATGCTCCCAGTCAATCCACAAAAGAACATTAGAAAGATACAATCAGAAGTGAAAGAAGAAATTAAGAATGAGATTAAACAAGAAGTGATTAAAGAAACTATTAAGAAACCCACGGCAACAGAATTATTAAACCAACATTATGAAGAACTTAAACAAAAGAAAAAACAAGATAAACAGGAAAAAATAAATAAATTATCTTCATCAATGTTTTAATAAAAAATCTAAATAATAATATACATTATGCTTATGAGAAGTCATAGAAATGTAGAATTTAAAAGGGCACCACAAGTTGAAAGAGTATATGATACTAATGACTTATGGGGCGTTGCTTCAAGAATGAATTATTTTAAACAAATGAAAGTTAATATAGAAGCAAGACAAACACAAGGAGCATTGATAAAATACAGAAACGATTTAGCAGAAAGCAACAGAACGGAAAGTTATAGAAAGGAATTAGACAGAATAAGAAAAATTTTGGAAAACTCACGCTCACCCGATGGAATACAAACAACAGAACAACTAAAAGCAAGAAAGAACCATTTAGAAGAAATGATTAAGAATATTTCAGATTAACTTATTTATTATTTAGATAAATAAATTATCTAAATAATACATATAATATGATTAAATCAATAAATATTTTGAATACAGTAGGACCAGTAAAAGTAGGTTCGTTAAAATCACAATTACATTTGAGACCTTCTTATGACGAGTTGTTAAAAGAAACATTAGTAGAAGATGAGAATAGACCATCAATTGAAAATGTGATAGACAGAAGGGCGACAAGATACAGATTAAATCAATATGGTAGTCAGTTTGATAATAAAGATGCTTTGGATATTCAAAAGAAAGAAGAATTGAGCAGAAGAGAAGAAGTTAAGAAGGAAGCATCGGTAGGTAGAGGAATATTTGGCGAAATTGGTGATACATTCAAACAACAAATGGCATTTGTAGACGAAAGGTTAATGGAAGTGAACAGACAGAAAGAAGAACTTGAAGAAAGAATGAGACTTATGTTTGGACAACACGATGAAATGGCAAGTGCTGTATCAAGACAATCAATACCAGAAGGTGTGAAAGTCCATTCAATGGCGTCAAATCAAGAAGAAGGAGAAGAAGAAGAACCAGAAGACGACCCTATTGTTGATGAAGAAGAGAAGAAAGAGGGTAAAGACGACGATGATGACCTAAGTAAAGTTGAAGATTTCATGGATGAAATCAGAGGAAATACACCCTTATATTTAGCAAATGTTCCAATGGAAATGAAACGCATCATTGATAAAATATATAATGTCGGATTAATGAAAGATGATATATACATAGAATTCAACAACTTAATTAGCGAATTGATTGAAAGTGAAACCAACGTTAAAAAACAGGAAAACAAAACCAAATTGATAGATTTTTACAAAAAGCATGTATATAATAAGTATATGAAAGAAGAAAAGGCATCTTCATCGGGTCAAACACGTGATTAACAATAATTAATCTATAATATTTAATAATGAGTAATACTAAATATTATGGATTGAGAAGAAGGAACACCTTTGATGAAATGCTTAAAGAAGCGATGACACACAGACTGATAATAACAACCATCCCAGAAAAACGGAGAGTAGATTTATTAATGAATGAAGTTGATTTTGACGAATTTTATTTAACGAATTATGGCATTAACAAGAAATATATGAGTTTAAACAATAATAAATATGATACTGATATGTTCCCGGTAATGACACTTGACAAAGCAACACAGTTTCCTATCAGAGAAGTCAAAGAAACACAAACAGACCTACCAAATGATAAAGAAACACAAACTGATGACATTGATTGTACAGGTTTGATTTCAGACGGATTTTCAAAGAGTTTTAAAAGTAATCTTAAGAATAGGGCAGAGGCAGAAGTACAAGCATCCTTATTCAAACCTATTCAAGATGGTGATGATGCAGATGAACCAGACGACGACGACGATGATGATAACGGAAACAAAAAGAAAAGTTTAAACCTGATTAGGATTATAGAATTTATGTTAAGGTCGGGTTTTAGTGTAGCAGAAATAATAATACATATAACTTATCAAACTACATTAACCACTCTACAAATTTCTGAATTGACAGCATACATTATAGGAAATTCACTAATTACAACTTTTGATATTACTAATGGTATTATGAATTGGTTAAGTAATAATACTGATGAAGAAGTTGAGTTAAACACTTCTCCCCCTGTTAGCGTTAATAGTTCTCCACCTATCACTGTTAATAGTTCTTCAACACATACCGTTAATTCAACGTCGTCGCGAAGCTCGCGAGCCTCTGGCGAGGCGTCATCAGAAGAAAATGTTAATTATGAAATAGCACCGCCAACCGACATTCCTGTCCCTACTGATGCTGAAACCGATGAAGAAGATAAGGATAAAGATAAGAATAAAGAAAAGCAAAATCTAAAATAAACAAATATGAAAGACATAGAGTTAAAACCATCATGAAAATAAAATCATATTTTAAAATACTTACTTTAAAATATCATTTTTCAGGGGTAGAAACTAGGATCAAATTATTGCCTTTGTATTTTCTGTTGTAGTCATTTTTAGGAGGTTGATTTACTGTTCCTTCCTCTTCCTTTTTTCTATGATACCTTTGTCGGTCAAGTGCCCTTTTTCTTTCAAGAAATTCAGGGTCTTCTACCTTTTTCTTCTTATAATATAATCTGGTGAATAAAGCCATTTGTTCCTTAATCTCATCAATTGTCAAGTCATCAATATTTTTAGTGCTCATTTTTATCTTAATATATTATGGTAGTATTTCTTTAAGTATTTTAAGGCAAAATATGAATTAATATATATTCAATAAGGCGAATAAAAGAGTAATACGAAGTATAGTTAAGGACATATTAACTATTATTAATATATAGACTAATTTATGACAAAAAAACGCACAGATACAAACATTCAAGACCTAAAAAACACAAGAGACAGGAAAAGGGGCAGTATTACCGCTCAAACCCTACAGAAAGTCAATACCATCATTGATTTTTATGAAGACCGCAAAATTGTTCAATTTGACACGGCAAACAAATTAATCAATTGCATCATTGCAACAAACGACAAGGAATTGAAGAAAGGACTGAAGCAATATGAAAAGGCAGTTGCCAAATACCAAAACATAGCACCCATAGGCGAGAGAATGAAACCAACCACTGAAAAGGCAGTCAGAGGCAAGAAGCTAGCAACAATCAGGAGAAGAATTAATGAAAAAACACCCTTACGAAGAATTCAAAGGATGTATAGAGACAACATAACGAAGGACATAAAAACGATTGTTATTAAATATATTCTTTTTACTAAAGACGAAGGACGTGCTACAAATTCCGTTTTACATTGAATGGTATTAAATACTACCCGTTGCTATATCCTAACGTTAAAAGGGCAGGCAACGTAAAAGCACAGTGGGAGTTTATCACTAATGCTGTTAATGTTAAAATTACAAAGCATTTTGATAAACATAAGTTTCATAAACTGGTGGCAGTGATGAGAAGCGACCCAGCGTTTAAGAGTTTTACAGATGGCGAGGTTTATAACTACCTTGATTGCATCAAAATAGAAAGTGCCGACTTAGTTGATGAGGACGCAGTAGATTATGATATTTTTGATGATGAACTCACCGACGCTAAACATAACATAAGTATTCATCATAGATACATTCAAACCGAATTGAACCCTGACTGCTTAACATTGAAGGACGCAATAAAAAAAGGTGAGCATATTGAAAATGAGTGCTGGATTAATACGTTGATGGAACACTACGCGGACACGCTGATGAGGCACAAAAGAACCAAAAAGACGAATTTAACCAGAGAGAGGATATTAGAAATCATCAACAAAAGCGATGAAAACTTCAAAAAGCACGGTGCTTCAATCATGCAAATGGATGCTGTGTTTAAACAGTTTGACATCAAAGCAAGAATTTATGACATTGACAGCAAATTGATTTACAAGCATGATCCAAAAGACTTCTACAGCAAAAAATGATTACTTTTAACGGTTTAGTAAAGAACAGTCATATTTACACATTGAACCACGACATGAAAAGTCTTAAAGCAACCCCTAATGTAGAAGACGTCCATAAACTTAAAATCCATAGCAATTATTACACCAGTAGCAGGGAGACACCCATCAAATATAAGATGATTGAAAATTTGGACGACATATTAAAACTCAATGAGGAAGATGAATACAAGTTGATATTGAAAGACAATGATTTAGACAAGGCAGTTTTTGAACTCAAGCAGATAGGATATGAACCACAAATAGGATACACTGCAGGTAGGACAACAGAAGTCAAAATGGATTTTACGCATCAAATAGGAAAGAAGCAAAAGAAAGTTTATTATTCAATAGTAAACCAGAATTTTGACAGAGACAGAATTGATGAGGACATCGCAGTTGACGAAGAAGAAGTATATAATAACATCAGCGAAGAAATGTTTAAATTTAACAGAAAATTGTTGTGCGAAAACTACAAGAGTTATTATAATGAAGTTGATGTCCAGATTTTGGATGAATGCAGAACAATTGTAGCACACGGCATGATGAGAAGCAATGTAGGTAAGGAAGTAGAAACCGATGAAAGATGTAGCATTGACACATGTAAAGCATTTACACATCAAGGAAGCAAGATTAATTATATCCCGGTTTTTAAAGAGTTTGATGTGTGGAAACCTTACGATCACACTTGCGATTTCAACAGATTTAACAATTACACACTGTATTATGTTCAAGCAAATCAGGGCAACATCTTTTTTAACAAAAAAATTAATCTGGTGTATGGTAAATACTTAAAAGAATTGGTTAAAAGAGGCGTTGTGATGAAAATACTATATTATAAAACACCGTCACAAGTGTTGAAGGTAAAATACAAGAAAGCGATAGGCGAATTGTTTAAATCAAACATCAGTGCTGACGAGGAGCAAAACAACAAAATCAAGAAGACAATAGCAAATATTACTTTTGGACTAATGGAAAAATCATATAACAGAAAGTCAGTGAGTAGGATCTTTGACAATGTAGGACATGCTTTACATCATCAAAGAACCCATGGAGGCAGACTGTATGTTTTGGACGATGAAGAATATGAGTGTTTTAATAAATGGCAACTATTAAACGATGATGAGTGGAGTATTGAACTCTCCGAAGATGAGAGACCATACTTCCAACATGTAAATGGCAGTATGACATTTCCCGAATTTGGTATCGATTGCAAAGTTGAAGACGGCAAGACTTATTACAGCGAACGGGGTGAGAAATATAGGGAAACTGAAAAGATAAGTAATACTGCCAAATATTATGTTGTTTGTCTTACCGACCAAAGAAAACTAATGAACGGATTTAGGTATATTAAAGAATTATTATTACAAGGTCATAATTTTAACATGTATGAAGCATACGAAAAACTGAAAGCAAATAGTATTAAAGTTTATGCGGTGAAAACCGATGCCTTTCATATTACAAAGAAAGATGTAAGGAAGGCAAAGAAGTTGTTAGATTTTCATAATGATATTGGAGGCTGGAGAGTAGAAAATAATAAAGTCTATGAACTGGAAACTGATTACAATTGGAAATTTAATGAGTTAGTAAAAATACCAACTTTTCAGAATGAAACAATACCGATTGAAGATGAGTGGGATGTTGAAAGCATCTGTAATAAGATTATTGAAATAAGAAGAGTTATGATTAGAGCAAGATTTGCTGGGAGCGGTAAGAGTTTTATAGGCAAGTATATGGAAAAATTAGGATACAATACACTTTTTGTAGTGCCTCAAAATATGTTAAAACAAGAGATTGAATGCGAAGCGGTGACAGTAAATACATTCTTTAGTATTCCAGTTGATAAAGGGGATGACCTACCAAAGTTTGATTATTCAGATTTTCAATGTATAGTGTTTGATGAGATTTATATGTCCAGTCCTTACATATTGAACAAAATAAGGGTGTTTGCAAATAACAATCCTGACATCGTAATTATAGGTGCCGGTGATGTCAAGCAACTGCCACCGATTGAACCTTTCACTAATACTCAAAACGCAGGCGAATACATTGACAAATGTATTGACATTATTTTTAAATATAATATATTTTTAAAGATATGTAAGCGAGTAGGTGGTAAGGATACAGAAGAAGGAGAAAGAAACAGAAAGAAACTGAATGAAATCTATGATGACTTTTGGATTAAAAAGATGGCAGTGAAGAATGGATAGTTAAGCATTTCAAATTTACTAAAGATGTTATGAATAGTGAAAACAACATAGCATATACAAATATTAGATGTGAGGCAGTATCCAATGAGATTAGAAAGAGATTAGGTAAACCATGCAAATATGAAATTGGAGAAATCTTAATATGCAGACTTTACAAAAAGGACAAGGAAGGAAAATTGAATGTTAATATTAGATGGAAGGTTGTTAATAATGAAGGATACAAGATAACAATACAAGATATTAAGGATACAGATAATGAAGGATACGGAACAATTAGGACATTTGATATTGATATTATAGATAAGCATTTTAGATATGCCTACTGTGCTACCACTCATAGCAGACAGGGGACATCAATCGGTGATAATATGACCATTCACGAATGGAACAAAGATTATTTAGTTTGTAGGGAATGGTTGTGGACGAGTATCACACGAGCGAGGGATTTTAACAATGTCTATTTTTACAAGAGCAAAGAGGGAGATGAAGATATGTTTAAGAGTTTGGTAATCAACTATTTTAAAAACAAAGTTGAAGGATATAAACAGCAAGATAGAGTAGCAAAAAGAGAAATAGACGAAGAGCAATACATTGACGAAAACTGGTGCTTAAAATACTTCAAATCCTGTTGCCAAAACTGCGGAATTAAATTTAATCTAGATACAAGAGGAGGAAAATAAGTTCTAACTTCACTGCTCAACGTTGTGATAATGAGTTATGCCACACAGTTGAAAACTGCACCGCCTTCTGTGTCTATTGCAATTGTAGTGCGTCATGAATAATTTTGAAAATGAGTTTTTCAAAATTATTTTATTAACTTAATTAATGAGTTCAACACAAGAAATTATTAAGAGTGTATATTATGATAGAAGCGGTTATGGTTCAAAACAAACAACCCTCAAGGATGCTAAGCAAAAAGATAGTAGTATTACAATAAACGATATTAATGAATTCTTTAGTAAGAATGTAGAAGAAAAAAGATAGATGAGAGGTGAAAATAGTTTTATTGCTCCGCATAGTTTCTGGGAGTTTCAAGTTGATATGTTTTTCATTTCTAAAAATGATTTGGAAAATCAAACATTTAGAATTGGAATGATATTGATTATTTTTTAGCAAATATATGCATATCGTGCCAATTAAATCCAAGACACCGCCAGACATTTTAGCAGGAATGATGGAGAATATCAATAAGATGGGTGGCAAACCGAAATTAATTTTTACCGACGAGGAAGGCAGTTTTTTTAATCAATCAGTATTAGATTATTTGAAGGAGGAGAAAATTGAATTACATAGAACCAGAGGTCACCCAGCATTTGCGGAGCGTGGAATTCAGACTTTTAAAGATCAACTGTTTAAACGAGTTGAAGCGGACAAGAAAAATGGAAAGCAGAATATCCAATGGACGGATTATATTTTTGAAATATTATTAACTTACAATAATAAGATGGTGCATTCCGCAACTAAATTTACACCGAAGGACGCAAGAATGAAAAAGAATGAATTTGAAGTAAAAATGAATATTACAATGCAAGCAAGAAATACTAGAAAATACCCTGAGTTGTCAGTGGGTAGTAATGTAAAAATAATGAGAAAGAAAGGCATAAGCGAAAAGGCACATACCAGTCATTGGTTAAAAGAAGTATTTAAAGTAAAATCAATTGATAGTAAATTAGGGCAATCTTACTTTCATTTGGAAGGAAAAACTAGTCCTTATTTGAGACACGAATTATTGAAAGTTTAATATTAAACGAAATACAGTTAAAGAAAAAACGCCTTATAATATTAGTGAAATGTTATTTAATTATTCAAATTGCGAATGTTGTACAACTAAAAGGAATGATGTTAATATAACATTGTATAAGTTATTACCTGCTAATCTATGTAATAAAATAAGTGAATATAATGTATATTGCAATCAATGCTGTATAACAAGAGACCTTGAAAAGTTTTTTGTTGAAGAACATAAGGATAAGGGATATACAAGTTTCAATTACAATTAAAATTCTTTATGCGACACCAAGCAAGATTTCCTATACACTTTTACCAGAAGATTTCCAGAAAGTCATATGAAAATGAAATTGATGAATTCTTTAATAATATAGATTTAATTAGGAGGTTTGGAGGAATAAACGCAATTAAACCATATAAAGCATTTGTCAAAAAATACCGTTATTTGTTTGAATGGATTGACTGGCATTTATTAGACAAAGATAAAATAAATGAAGTCTTGAACGGATTTAGAGTAACTGAATATAGTATATGGTATTACTACAACACTAAATATAAAGTATGTCTATTGTTGTATTTATTCTTTTGGGAATATATTTATTCAATAATAGGAAAAGAAAATATCAAATATATATACATTGGTGATATAGATAAATATGTAGATTACATATTTGAAGACATATTGCCTGACCATTATTTTAATCCATAAACCTTACAATAAAAAAACATTGTAAGATTTATGATTTCAAAATGACTTGAAGAAATAATAACTTAATATAGTATAGCGGAATGAGTGATACAGTCAATATCAATGCTAAAAATATATTGAAAAACAAATTTATGAGTTATAAATGCGATGACTGTGAAATGCTGAAATTACCAATTGAACGGGGTTTTGCAAATGGTGTTTGTAATAATATTTGTCAATATATAATATGCAATAATTGCAATAGAATTATAAAAGCAATTGATGATATGAATAACAAGGATATTGATATTATAAATAATGAAACTATTGATGATGATTTAGAAATATTTGTATTTATTGAAATGAATAATTTCTTAACTATAGAAGGATTTGATAATTTATTAGAATGTAACGACGAAGGATATAATAATGATTTTATTTTTAAGTATTATAGTATTGTAAAACAATTATACAATATGTCTTTTAATATTAAACGTTTAAAATATGTTGTATTGTTTGATTTTTTAAATGAGTTTTTAAATGATGAGTATAAAACTCACGAACTTAGATATACAATAAAACGTGCGATTGGAATAATGGGAATGTTTAGAAAACAAATAAACAATAATTTTTATAATGAAACAACGTGTGATAAAATAATAGAAAGACTTAAATTAATAATTTAGTTTTAGGCGAAATAGTCCTAAAGAAAAAACACCTTATATTAATAGTGAAGAAATGAACGGTATTGAAATCAATAAGTATATTAATAAGGAATGCTATGATTGTTGCCACTTTAAAAAGGAAAATATGGAATTGTATAAATTAAATTTACCTAATGGAATAATAAATAATATTATTGATTATGCAATGGGTAAAGAAGATTTATGTAACATTTGTAGAAATTGGAGGTTTTATCAAGAATTAATCAAATGTAATTTAAACCATAAAAGGTGTCTTAAAACAAATGTTGAAGATGACATTTTGATATTTTTAACTGTGTATAAATTACCACCTTACGTTTATGTTAAACAGTTTCTTAAAATCAGTAAGAAAAAATATGAAATGATTAACCACATTTTATGGATATTGGTATATCGTAGAAGAGAGGGGTCTGATTTAAAAGAAGACATTAAATCATATATTGAAAGCAAAAAGTTTAATGTCAAAAATACAGTGAGAGATATTAATACTATTTTAAAAATGATGCATGAAAGAAGTAAGATATATACACAACTTAATAGTCATCAATTAAATTATTATCCTGAACTGAAATTATAAATTACACCATAAACCTTACAATTTAATTTTATTGTAGGATTTATGTTTTGAGATTATGTGATTTGTTATTAAAAATAATGTTAATTCATATTTAGTTTTAGGCGAAATAGTCCTAAAGAAAAAACACCTTATATTAATAGTGAAGAAATGAACGGTATTGAAATCAATAAGTATATTAATAAGAAATGCTATGATTGTTGCCACTTTAAAAAGGAAAATATGGAATTGTATAAATTAAATTTACCTAATGGAATAATAAATAATATTATTGATTATTCAATGGGTGAAGAAGATGTATGTGAAAATTGTAAAACCTGGAGAGATAACCAAGCTATAATCAAATGTTTGTTGAGATTAAAAGGAAGACATAGTAGAAATGTAGAAGATGACATTTTGATATTTTTAACTGTGTATAAATTACCACCTTACGTTTATGTTAAACAGTTTCTTAAAATCAGTAAGAAAAAATATGAAATGATTTATGATATATTAAGGATGTTATGTCATAATCAAAAGAAAGGAGATGATATCAAAGAATATATCAAATATTATATTGAAATTTATAAAAAGTTTAATGTTAAAAACACAGTGAGAGATATTAATATTATTTTTAAAATGATGTATGAAATAAATGAGATTTGTCAATTAAATTATTATCCTGAACTGAAATTATAAATTAACCCATAAACCTTACAATAAAAACATTGTAAGATTTATGTTTTGAAATTATGGGGATTTTATATTTTGGGATTTTGTAAAATAATATTTTTGAAAATTTAGAAAAATATTTACAAAATTTATGTATCAAATCTTGAGTTGAGGTTCTGTTATGAATTGATGAAAAAATATTATGTGAATTGGTCGGTTGAGGGGATTTTATATTTTGGGATTTTGGAAAAATATATTTGGAATTTGGGATTTTGGAAAAATATATTTTTGAAAATTTAGAAAAATATTTGCAAAATTTATGTATCAAATCTTGAGTTGAGGTTCTGTTATGAAATGATTAAAAAATACTATGTGGATTGGTCGGTTGAGGGGATTTTATCTGAACTGGGGGGAGGTCTCAGGTAGGTCAAAGTGGGAACAAAATGAGAACAAGAACCCCAAAGTGGGGCAAGAATGGGAACAAAGTGGGAACAAAGTGGGGCAAGAATGGAAACAAAGTGGGAACAAAGTGGGAACAAGAACCGCAAAGGGGGCGAGACTGGAACAGGAACAAAGTGGGACAAAGTTGGAACAAGTGGGATAACAAAAACCCCAAGCGGGCAAGAATGGGAACCAACGTGGAACAAAGTGGGAACAAGGAAACCCCCAAAAAGACCCCCAAAGTGGGCAAGAATGGGAACAATTACGGAAACACAAGTGGGAAACAGAACCCAGAGGTGCGGAAAGAATGGGAACAAGTCTGAGCCAACGTCTGGGAACAAGAACCCCAAAGTGGGCAAGAAGTGCAGAACATAGTTGGGAAACAATGCATGGCAAGAACCCAAAGTGAGCTAAGAATGGAACAATGTGGTAACAAAGTGGGACAGAACCCAAAGTGAGCAAGACTGGGAACAAAAGTGGAAACAAATGGGAACAAGAACCTGAAAGTGGGCAATCATGGGGCCAAAAGGGAACAAAGTGGGAACAAGAACCCCAAAGTGGGGCAAAAAGGGGAACAAAGTGGGAAACAAGAACCCCAAAGTGGGGCAAGAATAGGAACAAAGTGGGAACAAGAACCCCAAAGTGGGGCAAGAATGGAAACAAAGTGGGAACAAGAACCGCAAAGTGGGGCAAGAATGCAAAGTGGGAACAAACTGGGAACAAGAACCCCAAAGTGGGGCAAGAATGGGAACAAAGTGGGCACAAGGTGGGAACAAGAACCCCCAACGTTGGGGAACAAAGTGGGGGAACAAGAACCCCAAAGTGGGGCAAAAGAATTGGGAACAAAGTGGGATACCAAAGTGCGGAACAAAGTGGGGAACATGAACCCAAAGTGGGGCAGAAAGGACACAAAGTGGGAACAAGAACCCCAAAGTGGGGCAAGAATGGGAACAAAGTGGGAACAAAGTGGGAACAATAACCCCACAGTGGGGCAATCGTGGGGACAAAGTGGAAACAAAGTGCAAATAGAACCCCAAAGCGGGGCAATCATGGGGACAAAGTGGAAACAAAGTGGGAACAAGAAGCCCAAAGTGGACAAGAATGGGAACAAAGTGGGAACAAAGTGGGAACAAGAACCCCAAAGTGGGACAAGAATGGGAACAAAGTGGGAACAAAGTGGGAACAAGAAAGGGAACAAAAAGGGCACAAAGTGGGACAAGAACCCCAAGTTGGGGCAAGAAAAGGAACAAAGACGTGGGAACATAGTGGAAACAAAGTTGGGAACAAAAACCCCCAAAGGCGGGGCAAGAATGGGAACAAAGTGGGAACAAAGTGGGAACAAGAACCCCAAAGTGGGGCAAGAATGGGAACAATACGGAAACAAAGTGGGAACAAGAACCCCAAGAGTGCGGAAAGAATGGGAACAAAGTGGGAACAAAGTGGGAACAAGAACCCGAAAGTGGGGCAAGAATGGGAACAAAGTGGGAACAAAGTGGGAACAAGAACCCCAAGAGTGCGGAAAGAATGGGAACAAAGTGGGAACAAAGTGGGAACAAGAACCCCAAAGTGGGGCAAGAATGGGAACAAAGTGGGAACAAAGTGGGAACAAGAACCCCAAAGTGGGGCAAGAATGGGAACAAAGTGGGAACAAAGTGGGAACAAGAACCCCAAAGTGGGGCAAGGATGGGAGCAAAATGGGAACAAGAACCGCAAAGTGGGGCAAGACTGGGAACAAAGTGGGAACAAGAACCCCAAAGTGGGGCAAGACTGGGAAGAAAGTGGAAACAAAGTGGGAACAAGAACCCCAAACTAGGGCAAGAATGGAAACACAGTGGGAACAAATTGGAAACAAAGTGGGAACAAGAACCCCAAAGTGGGGCAAGAATGGAAACAAGGTGGAAACAAAGTGGGAACAAGAACCCCAAAGTGGGGCAAGAATGGGAACAAAGTGAGAACAAAGGGGGGGCAAGAACCCCAAAGTGGGGCAAGACAGGGAACAAAGTGGGAACAAAGTGGGAACAAGAACCCCCAAGTAGGGCAAGATAGGCACAAAGTGGGAACAAAGTGGGAACAAGAACCCAAAAGTGCGGCAAGAATGGGAACAAAGTGGGAACAAAGTGGGAACAAGAACCCCAAAGTGGGGCAATCATGGGAACAAAATGGGAAGAAAGTAGGAACAAGAACCCTAAAGTGGGGCAAGAATGGGAACAAAGCGGGAACAAAGGGGGAACAAGAACCCAAAGTGGGGCAAGAATGGGGAACAAAGTGGGATCAAAGTGGGAACAAGAACCCCAAAGTGGGGCAAGAATGGGAACAAAGTGGGAACAAAGTGGGAACAAGAACCCCAAAGTGGGACAAGAATGGGAACAGAGTGGGAACAAAGTGGGAACAAGAACCCCAAGAGTGCGGAAAGAATGGGAACAAAGTGGGAACAAAATGGCAAGAATGGGACAAAGTGGGAACAAGAACCCCAAAGTGGGGCAAGAACGGGAACAAAGTAGGAACAAAAGGGGAACAAAGTGGGAACAAGAACCCCTAAGTGAGGCAAGAAAGTGGGAAAAAAGTGGGAACAAGAACCCCTAAGTGGGGCAAGAATGGGAACAAAGTGGGAACAAAGTGGGAACAAAGTGGGAACAAGAACCACAAAGTGGGGCAAGAATGGGAACAAAGTGGGACCAAAGTGGGTGGGAACAAAGTGGGAACAAGAACCGCAAAGTGGGGCAAGAATGGGAACAAAGTGGGAGCAAAGTGGGAACAAGAACCCCAAAGTGGGGCAAGAATGGGAACAAAGTGGGAACAAAGTGGGAACAAGAACCCCACAGTGGGGCAATCGTGGGGACAAAGTGGAAACAAAGTGCAAATAGAACCCCAAAGCGGGGCAATCATGGGGACAAAGTGGAAACAAAGTGAGAACAAGAAGCTTAAAGTGGACAAGAATGGGAACAAAGTGGGAACAAAGTGGGAACAAGAACCCCAAAGTGGGGCCAGAATGGGAACAAAGTGGGAACAAAGTGGGAACAAGAACCATAAAGCGGGAACAAAATGGGAACAAAGTGGGGGCAAGAATGGGAACAAAGTGGGAACAAAGTGGGAACAAGAACCCCAAAGTGGGGCAAGAATGGGAACAAAGTGGCAACAAAATGGGAGCAAGAACCCCGAAGTAGGGCAAGAATGGGCACAAAGCGGGAACAAAGTGGGAACAAGAACCCCAAAGTGCGGCAAGAATGGGAACAAAGTGGGGACAAAGTGGGAACAAGAACACCAAAGTGGGGCAGGAATGGGAACAAAGTAGGAACAAGAACCCCAAAGAAAGGCAAGAATGGGCTTTGTCCCACTTTGTTCCCGGGGCAAGAATGGGAACAAAGTGGGAACAAAGTGGGAACAAAGTGGGAACAAGAACCCCAAAGTGGGGCAAGAATGGGAACAAAGTTGGGAACAAAGTGGGAACAAGAACCACAAAGCGGGGCAAGAATGGGAACAAAGTGGGAACAAAGTGGGAACAAGAACCCCAAAGTGGGGCAAGAATGTGAACAAAGTAGGAAAAAGAACCCCAAAGTGGGGCAAGAATGGGAACAGAGTGGGAACAAAGTGGGAACAAGAACCCCAAAGTGGGGCAAGAATGGGAACAAAGTGGAACAAAGTGGGAACAAGAACCACAAAGTAAGGCAAGAATGGGAACAAATTGGAAACAAAGTGGGAACAAGAACCCCAAAGTGGGGCGAGACTGGGAACAAAGTGAAAACAAAGTGGGAACAAGAACCCCAAAGTGGGGCAAGAATGGGAACAAAGCGGGAACAAGAACCCCAAAGTGGGGCAAGAATGGGAACAAAGTGGGAACAAAGTGGGAACAAAGTGGGAACAAGAACCACAAAGTGGGGCAAGACTGGGCACAAAGCGGGAACGAAGGGGAAGCAACAGCCCCAAAGTGGGAACAAAGTGGGAACAAAGTGGGAACAAGAACCCCAAAGTGGGGCAAGACTGGGAACAAAGTGGGAACAAGAAGCCCAAAGTGGGGCAAAAATAGGAACAAATAGGAAACAAAGTGGGAACAAGAACCCCTAAGTGGGGCAAGGATGGGAACAAAGTGGGAACAAAGTGGAAACAAGAACCCCAAAGTGGGGCAAGAATGGACAATGTTGGGACGGACAAAAGACAAAACCCCACTAGCGGGGGGGGGACAAGAATGGGAAACAAAGTGGACAAAGTGGGTAACAAGACCCGAGTGGGCAAGAATGGGAAAACAAAGTGGGACAAGTGGGGAAAAAACCCAAAGAAGGGCGGGAATTAATGGGAACAAAGTGGGAACAAGAACCCCAAAGTGGGGCAAGAATGGAAACAAAGTGGGAACAAGAACCCGAAAGTGGGGCAAGAATGGGAACAAAGTGGGACCAAAGTGGGAACCAGAGCCGCAAAGTGAGGCAAGAATGGGAACAAAGTGGGAACAAAGTGGGAACAAGAACCCCAAAGTGGGGCAAGAATAGGAACAAAGTGGGGCAGGAATGGGAACAAGAACCCCAAACTGGGGCAAGAATGGGAACAAAGTGGGAACAAAGTGGGAATAAAGTGGGAACAAAATGGGAACAAGAACCGGAAAGAGGGGCAGGAATGGGGACAAAATGGGAACAAGAACCCCAAAGTGGGGCAAGAATGGGAACAAAGTGGGAACAAAGTGGGAACAAGAACCCCAAACTTGGCAAGAATGGGACGAAGTGGGAACAAGAACCCGAAAGTGGGGCAAGAATGGGAACAAAGTGGGAACAAAGTGGGAATAAAGTGGGAACAAGAACCCCAAAGTGGGGCCAAAATGGGAACAAATTGCAAACAAAGTGGGGACAAGAATTTTAAAGTGGGGCAAGAATGGGAACAAAGTGAGAACAAAGTGGGATCAAAGTGGGAACAAGAACCCCTAAGTGGGGCAAGGATGGGAACAAAGTGGGAACAAAGTGGAAACAAGAACCCCAAAGTGGGGCAAGAATGGGAACAAAGTGGGAACAAAGTGGGAACAAAAACCCCAAAGCGGGGCAAGAATGGGAACAAAGTGGGAACAAAGTGGGAACAAGAACAAAAACCCCCAAAGTGGGGCAAGAATGGGAACACAAGTGGGAACAAAGTGGGAACAAGAACCCCAAAGTGGGCAGGAATGGGAACAAAGTGGGAACAAGAACCCAAGTGGGGCAAGAATGAAACAAAGTGGGAACAAGGAACCCGAAAAGTGGGGCAAGAATGGGAACAAAGTGGGAACAAAGTGGGAACAAGAACTCCAAAGCGGGCAAGAGTGGGAACAAAGTGCCACATTATGCTGTGTGTGGAGGAGAGGTACGAGTGAGGAAACGAATGTTGTATGTAAAGCTTCGCGAAACAAATTTCCAAATCCAGCTGCCATCTTAAACGCAAAAATAAACATTGGCAAAAACAGCGCCCAGCAAATAAACTGTCACAACCGAAATGGATCAGTGAACTCACGACAGTGAAAATGAAACGACCATTTTTTCTGCAAAGGATTCATAGGTGGTGCTTCCCACGGCGTCTGTAACATTGTAAAAGTCACAAAGGAAATCTGCCAAACAAAGTTGTAAATATTGACATCCACCAAGAATACAAGCTCCCAGCATGTAGTAAGGATTGTTGCCAGAGTTCGCCAGAACACCGTGGAGGTCAACTCGACCTGCGGGCCGGGCGGGTAACTGAGAATTTCTATGGCCAAATCTCACAAGAGATAAATTGAACATGTTCCAGTGAACACCATTGAAGAGAAATCAACAGTGAATCTTCTCAAGCAAAAGATGAATGTCCACAAAAATTCGAAAAACTGAAACGATTTCATCCAAACGAATCTGAAATAAATCACAGCAACAGGACATCAAAAATGAAATTTCCAAATAATCACCAGCTCACACTCTAGAAGCGCTATAAGCATAGGTAGATGCACACAAGCAAGCAATTGCGAACTACAAGACTACATCCACCCACTTAACACATACAGCACCATAGAGACACTTGAGACACGTCCAGACTAATCTACATTATGCTGTATGTGGAGGAGAGGTACAAGTGAGAAAAGGAATGTTGTATGTAAAGCTTCGCGAAACAAATTTCCAAATCCAGCTGCCATCTCAAACGCAAAAATAAACATTGACAAAAACAGCGCCCAGCAAATAAACTGTTACAACTGAAACACAACAGTAAAAATAAAACGGCTATTTTTTCTGCAGAGAATTTAGGTAGATGGTACTTTCCACGGCGTCTGTAACATTGTAAAAGTTACAAATCTGCCAAACAAAGTTGTAAATATTGACATCCACCAAGAATACAAGCTCCCAGCATGTAGTAAGGATTGTTGCCAGAGTTCGCCAGAACACCGTGGAGGTCAACTCGACCTGCGGGCCGGGTGGGTAACTGAGAATTTCTATGGCCAAATCTCACAAGAGATAAATTGAACATGTTCCAGTGAACACCATTGAAGAGAAATCAACAGTGAATCTTCTCAAGCAAAAGATGAATGTCCACAAAAATTCGAAAAACTGAAACGATTTCATCCAAACGAATCTGAAATAAATCACAGCAACAGGACATCAAAAATGAAATTTCCAAATAATCACCAGCTCACACTCTAGAAGCGCTATAAGCATAGGTAGATGCACACAAGCAAGCAATTGCGAACTACAAGACTACATCCACCCACTTAACACATACAGCACCATAGAGACACTTGAGACACGTCCAGACTAATCTACATTATGCTGTATGTGGAGGAGAGGTACAAGTGAGAAAAGGAATGTTGTATGTAACGCTTCGCGAAACAAATTTCCAAATCCAGCTGCCATCTCAAACGCAAAAATAAACATTGACAAAAACAGCGCCCAGCAAATAAACTGTTACAACTGAAACACAACAGTAAAAATAAAACGGCTATTTTTTCTGCAGAGAATTTAGGTAGATGGTACTTTCCACGGCGTCTGTAACATTGTAAAAGTTACAAATCTGCCAAACAAAGTTGCAAATATTGACATTCAGTTAATGTTCCATCACTAAAAGATACAAGTTCCCACAAAGTGGAAGTGATAGAATGATTACCAAGCAGATATATCATGTCGTTTACGCTTCTGTAAAAAGAACTGCTCGATAACAGTCCAAAATTTGCAGCAGATCTTAACTGCTGAAAGTTCAGCTTGGTCTTCTATAAAGCATTCACAATATCTAAAGGCAAATCAGAAAATAAAATGGACAAACGTTTTGCAAGGTCAACTTGATTGAATATCTTATTTGTCTAAAGTGTTTATAAGAGGGTTTTCCATGAGTTTCCCTGTCAAACTTGAAGTTTCCCGTGGATCAAACTTGGTTTCCGCAGGATTTTCCTAGACTTTTCCTTCTTAATGGTTTTTTTGTTTCTTTTTAATTTTCTCAATGTTCCCTTTGGGTTTCTTTTTGCTTTCTCAAGAGTTTCTGTTGGGTTTCTTTGGGTTTCCCACAGATTTCCTGTTGTTTGTCAAGAGTTTTCTAAGGGTTTCTTTCTTTAAGTTTCCCTTAAGGTTGTTTTTCAAGAGTTTCTGTGGGATTTAGTAGGTTTTCTACAGATTTTGTGTGGTTTGTCAAAAGGATTTCTTAAGAGTTTCTCTTTGGGTTTCCGTTTGGGTTTCTAAATGGTTTTCAAGAGTTTCTGTAGAGTTTCTCTAGGTTTTCCACTTATGACAAACGACAGAAAACCTGTGGAAAACCTAGAGAAACTCTACAGAAACTCTTGAAAAACCATTTAGAAACCCAAACGGAAACCCAAAGAGAAACTCTTAAGAAATCCTTTTGACAAACCACACAAAATCTGTAGAAAACCTACTAAATCCCACAGAAACTCTTGAAAAAAAACCTTAAGGGAAACTTAAAGAAACCCTTAGAAAACTCTTGGCAAACAACAGGAAATCTGTGGGAAACCCAAAGAAACCCAACAGAAACTCTTGAGAAAGCAAAAAGAAACCCAAAGGGAACATTGAGAAAATTAAAAAGAAACAAAAAAACCATTAAGAAGGAAACGTCTAGGAAAATCCTGCGGAAACCAAGTTTGATCCACGGGAAACTTCAAGTTTGACAGGGAAACTCATGGAAAACCCTCTTATAAACACTTTAGACAAATAAGATATTCAATCAAGTTGACCTTGCAAAACGTTTGTCCATTTTATTTTCTGATTTGCCTTTAGATATTGTGAATGCTTTATAGAAGACCAAGCTGAACTTTCAGCAGTTAAGATCTGCTGCAAATTTTGGACTGTTATCGAGCAGTTCTTTTTACAGAAGCGTAAACGACATGATATATCTGCTTGGTAATCATTCTATCACTTCCACTTTGTGGGAACTTGTATCTTTTAGTGATGGAACATTAACTGAATGTCAATATTTGCAACTTTGTTTGGCAGATTTGTAACTTTTACAATGTTACAGACGCCGTGGAAAGTACCATCTACCTAAATTCTCTGCAGAAAAAATAGCCGTTTTATTTTTACTGTTGTGTTTCAGTTGTAACAGTTTATTTGCTGGGCGCTGTTTTTGTCAATGTTTATTTTTGCGATTGAGATGGCAGCTGGATTTGGAAATTTGTTTCGCGAAGCGTTACATACAACATTCCTTTTCTCACTTGTACCTCTCCTCCACATACAGCATAATGTAGATTAGTCTGGACGTGTCTCAAGTGTCTCTATGGTGCTGTATGTGTTAAGTGGGTGGATGTAGTCTTGTAGTTCGCAATTGCTTGCTTGTGTGCATCTACCTATGCTTATAGCGTTCTAGAGTGTTGGTGGTGATTATTTGGAAATTTCATTTTTGATGTCCTGTTGCTGTGATTTATTTCAGATTCGTTTGGATGAAATCGTTTCAGTTTTTTGAATTTTTGTGGACATTCATCTTTTGCTTGAGAAGATTCACTGTTGATTTCTCTTCAATGGTGTTCACTGGAACATGTTCAATTTATCTCTTGTGAGATTTGGCCATAGAAATTCTCAGTTACCCACCCGGCCCGCAGGTCGAGTTGACCTCCACGGTGTTCTGGCGAACTCTGGCAACAATCCTTACTACATGCTGGGAGCTTGTATTCTTGGTGGATGTCAATATTTACAACTTTGTTTGGCAGATTTCCTTTGTGACTTTTGCAATGTTACAGACGCCGTGGGAAGCACCACCTATGAATCCTCTGCAGAAAAAATGGTCGTTTCATTTTCACTGTCGTGAGTTCATTGATCCATTTCGGTTGTGGGACAGTTTATTTGCTGGGCGTGTTGTTTTTGCCAATGTTTATTTTTTTTTGCGTTTTTTTTAAGGATGGCAGTTGGATTTGGAAATTTGTTTTCGCGACGTTTAATTACAACATTTTCGTTTCCTACTTGTTTACCTCTCCTCCACACACAGCATAATGTAGCACTTTGTTCCCACTCTTGCCCGCTTTGGAGTTCTTGTTCCCACTTTGTTCCCACTTTGTTCCCATTCTTGCCCCACTTTCGGGTTCTTGTTCCCACTTTGTTTCCATTCTTGCCCCACTTTGGGGTTCTTGTTCCCACTTTGTTCCCATTCCTGCTTCTTTGGGGTTTTGTTCCCACTTTGTTCCCACTTTGTTCCCACTTTGTTCCCATTCTTGCCCCGCTTTGGGGTTTTTGTTCCCACTTTGTTCCCACTTTGTTCCCATTCCTGCCCCACTTTGGGGTTCTTGTTTCCACTTTGTTCCCGCTTTGTTCCCAATTTTGCCCCACTTTGGGGTTCTTGTTCCCACTTTGTTCCCACTTTGTTTCCACTTTGTTCCCATTCTTGCCCCACTTTGGGGTTCTTGTTCCAACTTTGTTCCCACTTTGTTCCCATTCTTGCCGCACTTTGGGGTTCTTGTTCCCACTTTATTCCCACTTTGTTCCCACTTTGTTCCCATTCTTGCCCCACTTTGGGGTTCTTGTTCCCACTTCGTCCCATTCTTGCCAAGTTTGGGGTTCTTGTTCCCACTTTGTTCCCACTTTGTTCCCATTCTTGCCCCACTTTGGGGTTCTTGTTCCCACTTTGTCCCCATTCCTGCCCCTCTTTCCGGTTCTTGTTCCCACTTTGTTCCCACTTTATTCCCACTTTGTTCCCATTCTTGCCCCACTTTGGGGTTCTTGTTCCCATTCCTGCCCGAGTTGGGAAGAAAGTGGGAACAAGAATGGGAACAAAGTGGGAACAAGAACCCCAAAGTGCGGCAAGAATGGGAACAAAGTGGGAACAAAGTGGGAACAAGAACCCCAAAGTGGGGCAAGAATGGGACCAAAGTGGAAACAAAGTGGGAACAAAGCGGGAACAAGAACCCCAAAGTGGGGCAAAATTGGGAACAAAGCGGGACAAAGTGGAAACAAGAACCCCAAAGTGGGAAAAGCAAGAATGGGGCAACAAAGTGGGAACAAGTGGGAACAAGAACCCCAAAGTGGGGCAAGAATGGGAACAAAGTGGGTGGGAACAAGTGGGGCAAAATTGGAACAAGAACCGAACCCCAAAGTGGGGCAAGAATGTGGGGCAACAAAGTGGGAACAAAGTGGGAACAAGAACCCCAAAGTGGGGCAAGAATGGGAACAAAGTGGAAAAAAAGTGGGAACAAAGCGGGAACAAGAACCCCAAAGTGGGGCAAAATTGGGAACAAAGCGGGAACAAAGTGGAAACAAGAACCCCAAAGTGGGGCAAGAATGGGAACAAAGTGGAAACAAAGTGGGAACAAAGCGGGAACAAGAACCGCAAAGTGGGGCAAAATTGGGAACAAAGCGGGAACAAAGTGGAAACAAGAACCCCAAAGTGGGGCAAGAATGGGACAAGAACCGCAAAGTGGGGCAAGAATGGGAACAAAGTGGGAACAAGTGGGAACAAGAACCCCAAAGTGGGGCAAGAATGGGAACAAAATCAAGCCGGCTGGAATGCTTGACATCAGTCTCACTCGAATCTTTCTTGTTGATCATATGGTCTTCATGTGGTCTCTTTCTTGTTGCTTCAGGCATCGATCCCAGCCTTGTGATCAAGGTCCAAGCTTTGGTCGTGCAATGCTTCTGCACCAGCCACATCTAGTTATTCGGTCTTATTGTTGGCACAATCAACTGCAGGATGCTGTTTATGGCAAGACTATATGCAACAGGCATGAAGTTCTCGATCGCAGCCTGTTCATTTTTCACTTGCAGATTGCAACTCTTCAGGTTATATCCAAAACACAAACGATGTCTTTGGGACGTGGTCGCCACATCTCCCAGCTGCAAAAGCTCCACTGGTACTCGTTGAAAACTCTGGGAGTTGTTACTCTTGCCATCTCCTTTGCCTTTGGGGTTTGGTCTGGCTCGTTTGTTTGTGTTCTCACCATTCGTTGGCTTCAGCGGGCGTGTTCCGACGGGCGATGAATGACCTATTCTAGGCTGCAACAGGTGTCTGACTTCCAGCACTTGTCAAAAACGAGGTCACAGGGTCTGCCACTTATCGAAGCTTTGATACCCGTTCTTTTTGTCGGCCTGCTGCACTTATTATGTCGTCATTCTTTGGAAACCTGGGGGGGTTCACTCATTCGCGCCTCCATTCGCAGTTCAGTCTATGCATCATGCTTCAAATAAGAAAGAATGTTCGCTTGATGTGGTTGGCTGGCAGAAAATATTTGATATTTGGCGACAAAATTGCAACATGCGGTGAATAAACCGTAGACACAGTACTTTGCGCAGCATTTGCAGTTTTGTCGCAGGCGCAGCACTTCGGCTTTGTAGGCTTCCTTAGGGTGGGAGTTGCGTGCCCGTCACATACAACACACACACAACACGTAAATGGCCAGAATTCGACAAGCCTCATAGGAGTGGAAAACTTGAGTTTTCCACCGGCAAGACGCATTTACTTGTAAATTTACAAGAAAAGAGGTCGTGTTGCGCGTCGTGTTGCGTGTGTGTTGCATGGGTGCTGTATATACGTTACATATGAAGTGTACGCAATTCCCACCATAGGGAAGCCAATAGAGCTGAACTGCTGCGCCTGCCACAGGTGTGCATAAGGCTGTCCCCACCCCACAGATCTGCCAGCCAAATCAGAAACCGGACCTGCCCCCAAAAAATCTTGACCGGGTTCTTTAAAAAAACAGCCATTATCCACAGGGCACTTTGATACGGTTAACCCCCTTACACCCCCTGCTTCAATGTTGCCAAGCTAGCTTGCGATTATGCACAAACAAGGATGGCTTTTGTTGTGAAGGAACAGGTAAACTGAGAGAATAACATTGAAATTTGGGACGCCGGGGCTTAAAAGAGCCGTACCCGCTTACTCTGCTGGTGGCTATTTTTTCTGAAGAACCCGGTAATATAAAAAAAATAATTACGTTTTTTTAAAAATATTCTAAATAAAAAAATATATTTGATATATAAAATTTGTTTTAGTTATTTTTTAATGGAAAAATAGATTAGAATAATACAAATTAATAAAGTGTTCTTTTTTATTAATATACAAATATTTCTAAATTTGAATTATAAAATATATCATATTTTTACATGTAAAACATAATTTTTTAAAAAAAAAATACTATATAAAAAAAGAATTGAAATATTTAACAAAAAAATCTGAAAAAGTATTAAAATATAAATATATTAAACATGTAAATTTTTCAATAAAAATATGATTAAAATATTTTTGTTGTTAAATTATAAAACATTGTTAAAATTTAAAAGATAAAAAAGAAAAATTAAAAAAAGAAAAATATTTTAAAATTTTAAAATTATATATGTTTTTTTAATAATAAAAAATAATAAAAATTTATTTTAAATATATTTAATATATTTATTTTAAATAACTTTTTTTCATTAAAATCATCAAAATTAATAAAAACATTTAATTCCATTTTTAAATTTATTTTATTTATTAAAAATATTTTATTTTCTTTTTCAATTTTAATTAACAAAAAAAATAATTATATGTAAAAAATAATTTAATGTTTGAATATCCGAATAAATATTGCAAGTTTTTGTTTTCGTGTAAATAAAAGTCAACGATCGTTTTAATGCATACAATTCACAATCGTTTTTCCCGGCACCAATCATGAAAAATTAATTACAATCTGAAACATTTACACAATGTGCAGGAAAAAAAGTGTCCCCATTTTTTCTTGCAAACACAGCTTGTAAAAATTGCGGGTGCATGGTAATTTCGTCGAACCCAACCAGAACATAACCCAATGAAAGGTGAACATGGTCGAATTCCAGGGCGGAAACCATGGAAATTCCAATCCAAAATCGAAGAAATTCAAAGCAAAAATAAAATCATTTTCATTCAAAGCCAAAATCAAAGACTTTCAAGAGCGAAAAACACATATTTTCGGAGCCAAAGTCAAAGAATTTTCACAGCGAAAATTATGTCCATTCAAAGCAGAAATGAAGGAAGTCGGATAGCGAAATTCGTTTTCATTCAAAGCAGCAATCAGATTGGAAGTGTGAATATCGTTGTCAAAAATGTTCGGGGTTTGTTTTTCGGTCTGGGAATTGCTTTGCGGCAGGTTTTGATAGATGCCATCCATGACAATGTGAAGTTGTCAGCTGCTGAGCTTGCCCGACTGAGACAACCTTTGTTTTCATATGGACCAAAAGAACTTCGGAGCTCGAGGATGAAGATAAGATCTTGAGAAAGTCCATGCATCCGTCAGTGGAGACGGCCCTAACGGGTAAGCGCCTTGGTCTTTTTAGGTATAAGTTGCTGGAGCGCAATTTCCCAAACATGGGTGCACCCAGCCAAACTCTAAGATCTACAGCAACTTATTCGCGAGCTGCTTGAGCAATGATTTTGAAGCGCGAAAATAACATTTATTCGGCGCCAAAATCAAAAAATCTAAAGCAAAAATCATGTCAATTCGAAGCAAAAAGGACGTATTTTCTATTGAGTGAATGAAAACGATTTTCGCGTTCCATGCTGCAATACAAGAAATTTTGACCAGCTCCTTCCGTTCCCTGCGGGTCAAGTACTGGTTCCCAATCACCTTCTGGGGCCGGATGTAATCTAGCGCCCACTCTTCCTTTTGGCTTTTGCGAGGCTGGTCATTGGTGCTCTGCGCGACAGCAAATTAAAAGTAGCTTTCAAGTAACGTCTGTACCGCGTGGCTGGGGGATGTTGCTGCACCAGACGCGGAGCCGGCGTCATGCTTGTGGCTAGCTGGCTGAACTGATCATTTGGGGTGCACCTGCTCAGCAATGCCCCAAACAGACCTGGGATTGGGATTTTCATTGGAATATTTCTCTCTTTCTCCTTAGCCAAATTGGCGTTCTTGCAATGCCACTTGGCTAGCATAGGGATCGCCATGGCAATTCGGTGATGCCGTCACGGCTGAAAAGGTGCATTGCCTGAAATGCCCGCCGGTCGTTCCCCGGGGAGAAAGGGACGAGATGCATCCTACACATGAATCAACTTAAAGCGGGCTTGGTGCATGCTATGGATATGCCAATAGTAACAGAGTTTGTTTGTGGTTGACCGACATATGTTAACAGGCCAGGACAGTACCCGAACCTCCCCATTGAGTCAATGCTACTGCAAAAGCGAGCAAAAATGAAACGGTAAAAATCATTCTTGCTTGTGAGCCCGCTTGACAGCATGTGCAGAATGACACGGAAAACTTCAAACAAAAAATAGTACCTGATTTCCGATTGCCATGTTGTTCCACACATAGAATTTGAAAAAAGGCATGATAGAAATCAATTGAATTTACCCCCTTTTTGAAAAACTCATGGGTTGAGTTGGTGAACGCTTTGAAAGGCGTAGGTTTTGCGCTTCAAGGTTTGTGGGCATGGCAATGAGGATAGTTTGTTGACGGGCGAGGGTCGAAAGAAGTTCTCCACTCTGGTTTCTTGAACAGGCGGGAGTTTCATTCTTGAACCAAAGCGAAAACTGGTCGTTCAAAGGTTTCGCATCGAAACAGTGGGAGAGGTATTTCAGCCCGGCCAGGTAGGGAAAAAGTTCCGACAGCAGGTGAGGATCAAATATTGCAGGATAGTCGACCGGAATATAAAACCAAGTACGCAAAAGACTGATGGTGTCCAGAATGATGGTGTTCTACCCGTAGGAGCTCATTGCGTGCTTCTCGCGCAATTGAAATGTAGTGGGCACGGACAAAATCAAGTTCGCAATGTGTTTGGCCAAAAAACACAAGTCTCAAAACTCTTTAGGCATTGCCTGACCACTGGCGCCAATGGCATAGACTCTGCCAAGACTGTTATGAGTGACTGGGCGGTAATGCAATTTTTGGCTTGGCAAACCATCTTCAATCAGAAATTTTCCTGTTTTAGCGTTAAACCAAAGGACCCCACGAAGTACCTCTTGGATATGTGAAAATACAAGGCTTTTAGCCGCGCAGGGACCACTTCCTGGGATCTAACATGGTTCCTACTCCCACAGGAAAATTGACATCTTCAATAATCAGGTTAGGCTGTAATTTTCCAGACATAAGTAATATTTTCCTACAATACCGAGGGTGATTCCAACGTAGTGACCTTATTCACTTCCTGCAAAAAACTCCCCCATATAGAGTTAAAGTACCTCCCACACAAATGTAATAAGCTGGCTGATTACCTAGCGGGAATGTCCTTTCATAAGGCAAGTTTGTCCTTAGCTAGTCCCATTTATTTTGAAGCGGCCCCTCCCGTGCAGTTATTTCATGACTTAGGGTTTGCCGTTAGCCTGCTATTCCTAACCACTGATCGAGACATGTAAAAGCACCCTTCTTGCCCAATTCCTTGGCTCTCCAGGTTCTTACACATCCAGAATGGAAAAAAAGGTAGGTCGTATTCAAAGCGAAAACACTATCGCAATCGCAAATACCGCAGCCAGTTTGGGCATTGCAATCACTATTGAAAATCTTGCCAATAGCCTTATGTGGAAAACTTCCAGCTTCCTAAGTGGCTGAAGCAAACCACCACCTTGAATTTCGTAACATTTCACAAGTGTTTACGGAGGCTTACGAGACAAACGACAAGTTTGACAAATGTTGACTGGTTTGACTTTCTAGAACTTCGCTGTGATCGACAACATACATATGCTCCGTAGGCACCTATGGTTGACGGAAAAATTCAGTTCCAACGCATATTGAAGACATTCTATGTCAACGCATGACATCTTTGGCCTTCAACAAGGTCTTACAATTCGGTGTACCAATGGATAAGATCCTTGACACTCATGCTCAAACAAAACGCAAGAGCTTGAACCGTGTAGTTTTGGGAACTTTGCCACGTGGTAAACATGTCAAAGCACTCGTGTCCGCCTACGGGACCTACCTCTATGTCATCGTTCCGCCTCAATGTGATGCCGAACCTGCAACAATTTTGATGCTGCTGAGGTTCCACTGTCCAAGCGCGTCTTTGAACTGCATGGGGTGTGGTCCGGGACACCTTGGACAAACAGGTGAGAATACTCTTTCACAGAAGTTATTGTGTTTTTTGAAACCAACTTTTGCGGCGACTTTTTTGCAACTTGTTTTTCTTCACCAAGTGAAACAACTGGCATCAACCTTTTTAAACTTAACATATCAGTTGTCAATTTTTTTTTACAAGCACAGGGTTTCGGAAGAACACTTTAAGCAGTTGTTGTTCGGCAACATCTGGCTTAAGGGTGGTGGGTGGGTTGGGGTGATGGACAACGAAGATGAAACTGGCAGTATTTTTTGCTGTTGTGGTGAAATTCCTTATGGCGCTAGCACGTCTATTGGGCCGGCATCCCGATGCAATGAACCAGCAGATAATGCTGGCTTGGATGTTGCAAGCTTAGACATCGATGATGCAGTGAAAGCAGCGTGGAATTCTCTACAACATTCTTCTATGAAACCTGCTTGGGAAACTGGTTTTTGGTCAACAATTTTTGGAGACGATGTTATAGGTAATTCGTTGAAGCAAGAGTTCAGCAGACCTATCGAGCCGCCTTCGATGTTGTGTGACTCATTCGATTCCTTCGAGATCAACAAGAAGCAACGTGTTTTGGAAGTGTTTGATAAAGACATTCCTTTTTCACGATCATGTGTCAAACACACTGTGGACTCAACCTGGCAGGAAACTCGGGATGCTCAGCTTCAGAAAGCGCTAAAACGTTGGGCTGTTACCGTCGAAGGTTGGGACCCTAAGATTGAGTTTGTGGCCACGTTGGTGGGGTGTGAAAACATTAATGTTCAGATCATTCTTCTTGGAACTTGGAGATGTCTTTCGCATCAAAGCGCCTAGGACACTATTGAAGAGAGCTAACAGCATCCGTAAGCTTTGTGTGTATCTTGGTGAACTTGGTTTGTATTTTCCTTGCTCTGAAGCTTTGCTTTACACTTTTGTCTGCGACCTCAGAAGTCATGGTTTTCCAGCTTCCTGGGCGACAGGTGTTTTGGAGGCTGTAGCGTTCGTCAAGTATACAATGGGCATTGAAGAATGTGGTGCACTGTTAACGGGTAGAAGATGCTGGGGTGCTGCCACCAGTGATGCAATGCGCGAACGATCACAAGCCAGGTCACTCACGGTCAAGGAGTTGGAGGTGTTGCATCATGTACTGCCACCGGGACAATAACTTGTGGAATCGAGCATTCAGTGGGATGGCACTTTTCGTTACATATGCCAGGGCTCGTTGGACTGATGCTCAACAGTCGTCGTCGATGCTATTTGACCGTGAGGCAGATGGTAATGTAGCATATGTCGAAACACCAACTGGCGTGCGCAAAACAGTACATGCATTGCAGCACAAACACCAGTTCCTGCCTCTTGTTGCACCTGCCATAGGAGTAGTGGAACGCAATTGGGCTGCTGTTTAGTTGTGGGCAAAAATTGCCCCCTGCGCGTGTCTTAACTTCTTAAGAAGGTAGGAAGTGGCTTAGTGCTTTGATTTTGTGTGTCCTGAGAATTGATCCAGACCGTAAAATCTCAAGTCATTCCATAAAATGCACAACGCTTTCCATGTTGGCAAAAAGAGGTGTCAGCATGGATGACAGATTGATTCTAGGCTATCACGCATCCCCCTTTCTTGTTAGCTTGACGTACTCGAAAGTGGTAGGTACAAGCCGGACGAAACACGGAGTGGGAAGTTGACAACCACCAGTGCCAGCTCCACGCTTGTGCCCAATTTGATTAGCGAGAAAATTGAAATCAATTCGGATGACGATCAAGAGTTCGTGTTTGTTCGACATGCAAGCGCTTCTGATCCATGTGCTGCTGATGGACAGGAACCAGCGGGAGACGTAGTGGCACTTCCAGATTCGCTGCCTACTCGTGTGGAGCCTGATCTGATAGAGGTGTGCACAGATACTTCAAACTCAGAATCTTCAGAAGATAATGCAAACGAATTCAATAATGCTGGCGAGAAAGTGTTTGCAATCCCAAAGGCGCCAGAAGGATACAGGTTGTGGCAACACAAGAAATCTAAGATCCTTCACTTAATGAAGAATGACTACAAGCAATTTTTTGAATGTGGTCGAAAAATTGGTCAGTTTCACACAGAGAACAATGTCATTACTAAGTGGGACTCCGGGATTTGCTGGAACTGTTTCAAAGAGCACTAGGTGAAGCTTTAGGATGTTTGGCATAGCCAGCGTCAGGGGGCTTCGCAGATGCTGAGATGATGTTGAAGAGATTTCCACGACAACTGCTTTATCGAGCGCACAGCAATACATGCTTTGTCAGTCCATGATGTTGAGACTCGCATGCACATCTTAACTGCCAACCTGTTAGAAGTTTGAAGAAAGGTTGCACTATGCAGATGTTGAGATGCGCCTGATTTTTTTTGTCCCGGGACTGATACTCACAGTAAAATCCCTAAAAGGTGGCTTTGCTTAATGTCCCGCTCTAGCGCAATCTCCCTGCCATTGCTTCTAAGCCTCAAAAGATTTTTGGTAGCAATGGCACTCATTGATAGCATTGCGGCTTTCACCAAACGAGTTCAGGAAGTGATCCAAGAGCCAGCCATCCGTAATGCGATTCAGTTTGCTGGGATCGAAACATTTAGTGCATTAGCTTTCTCAGTTGGGACTCCTCAAGCCCCTGCGAGTGATGAAGCCTTCAGAGCATGCGCGGATACAACTCTGCCTGCACATTATGGCAATGCTGCTTACAGTGGACTTCGTCGCCTGCACTTTGAAGCCACCACGTTGGTGGTGGCTCAATTGAAAAGCTCGTGTTACAGGTGAGGGAGAGGAAGGAAAACACAAGCTACCGATTGTTGAAAAACAAGCTAGACTTGCAGATCAGAAAGCTCGTTTGACAGGAATTGAAATTCGTGGAGAAATGCAACCATCATTTGCGCTAATGGACTATGTCAGTGGTATGGTGGACTCTAATTGCGTTATGTTCCCCATCGAAGTGCACCTCCAGAGACCAGGAGATCCGCGCCTGAGCCGAACTTGGAGGCAGAACACACATCAGCCATTCAGCTGCAGTGGTGTTTCCAGCGAAGAGCCCTGGCCCTAGACCAAGCCAAATGGATAAATCAAATGCTGACGATCCTTAATGCTCCTCCTCCACCTGGACATGCCAAAATATCGCGGGGCCAACTGGTCAAGGCTGACAAGCAGCTTTGGACAGTTCTTTCGCAGAGTACGTGTTCTTTCTGCTTGCTGACTGAACCTTATTTCAAAGTGAAAAAATAAAATCTTTTGGTGAAGGCGCCAAAAATTTTCAGCCCAAAATTATTTTTTAAGTGAACGCTGCTGTTTTTTACCGAATCTTTGAAACACATTGTATGCAATGTTTGAAACAACCACAACAACATACTTGGTGTATGCACCTTTAGTTGCGGTTTGTAAGTCTAAATCTTTTAACATGTCCTGAGAGTTGAAACCTCATCCTTTGTCTCCTTGACTTTGGCTCTAAGGGTGGGTGTGGTGGGAAACACTTATTTGAGACAAAGGTCTCGTAGAAACTTGTTTGCTAGCTGGGGTGATGTTTGCTTGTTAGCTCGCCATGGATGATCCGCAGGATGACGGTTTGTTGGATGCTTTTGGTTCTCAATCAATTGTGCACTCAGATGTTCATCAGCTTCAAACCCAGTCTGCTGATTCCTCTGGTCTTAGTGCTGCAGCTTTGGATGCGGCCAGCAGTGATTTCATGGGAGAACGTGCGCTGGTTGAGAGCTCGGTATCTGGTGATTTTTTGCCAGATGTGGATTCAGCATCCGTCAAGCAGTCACTAGTTGAGATTCCTGATCCGCCGTGTGTTGAGCAGAACAGCCATCTTGATGATCAAGGTGATTGGCAATTACCCTGTGGTGATCCTTTGTTGCAACAAAGTGATAACAGTTCATTGCAGGCTGTGGCTGACATCGAGATTCCTCAGGAGCAGTATGACCACGCACTCTTTGAAGCCAGGCGTGCAGTTGTTGCTAGCTCCGATCTCAGTCTGCCTTGGGAAACGGGTGTCTTTGCATCAATCTTTGGTGATAAGCCTTTCGATATTCCGGGTCCTTCAGATGCCTTGATGCAACCGACTTTTCCTGACAGCCTTGAACAGTGGCGTGGACCCCAGGATGCAATTGAAACGTCAGTTGGATGAACCCATTCATTCAACAGTGATGTCAAGACTTCGCGATGTAGATGCACTGCAAGTGGAGCAAGATTTGTGGGAAGCTGCAATCTCGAAATGGCAATTGATCTATGCACTTGTTGGCTATGTTGGGCCGGTGGGGGCACGTCTCAAAAAGGCCGAATCCAAGTCAGCCGAGAGAGACATCAGAGATGTTTTGGGAATCAAATCTCCAAGCACAGCTTAAGGGCAGAATGCGAAAAAAATTTCACTTGCCAAGAGAAAAAATGTCTGGCCCGTCCCAATCGAGTACTTGTTTACCTAGGAAGTGAAGGTATTCAGGACTTGCACTGCAGGCATTCAGGTTTTGTTTGTCATGGGCACATTGGCGATGACGTGGGGGATCCTCAGCTGAAGGGCCGTATTGATCCTCAACTTCTGCCAAGCACGTCCACTTCTGTGTTCCGAAGGCAGAGAGATTCTGTGAGATCACACTGGAGATGTTTGGCTGCTGTTTTTGCCAGATGCCGATGGTCTTCGCTATTTGGACTCTCTTGCAGAAGACAGGGTGGCTCCGAGGAGATTTTGTTTTTTTGGAAAGCTCAACTGCAATCCATAAAACAAGTACGAGCGCGGAGAGAAAGCAGAGGCACATGCCTATAGTGGTTCCGCTTTTGGGTGTAACAGGTCTGGGTTGGTCGAAAGCTTGGCTATCTCGGGCAGTGGAGCTGGGAATGAACTTTTCAGCCCCCCTCTTGGGAGCGCTCTGCAGAGCGTTCTCTGTTCATGGTTCTGTCAGCACACGCAGTTGCGCCTCATCAGAAATCACACGCTTCCTGAATGCCTTCTTGACAGCCTCAAAGAGACAACTTTAGCTTGGTCTGCGCGATATGGAATCGATGAGTCAAGTCGGATGTTGCTGGGTCATCATGAGCTTCCCGGAGGCAGGTCTTTAACAACTTATTCCAGAGACATGCTCAGCAGACCGATTCAGAAGTATTGCGCCATGCTCCTCAACATTCGCAAAGACTTTTTCAGGCCAGACCTGACAAGGTCGGGTTGGATGGCTGTCCGGAAGCAACGGGACTCGGACTTGGGTCAAAGCGCGCCTGCAATCTCTTTGGGGCATGAAGACGAAGTTTCAGTGCCGTCACCATCAACTCCGCTCCAGTCCGAACATGCTGCAGAAAAATCTGCGAGACTTGAAGCAGAGGCTGTTGACAGTGGAGTCGATTCTGCAACATCATCATCGTCTTCGACGGATTCAGATCATGCTCCAGAGGAGAACTTGCATCACAAAGTTTGTGCTAGCCCGGTTTTTGAGGTACCAGGGCCACTATTTCAGAACAACAAGTCCAAGGTCTTGCGCAAAGCCAGCAGTACGGACGGAGTTTGCAAATGCGGCATCATGGTCACTGACAAGTTCTCCTTCTTGAAAGATGGAGCTTCTCTCAAGTGGGCACGGTGTGGCAAGTGCTTGAAAGGTGAAGTAAGTCGAACGTCGAAGGAGCAGTAGAGCTTCTGGATCGACTTAAGAGCCAAAGGGCTAAAGACACTAGCTGAATGCAGCTCCTAAATGCAGGTAAAATGTGGCGAAGGCGCCCTCAGTCATGTTGGGTGAATGCGCTCAACGTCGGTTAGTCTGTTTTGTAATTTTTTAAAATGCAACCCTGTCGAAAGGAAGTTTGAGAACTCGCAGTGACTGCAAGTTGAGAGCAGGAATGCCTGTTCTCGGATATCAAGTTGTTTTCCTTGTGTCGCGGAACCGCGCGCCAAGTAGAGGCTCCAAAATGACGGCCCTGCCAGCAAACGAGGATCGGGAAAAAAGTTTAGGGTTTATGTGCTGACAGGGCCAACGTTTTGGAGGGCTGAAAAATCGTTGGACACTAAACGCATTTTCCCTTTAGGGTTTAAATTAATATAGATAAACAAGTTTAGGGTTTAGGGTGTGGTTGCTCGCTCGGGGATAGAATCCCCCAAGCCGCTCGCCTTGCCTAACCAAGTTCGCCCGCCCCAGCCACCCAAGGTAAAGACTTTTAGGGTTTAGGGTTCCATTTGAGGTGGAACCCTTGAACGGGTTCCAAGCCAACGTGGCGCCGTCTGAAGCAGCTGGGCTGCCAGCTGCCTGCCTCGCTAAACGTCTTGCCTGCGCAGGCTGCAAAGCGCTGCGCGGGCATGGGTGCGGGCTGCGGCGGCAAGTACCATGTAGACGGCGTCTACATAATCAAGGCCCATGTATATGGCCAGAGGCATGCTCGCCTGTTTAGGGTTTAGGGTTTAGGGTTTAGGGTTTAGGGTTTTGGGGTCAATCCAAATTCCAGGATAGCAAATCACAGGGAGCGCTTCATCCATAGCTGCTGGTTGAAAACACCACCCACCCAAGCTCCCATTTCATTGGGCAGCCAAATCTTTCGCAACAAAGTCGTTGCGGCGAAAGAGGCGCGTTTCTCAATCGCAAACTATTATCCACGGGATCTCGAATTTGCATGAAAAAAGCTTCGAATACAAAGTTTTTGAATAGAAAGTTTGATAGCAGAAGTTCAATGAAAAAAGTTGAGAGAAGCATTTCAGAAGCAATCCCAATGGCTCGGCAACGGCTTCGAGCTCACATCTAGCGCGCTCTGGAGCAAATCCCCTTGACTCGGCAACGATTTAAGGTTTACGGCCGCAAGAAAATGCGTGCCGCGCCGCAACGAGAGCGATTCAACCACGCGAAACTGCGCAGAGGGTTGCGCGGGCGATTTGCACAGTTGCTGGTTGAAAACACCACCCACCCAAGCTCCCATTTCATTGGGCAGCCACATCTTCGCGACAAATTGAAGATCGTCGCGGCCAAAGAGGCGCGTTTCTCAATCGCAACCATCGGCTACAGGATCTTTTCGTTTGCGCGAGAAAAGCTTCGAAAGCAAAGTTTTTGACTAGCATGTTTGATAGCAGAAGTTCAATGAAAAATGTTGAGGCTGCACGTGAGCGCTCAGCGAGAAGTTCTTGAGAAACGTGTCAGAAGCAATCCCAATGGCTTGGCAACGCTTCGAGCTCACATCTAGCGCGCTCTGGAGCAAATCCCCCTGGCTCGGCGACGGTTTAGGGCTTACGGCCTCAAGAAAATGCGCGCCGCGCCACGACGAGAGCGATTTGACCACGCGAAACTCCGCAGAGGGTCGCGCGGGCAAATTGAAAATCGCAAAAAATCACGAGTTTTCGAGGGTCGACCAGCCCAAAGTCCGCAGAGGGTCGCGCGGGCGATTTGAAAATCGCAAAAAACCACGAGTTTTCGAAGGTCGACCAGCCCAAAGTCCGCAGAGGGTCGTGCGGGCGAATTGAAAATCGCAAAAAACCACGAGTTTTCGAACTTCATTGGGCAGCCAAATTGTGGCGACAAGTTGGAGCCCGTTGCCGAGCGGTTGAATAGCGTGCTTTTTAGTCGCAAGCTATCAGGCACAGGATCTTGGATTTGGACGAAAAAAGCTTCGAAAGTAGAGTTTTTGAATAGAAAGTTTAATAGCAAGAGTTCGACGAAGCAAGTTGAGCCGCGCTAGCGCTGAGTCGAGCCGCGCGCTAGTGCTGAGTGAGAAGCGCTTCAGAGGCAATCCCAATGGCTTGGCGATGGTTTCGAGCTCGCAGCTAGTTTGCGTTAGTGCAAATCCCATTGGCTTGGCAACGGCTTAGGTCTCGCAGCTTCATCAAAATGAGCGCCGCGCCACAACGAGAGCGATTCGACCACGCGAAACTCCGCAGAGGGTCGCGCGAGCGATTTGAAAATCGCAAAAAAACCACGAGTTTTCGAGGGTCGACCAGCCCAAACTCCGCAGAGGGTCGCGCGGGCGATTTCAAAATCGCAAAAAACCACGAGTTTTCGAAGGCTGACCAGCCCAAAGTCCGCAGAGGGTCGCGCGGGCGATTTGAAAATCGCAAAAAACCACGGGTTTTCGAAGGTCGGCGGCCCAAAACCACGACAGGGCCACGAAAACCAGCTCGCCGAGTAGAGGCTCCAAAATGACGGCCCTGCCAGCAAACAAGGATCGGAAAAAAGTTTAGGGTTTATTTGCTGACAGGGCCAACGTTTTGGAGGGCCGAAAAAGCTCAGTTCACTAAACGCATTTTCCTTTAGGGTTTAAATTAATATAGATAAACAAGTTTAGGGTTTAGGGTTTAGGGTTTAGGGTCAATCCAAATCCAGGATAGCAAATCACAAGGAGCGCTTCATCGCAGTTTCTAGTTGAAAAACACCACCCACCCAAGCTCCCATTTCATTGGGCAGCCAAATTTTGGCGACAAGTTGGAGCCTGTTGCCGAGCGGCTGAATAGCGTGCTTTTTAATCGCAAACTATCAGCTACAGGATCTTGGATTTGCACGAAAAAGATTCGAAAGTAGAGTTTTTGCAAAGAAAGTTTAATAGCAAGAGTTCGACGAAGCAAGTTGAGCCGCGCGCTAGCGCTGAGTTGAGCCGCGCGCTAGCGCTGAGTGAGAAGCGCTTCAGAAGCAATCCCAATGGCTTGGCGATGGTTTCGAGCTCGCAGCTGGTTTGCGTTGGTGCAAATCCCACTGGCTTGGCAACGGTTTAGGTCTCGCAGCTTCATCAAAATGAGCGCCGCGCCACAACGAGAGCGATTTGACCACGCGAAACTCTGCAGAGGGTCGCGCGAGCGATTTGAAAATTGCAAAAAAGCACGAGTTTTCGGAGGTCGACCAGCCCAAAGTCCGCAGAGGGTCGCGCGGGCGATTTGAAAATCGCAAAAAACCACGAGTTTTCGAAGGTCGACCAGAAGCCATGGCCATGGTATTTGGTACTTTCATTTGTAAATGGTCCTTTCATTTGCTTGTGTCTGCGGCCAGAGTCTTTATGAACAATCAGCTCAAAAATGACAAAACATGACTTGGCCTTGGTTGCTCTTGGAACTTACTGGTGATGTCTAGAACTATAAGTTTTGGGTTTTGGGGGGGCGGGTGTAATGTTGGGAGGTTTAAGTCGGGTAGTAGTGGGCTCGTCGTTTAGGGTTGAGGATCGATGCGCTTTGTAGATCCTGAACCGGAAATCCAGGTCTTGGATTTGGGATTGGCAAACACACACACACGCACAATTTAAGGTCATGTTTGAGCAATCCTTCCTCCCAAGCCACCCAAAACACAAAAGCGTTACCCCCCCCCCCCCAAACAAGTAGGAAGTGCACTGGACAGCATGATGGCCCTTATAGCATGTCTGCGTGCTTTTAACCTGGCCGCGTCGTGGAAGCTGCTGCGCCACCTGTCAGCCACAAGTTCAAGCTTATTCAGTGGTTGCTGTAGGGTGTGGATTCAGCTTCCAAGTTCTGGAGATGAAGGGTCCCAGGAGGGTTGACTTTAGAGGTCAGGGTTTTCAGTGAGTAAGAACAAGGTTGCTGAGGCAGAAGGCACTTGCATGAACTGAGGCTCTTTTCACCTATCTAGTGCGAGAAGGTCTGGGTTTGGGGGGTGAAGGGCTGGAAGGTTTAAGTCTGACAGGTATTGTGGGCTCATCGTTTAGGGCTGAGGATCGATTCCGATGCACTTTGTCGATCCTGAACTGGAAGTCCAGGTCTTGGATTTGGGATGGGCAAGAACCCGTGCACACACACACACACTTTAAGGTCATGTTTGAGCAATCCTACCTCCCAAGCCGCCCAAAACACAAAAGCGTTAGCCCCCCCCCCAAAACAAGTAGGAAGTGCACCGGACAGCACGATGGCCCTCATTGCATGTCTGCGCGCTTTCAACCTGGCCGGCCGCGTCGTGGAAGCTGCTGCCACCTGTCAGCAACAAGCTCACTCAGTGAGTGGTCAGGGGTTACTGTAGGGTGTGAAGGGTGCTAGGAGGGTTGGGTTGTCGGACTTTTGAAGACGTGGGGTTCAGGGAGTAAGACCAAGGTTGCTGTGGCAGAAGGCACTTGCATGAACTGAGTCTCTTTTCTCCTCGCATGCGTGTGCCGCATTGCTCATAGGCACCGGGTGATATTGCACAGGCAGGCTGCGGCTGCCCCTCAAAACTTGCGCAGCTCTGAAACCGGCTGACGCTGCACAGGATTGCCATTGCCCATCATATAGTGTCTTTTTTTGACGGTACCTTTTTTGGGATTTTTTTAAATGACAAAGGAAAATAGCCATTTTAGGGGTGCCCTAATTTTGGGACAAACCCATATGAACACAGTGTTGCCAAATGATGCTCACATGCGGCGGGCGATGCTGCGCAAGCTGCTGCTGCCCCTCAAAACCACTGCCTTGCCTTTAGAAGAGCCAGTAATGCGCACCCGACTCTTTTGCAGCCTGGAAAGCTCAGGCTCCACAGAATTGAGCAGATTACGACGCACTGTTGACAAAGGAAGCTTCAGGTCAGCTGTGATAGACGCCCATTGGGCACCATTCAGCTTTGTGAGGGTGACGCGGCCAGACTTGTTGCCTTCCAAAACCTCCACGGTGAGTGTAACAACGACGATCGCAACTTCTTCAACCAGGAGAGCAGGAAACTTCACATGGGACAGGAGCCACTGGTGTACACAACGGTGCTTGTGCTTCTTGTGAGCAACGATGGTAAAGACCAGGTGCGCTTTGTCCCGCCGTGGTTTGAACGAGACCTTGTTCTTGCCAGTCCTCCAAGCCTCCACCAGTGACTGGCGGTCAAGCTTCGCAACATGACCCCATGCTGAGGCGCTTGGCAGCTCCCTGCTTGCCACTGGGAGGCCATAGTTTGCTCGAAGCCCTCGCAGATTGCAGCTTGCAGACTGAAACAAAGGGCAGAAATCGTGTTCTTCAGCAGCCATGGCAAGAATGAGCAGTACTAGCAGTACAACTATCATTCCAGCATGTTTCTCACTGCCTTTATTGTTATTGCATAATGGAGGAGCTTTGGGAAGTTGTGGACCACAACGCAAAGCTCAAACCATCAAGCCTGAAGCACACAGTACAACCATCCTAGACTCTGGGTGGGTGAAGCAAAACGGCAGCGCAGCACAGCCTTGGTTATGGCTTCTCATGCGCACTGGACTGCTCATCTTCAGCAACTGACATGGGTTGCACATGTTCACATGTGCTTCCCCTGCCTCGCGCCCTGGACTCAAGCTGCAGGCAGCCTTGCCAGGAATGATTGCTAGCGCTACCATGATAGGAAACAAACTTCTGAAGTGAGCATGAGAAGGGTACTAGGATGACTGAGGTTCAGAAAGGTTACTTTGAGCAGTTTTCTCATGGCTAGTGGTTATTGTTTGCTGCACTTAGCAAGGTCATCCGTTGAAAAAGGTTCATGGGAGGGATTCTTTCGCAGCGTTCAGCAGTGGCTTTCAGGGGTCCCTTGGAGGGCTCAGGGGTGGGTCTGCGTGGAAACCCCAACGTTCAGCAACCCCTACATGGCTTCTGGAATCTCGGGGCGTAGTAGTTACAGGATGCAAAAAGGTGGGCCAAGCCTTGCATTTCAGTATTCGGGAAGATTGAGGGCGTAAAAGGGAGGCTTGCAGTGCAGGGATTGCATGCTAAATGGGGTTAGGTTTGGACCTCTAGGGTTTAGGGGTTCAGGGTCAGGGTTGCGCAAAGGGTTCTGGGCTTCTAGGGATTCGTCTGGAGGCTCACTGCTGAAGTGCGCAATCTTCAAGTCCTGGCATTCCAGGTCTTGGCCAGGACCTGGAAGTCCAGGTCCTGGAAAGCAGCTTTAAGCGCCCAAACCCAAAGAATCCATGTTCATTGGAAGTGACAGTTTGTTCATGGAGAAGTGGCAGTTAGGAAAAACATATGACAGCAGAAACTTCCACCCTGATAACTTACTTATTTGCCAGCCCACTCAATATTTCCACACTGCATGTCAGAAACCTATTGCAATGGTATGCTGCATGTGGCCAGTGCAATCCAAGGCAGAAGTTCTCAAAAACATGTGCTGTTCAACGGCTGGCACGTCATGCATGAATACCTGCATGAGTACCATGTCAAACACACTAAGACTAATGACTTTTGCCACAAGGCGAAATCCTGGCTCCTGTCCTTGGCCCATTGACATGTAACTTGTTTGCTAGGCTGAAGTGTGCATGTGAAGGTGGTGGGCAACATGGGAAGGTGATGGGAAGTTGGTCTAATTGAGCTCTATGCTTTACTTGACTTCTGACCCATGTTGGCTCCCATCGACAGGTGCCTGTGCCCTGGCTCCACCTTGTTCCCACGCTGGCACCCTTGCCCCCCTTGCCCCCGTGATTTGAAGGTTCAAGCACAATCCACTGAAAAGCAGGTACACACATAAGCACTGAAGAGCACCCTCTTTTTAAGTTGAATGGAGAAGCTGCTCATCAAGGTGCACAAGAGGGGGGAGCGGGGAGTGGGTTTGGGAAGGGACACACAAGACGGATGTAATGTTGGGCCTTCTGAAATTTCAATAAGCCCCTTCTTCCCAGAAAGAGTGACGTCATTCACTACTTGGGCATTAGCAACACTTAGTTCATCTCAAGAATTAATGTATCAAATCTTCCACAAATCACTGTATCAAACAGAACACGAAATCACCTGCAACCTCATCAGGAGTAAGTCTCATCAAATCGTTTTAAAAGAGTCAATTCAAACAGAGTTTATCAAACTATGAAAATACCATGTTTTACATTGATGCTTTCAATTCACTACCTCACACGCATCATGGTAATAATAAAAAACAGTATCTCAATTGTTTTGTTCATATGAGATTATGGGAGTTATTTAGTGGAACAGGTAGTGTTGCTAGGGTTGCCCAGGATTTGGGTTTCAGTGTGATTCCACTAGATTTGAAAGATGCTGATGCCAATCAGGATATTTTGAGTTGGGACTATAAAGAGTTTGGTGTGGGTTGAGGTTGATATGAATTGGGCATCCCCGTCATGCACCGAATACAGCAGAGCAAAGACGACAGGGCTATGCTAATAGCATTGTTTGGAGCACAAACCCTCAAAACCGTTGACTATTTCAAAGCCCAAGTGGTGGGTGCTCAAGAACCCTCAAACTGGCTTTTGAAGGAGCATAAGTGGTCTTCATTATTTTGATGACACGGGCAACCCTACAATACAAAAACGCACCATCACACACACATGAAAAAGCTGTTGCACATGGCACAGGGGTTAAGTCTAGTTCTGGAAATGAAGCACAAGCCAACCTAAAATGCAAAAGTGCCGTTCAAGGGTGCATTCCCACCAAACCCCTCCCGGGTCCCCCATCCCCTAAAAAGGAAGAATGTGGCCAGCCAGGGGTGGACAGTTTGGGGTTGAACTGTTATTCTGGTTTTTACGTGAGTCTCAAACCTGTTGACACCCTTCTTTGTTACATTGTTTTGTTAGAGGCTGAACACAAAGACCCATTGATTCTGAAGATGATGATTCAGCCCAAACTATATAACAAAAATCACTAATCAAATCAGTAGGTATTTTTATATAGTTCTTCCTGCTTATGCTTCATGCATCCACCACCACAACCTCCTTTGCATAGTTTCAAGGTGTCTCCCCTTTCTCACCTTTCCACAATCCCCTTTGCATAGTGGTCTGGGTCTCCATGGTTCAATGTTAGCCCACAACCTCATTTGCTTCCTGTAGTTCAAGCTGTATGTGCAGTAATCCACATGTTTTTTCTTGTGGGGGGGGGGGGGGAGGGCAGGCCACAAATCGAGGAATTAACCAAGTAAACAAATTAATGTCCCTCATCCTGAAAGTAAAGTGGACTTGGTGGGTTCTGGCTTAATGGGCATGTTGGTTGGGTTGGGTTGTGTGCTAAGGACCTGTCAGGCACCCACTACTAAGGCTCTAAGGACTGTCGTTGGAAGAAGAGGCAGGGCTAAAAAAAAATAGGACCCCACCGAAAGGTGGTAAGCACCGAAAGGTGCAGGACCCCTCTTTTGAAAACTAAGCTAGGACCCTGCTGCAAAGCAGGTAGCGCTGAAAAGCGCAGGGCCCCTTTGTTTGTGCATCGTGGACATTCTCTACCAGGCAGGGCCCCATACACACATACATACATACATACATACGTACATACACACATTCATACATGCATACATACATACATACACACATTCATACATGCATACATACATTACATTACATTACATTACATTACATTACATTACATTACATTACATTACATTACATACATACATGCATGCATGCAGGCATGCATACATACATTACATACCGTCATACATACATACATACATACAAACTTACATACATACATACATACATACAATACATTACATTACATTACATTACATTACATTACATTACATTACATTACATTACATTACATTACATTACATTACATTACATTACATTACATTACATTACATTACATTACATTACATAACATACATACATTACATACATACATACATACATACATACATACATACATACATACATACATACATACATACTAACATAACATAACATAACATAACATAACATAACATAACATACATACATAACATACATACATACATACATACATACATACATACATACATACATACATACATACATACATACATACATACATACATACATACATACATACATCACATACATACACACATACATACATACATACATACATACATACATACATACATACATACATACATACATACTTACATACATACATACATACACACATCCTTGCATGCATACATACATACATACACACACCTACATACCTACGTGCATTACAGTACAGTACATTACGTTGCAACACCATGTATACATTACATACATACTTACATACAATACAATACATACATACATACATACATACATGCAAACATACATACACACACACACACATACATGCATACATACATACATACATACATACATACATACACACATACATACATTACATACATTACATACATATATATATATATGTACATACATGCATACATACATACATTACATGCACTCATACATACATACACACATACGTTACATACATACATGCATACATGTATACATACATACAGACGTACGTACATACATACATACATTACATACATACATGCATCCGTGCATCCATTCATGCATGCATACATACACACACACACCTACATACTTACATACATACATTACATTAGATTAGGTTACAACACAATGTATACATACATTACATACATACATGCAAGCATTTATGCATGCATACATACATACAGACATACATTACATACATACATACATGCATGCATACATACATAAATACATACACACACATACATACATGCATGCATGCATGCATACATACATACACACATACATACATACATACATACATTACATGCATGCGTGCATACATACATACATGCATACAGTACATACATACATACATACATGCATACATACATACATACATACAGTATACATACATTACATTACATTATATTATATTACGTGACATTACATTACATACATACATCCATACGTTCATACATACAGCCACACATACAGACATTACATACATGACAATGCATTACATTACATTGCATTGCATTACATTACATGACACTACATGACATACACAAAACACACTACACACATACATACATACATACATACATACATACAGACAGACATGCATACATACATACGCACACATACATATATACTTGCATACATACATACATTACACAGATACATGCATACATACATACATTACACTCATGCATACATACATACATACACACTTACATACTTACATACATACATACATGCATGCATGCATACATACACACACCTACATACCTACATGCATACATTTCATTGCATTTATTGTTGCAGCACAATGTAGACATACATTACATGCATACATACGTACATACATACCTACATACCTACATACATACATACAATACATACATACATGCATGCATGCATACATGCATACGTACATACACACATACATTGCATACATACATACATGTCATGCATGCATACATACATACACATACATACATACAGACATACATACACACATACTTACCTACAAACATACATACGTACATACATCCATCACATACATCCATCCACCCATCCATACATACATTACATGCATGCGTGCATACATACATACATACACTACATACATTGCATGCATACATACATACATACATGCATGCATACAGCCATACATACATACATACACACACTGTATACATACATTACATTACATGACATGACATTACATCACATTACAATACAATACATATCATACATACATACATACATACATCCATACGTCCATACATACATCCACATATACATCCATTACATACATTTCATTTCATTACATTGCAGTACAATGCATTACATTACATTGCATTACATTACATTACCCTACACGACATACATTATAAACATTTTACACACATACATACAAACGTACAGACACACAGACAGACATACATAAATACACATACATACATACATATATACCTGCATACATACATACATACATACAGTACACAAATACATGCATACATACATACATACATACATACATGCATACATACATACATACATACATTACACTCATGCATGCATACATACATACTTACATACATACTTACACACATGCATACATACACACACATACACATACATGCGTACATACATACATACATACTCGATGACTGCATCAAAAATGCCGACGCACTTTGGTTTGGCACGAGCTGGGTTAGGAAACTGCATCTAGAAACAGACAAATTGGGACAGCACATAACTCTAACTGTGGCATCTAAAGCCGAAGTGCAAGTGGATGTTTCTATTCCCACAGTGGCTGTTGAGCAGCACTTGCCAAATGCTCACACAAGTTCTGCTTTTCCTGCAATGTGACAAAATGTGGCGCTGTAATTTTACTTTTCTTGGATTTGCATTGCTTGTTGTTAGACAGCTGCTAGAGATAGTTGGGGTGCACACCAGTCCAGCTGGAACTAAGAATTAGGCTGGAACTGAGGCACCAGCTAAGACTAAGGCCCCAGCTAGCTGGGACCAAGGCCTTGGCTGCTGACTTGCGGAAATCCCCATGTCCCAGCTGGCCGTACATCCAACCACTGATTTGTGTTAATGTCCATCTGTCCAGACATTGCCTTAACCATGTTCATTGGAAGTGACAGTTTGTTCATGGAGAAGTGGCAGTTAGGAAAATCTTAGGAACACACATATGAAAGCAGAAACTTCACCCTGATAAATTATTTGCCAGCTCACTCATTATTTACTAGCTGGATGTGGTTTCACACAAGAGGGGTTCACACAAATTCTTTTGCATATCTGGTTAGTTCAGAACAAAGCCATGGCTGGTTCAGCCATCCTTGGTTAAATCCCTGTGGATCCCTTTGGCACAAAGCACATGTAACATGGACCAAGTGTACCTGAGATGCAGTTTTGGGGCTACCATCCACCAGAATACACAGAAAACAGCTGCGCTACAGCTCCACATGGGCTCTCAAGGCTATGGGAAAGCAAACCAAATCCCCTAACTGAGCCTCATGTTGCTTGACCCTTTTTGCCCCCCTCCCCCCCATCTAAGGCTGCATGCAAGTCACCTTGGTTCCACCTTGTCCCCACCATGCTGGTAAACGTTGGCAAGCTCAGGTCCAAACCCAAACCTGGAACGCGCACGACCCCTTGGCAAGAAACAGTGCCAAAACCAGTGGCGCTGGAAATCTGAGCCAAACTCTTGGCAGTGCGAAGTTAAGGATTGCCAATGCTGAAGTAATTATTCAGGTGAGCAATCTTGGCAGTGAGCATTAGACACTAGAACCTGAATAAGTAATTAAGTATAAGTAATTATCTCCAAGATTAAGTCATGGCAATGTTGTGACCAGTACCCAGCTCCTGTTCCCCCTTGTCCCTGACAGGCTAAGGTTCAGACTAAGGTCCAGCCAGGCACTTCTCCAGGTCCAGCACTTCATCCAGGGCAACGCTTCATAACCCTTGAACAAACTAGGACCCCGCTGAAAAGCGGGTAAGCGCTGAAAAGCGCCCCCTTTTTTAATTTGAATGGAGAAGCTGCTCATCAAGGTGTGCCAGACTGGGGAAGGGGAGGGAATGGAACGCACACATTTTTCTGCAACAGCACAACGTCCTTCCCTGCTTGACACTGGCCAGGACCTGGGTTGTAAATTTTTGGAACTTACAAAGGCCAAGGCCAAGGGAAGAATAGCTTGGCCCTGGATGATAATGAAGTTCATTGGCAGCACAGGTCCTGTGATTGTTTTGCACAAAAGCTTAACAAGCTACATGGAACATTGCTCCAACTGGCAATGCCAGGATGTGCATTGGCAACAAATGCATGTGTGTGCCCTATGCCCAGGCATGCAAGGCCATGAAAAACATATTTGGGGGCAATGCTGGCATAGGAGGTGTGAGGTGCACCCTTTATTCCAATACACAATTACTGTGGCTTTCTGAGTTACACGGTAATATCCTTTAGCTGTGTGAGGTAACATCTCATGATTTTATTACTAATGTGCATTTGATGACTCTGTAGTTTGCGCTGCGCCGATAGCAAGGAACATGGACACAATAGTTGAGTCCTCTTTATGTAACATCATGACATTGTTCAACTGAGCATGCCTAGGCCACAAAACTATCATGACATCCCCCTGTGTTTCCAAGAAGGTTCAGCGTTTCTTCCTGGCCTTACCTTGAGTTCAATCAGGGCTCACTTACCTTTCCACTGATATGATTCCTTTAAAACATGGCAAGCTGTAAAACAAACTCCTGGAGCCCAGTTTGGAGTTGCAAGGGTTCAGTTTGGAATTGCCTTACTGGTGCCCATCCCTGCAACAAGAACCATTCCAGGCCATCTCAATTGCAATGCCATCCCAAATGACAGCCCAAAACAAGTCCAACATCATGCCTACAGAAATGCGAAAGAACCAATGACCATTTAAGCGCTCCAGGGCAACTCCAACACAAGGGAATTAAAGGGGGAACAGCTTCATGGGAGGCAGGGTGAATCAACAAGTAAAAGCAAGGAGTGGCTCTGAAGCTTATTGGTGTCATGTTTCTGTGATGCCATCCCAAAATTTGAAGAGGGTTGGCCAATGCTAGCACAATGATCATGCACATCAGTGTTGTTCCAATAGCAGGGGGACAGGCACATGGCAACAAGGGACATTGAAACCTAATCAACATGCTCAATGCTCGGGGATTCTTGGGAGTTACTGGCTGCACTTCAGCTTCTCCAGGCAAACAATGTTGTTTTTAATGTATCTTGAAGCAACCTTTACACCCTACTGGCTGATCAATCTCATTACTAGCCTGCCACCCTCCAAGGCCTGGACCTGGGCATTGGCAGTGGACAACCTCATCGCAAGTTCATCATTGCCAGGGCCACTGCTGCTATTGCTCTTTCGAGACACGATGTCAATTGCTATGCCATGACATGATGCCCATTGCTTTGTCATGACATGATGCCCATTGCTTTGTCCATCCATTGCTATGCCATGGCATGCTGTCCAGGTCCACTGACACTCCTGCAAGCCATGTCAGTCAAGTGGCGACAAGTGCATCATGGGAGCATCAAAGGACACTTGACATAGCAGCACATAGCAGCACGTAGCAGCACATAGCAGCACATAGCGGCACACAGCAGCACACAGCAGCACTTAGCACAGCAGCACTTAGCACAGCAGCACATAGCAGCACATAGCAGCACATAGCAGCACATAGCAGCACGTGGCAGCACATAGCAGCACATAGCAGCACATAGCAGCACATAGCAGCACATAGCAGCATATAGCAGCATATAGCAGCATAGCATTGCGGTGGCCAGCCATGTATTTCTTCAACTGCGTGGTGAACCAGCCGACGAACAGCTGGCCCGGCGCTGGCGGTGCTGCTCCTGGGTTCCGCAGGAAGGCACCTTCGCAGATCAAGCGCGCATCTTGGCTGCATTTGGGACCGCTACGTGGCGCACTGTGCTGCCTCATGGTGGACTCATCTCTGCATCCCAGGATCAGAAGCGGCGCCGGCTTTATCTTGTTGCTCGCATGCAGTTGGCATTCTAGCATCTATGAAGCACAAACAAACACATGTGTCACATGTGTCACTAAGGAGAACATCAATCATGGAGAACCAGCTGGCTCGGCTGACACTTGGCTGCTGGGTTTTGTGTTTGGTGTTAGATGTGAAGGGCTTGGCAGCCATGTGTGCACCACAGAAAGATGGGTGTGTGTTGTTTGTTTGGCCAGAAAGGGGAATATGCCCTGCACCCACGCAACAATTAATACCCTATTCTCCCCCCTAGCTGATGTTCAGCCATCAGGAGTGATGGCAGTGCCCCAGGGGCACCTCTTCCAGACCCAAACCAGTGATTTGACATGAGATTGGGTTGAGACAATTGTCAGAGTTGAAGTGGCAGTGTTTCGGCCAAGAAAACGTCCCTTCCCTGTAACGCAGTCAACAGCTGAACAATTTGGCTTAACATGTCAGATGCAACAAGGTTTAAGTGGCCGAACTGGGGTTTCCAAGCAGAGGGGCAATTATGAAGAGTCCTTGAGCCAAACCCACCATGTAACAGCCAAAGCCAACCTATCACTACATGTTTGGTCTTGACCTCTGAAAGCACTTTTTCGCACTGAGGGGACATGGATCAGGCCTTCTTCAAATCTTGGATCACTTGCTTGGACTTAGCCAATGCAATTTTCAAGCCAACGTTCTTCTGGTTCAATTTGCTGATGCGGCGGTTGAGCAGGGCATTGTCTTTCTCAGCAGCTTCTTTTGCCTCAGGGGAAGACCAAATTTAGAATTGGTGACTACACATTGTGCCATAACCCTGCCTGAATTTGCTTGTCGCAGACGCGCTTCCACATCTTCTGATGTTTTTCCAAATCCTTTTGCGCCAGCACAATGGCTTTCTCTGTCTTTTCCTCTGCTTTTGAGATCTTTTCCAATGCCTCTGCCAGCTGCCCTTCTGCATTCTGTAGCAATTTCCACCGGTTTGTGGCAGACAGGTAGAGGCTTGATGCATCCTTCCATGCAACCTGCAGCTGCACTTTGGCCTTCTCATGTGCAGCGCTAGCTTCTTGCAGATCCTCTTCCATCTTCTCCTTCTCACTCTTTGACTCCTTGAGTTCAGCCTTCAGCTGTCGCATCTTCTGCCTATTTTTATAGGCTTGCCCGCGGGTTTCTTTTGGCGGCATATCTGGCTGGTTGCCCTGATCTTACAAGCACACAGCTGACAGCCCAAATCTGTTCCACGGACGGTCACAAGCTCTTTGAGATTAATTGCAGCCTTTGCCATTAATTGCTGTGCAGCTTAGCACCTTTTTGATATCTCATGGGTCTGTGCTCACTGGCTGATAAAACAAATGTGCCCAGACATGGCCTGCAGGACAGAGCTGAAAACAAACACCTCACAGCAAGAGATGTGGTGGGCCATTATCCTTGCATGCAAATGGTTGAAAGCCAACACGGACCTCATGGCAGGCATGTCACGGCACAACATTGCATGCAAACACAGCCAAGATGTGGACAGCCACATCTTGGACAGCACAATGTGTGAGAAACCAGTGCATGGTTACCATGCACTGGAAAACATTAGTTCTTAGCTAGTTTTGTTTACAACATAACAACAAAAGCCCAGTGCATGCCCATCATGCAGTGGAAAAAACCAACAAGAAAGTCAAGTTTCAAGGATGACGCTGCCACTGAGCTTGAAGAGCCTGGGCCTGATCTGCCTGATCTTGAGCCTGGGCCTGATCTGCCTGATCTTGAGCCTGGGCCTGATCTGCCTGATCTTGAGCCTGGGCAGGAGGCTGATGAGCAGCAGCAGGAGGCAGAACAGTCAATGCCTTGTAGTGTCCCATCAATTTTCTCTTTGCATTGAACGGTTGAATGGGTCTTAGTCACAAAGTATTGTCAGTCAAATCAGTGGGAAGCTGGGCCCAAATGTGTGCTTCAGGCAGCCTGCCAAGTTTGGGGGTTCCACTTGCCCTGGCTGAAGGGAAACTCAAGAATTTGGAAGTTCAGCAAGAATCTAGACTTCCTTGAGCACAGTGCGCATCCCTGCCAGGCGGAGGTGGTGGATTTGGTGGATGACCAGGAGGCTACGGCACAATGGGCACAAAAGGCTCCTGAGGTTGACTGTTTGGAACCACCGGTTGAAACAATGCTTTGTTAAATCATGACAGCAACCAAACAAATTTGGTGAAGTGTTTTTTGTTGCAGGAATTCTGGGCATAAGAAGCTAGTATGAGCTTCATTGACTCTGACAGTCAGGCGTACTCCTGGCCCTTGGCCGAGTGGGGCGACGCGGTCAGCATTGAGGAGCACCCATGTGCTTAACATGAAATGAAGCCAGTTCAACATGCAAATTCAGACATTTGCTGCTGCTATTCACAGGGGGTTGAAAGAACCCTGGCTCGCCAGGACCCGGCGATCTCCTTGGAAGCGCAGGTGCTGCCCTTCGACCAAATCAGCCACAACATCGGCTTGGGCGAGCAAGGCAACTTCGACTCGGGGGAGGGCGGCTTGCTTTGCATCGTCAACTGCCAGGCCAAAGAGTGGCTTGACTTTTAACCAAGAGGTTTGAGGACAGGTCATCATAGGCAACTTGCCTTTCACTGAAATTGCAACCTGGCTGCCACACTCAGCTGAGGAACGCAGATCTGTGGAGAACACAATGCGAGAGCGTGAGCATCCCGTTTTTCGCGGCGAACCCGAACTACTTCCGGCTGCGCTAGATGATGCATGATGGCAGCATTAAAATCAAAACAGGGGCTCTAAAGCTTGTTCATCAGGTCCAAGCTATGTACATCTAAGCCTCCATTGCCTTGGACTAATTCCTACTACCCTTTTTGAAGCTCTTGTGTCTCAAAGAGTAAGCCATTCAATGCTGTGGTAAGGGGCCAGCCAAATGAATGAGGAGGACAAGCAGCAAAGTGTGGCAAGTCGATGGTCACCTTGTTTGTCAAGGGTTGCTGTCAACCAAGCAGGCCACAAAACTCCATTCAACCCACCTTCCTCTGAAGCCACGAAGTCTTGAACACCTGGGGGCTTCATGTATAACTGTTCCAGCCAAGGCTTGTTTGCAAGCCTTGGAACCCTAAACCATTTTGCAACTGAACTTCAGTGCCATTTCAGCCAGGGCTTGTTTGCAAGCCTTGGAAGCCTAAACCATTTTGCAACTGAGCTTAAGTACCATTTCAGCCAGGGCTTCTTTGCAACCCATGGTAAACCACTTTGCAACTGAACTTCAGCTGCCAGGACGTTTGAAGTCCTGGAAGATAATCTGTGGTTTCAACCCCCGCCTCAGTTGCTCAGAACCCCAAACTGTTTTTTGAGCGATGCTCAGCTGCCAAGACTTTGCTTGCAAGCCCCAGAACAATAGCCAGGTCTTGTTTGCAAGCCCTGGGACCACGAACTGATTTTCAAGTGATGCTCAGATGCCAGGACTTGTTTGCAAGTCCTGGAACAAAATGTATGTTCAACCAACCCCTACTAGCTCAATGGCCAGGGCTTGTTAGCAAGCCCTGGACCCCCAGACTGTTGTTCAATTGAAACTCAGCTGTCAGGACTTTGCTTGCAAGCCCTGCAACAAATGAGATTCCACCCCTAGCTCAGTAGCCAACGCTTGTTTGCAAGGTGTGAATCCCCAAACCATCCCCTGCCTGTCTGTGTCTTCGTTGGTCTTTTCCCTTACTTTCTTGACATCTGAGGTGGATGGACTTGGCGCTTTGGGCCTTTGAGCGCTTGCTGGAGGGCCGCGTGCTGCTGGTGCTGTGCAACGCAGGCCAGGTTCGCAGCCCCACAACGGCGGCGTGGCTGCCCCCAGGTTGCATAGAGAATTCCCTTGCACATGCCAATGGTCCATCTCCTCGAGTTTCCCTCAACTTCAGGCTTATGCTGCGCCACAACTGCTACTTCGCTGAAGCGGTGGCTCAGCCGCACAATGGCAAGTTGAGTCTCACATCAGTTAGCAACTTTTCACTCTGCTTGCGCTCAGGTTGAGCACATCAAGACAATTCGGGACGAAATCAAGGTTGAGGAGATCAGAGCCAGCTTCACAAAGTTTCCTGTCTGAAAATGTGTGCTGCATCACCACTGTTTAAGTCACTGATTGCCAACCTAAGGCTCGGGGGCTTCCTTGATCAGATCCAGCCAGAAGCATACAGACTCTAAGCTGCAAGTGATAGCTCTCCCACCAGTTGTTTCTATGGATTTGATTAACCCTGATTCAACAGCCCATTGCCTTTGATTCCCAGCAACCGCTGCAATAGTTGACTTTTGCATTGTTCCATGGGCCAGCCTTTCTGTTGGGGTCACTGAAGGAACATGTTGGCCAAAGGTCAACCATACTTTGCTTCAAAGGGCGCTGCTGTGTGCGAAACATGGGTGGGGGGCACTTACTTTTGCCATGAATAGATCTCGGAGCTCACGTCAACCCCCAACATGTATGTGAACCCCTTGTGTGCCACTTCTTCACATACAGAAGCACACAAGCACATGTTAGACTCAGACTCTGTTTTTGCGCAGTGTTGTGCAACCACATATGGCCACACTGCTGAGGAATGCTGAGTGAGCGTGGGCTGCTATGCCGGTGATGATGGGCTGCCATGCCCAAGTACATATGGCCATGGGTCAAACCCCGGTACCCCCAGTGAACATCCCACTAAAATAGACACCTACCCCAAAATGGTACCATTGGTGACGACCCACAGCCAGATCAGGAGTCTTCCTGCGTGAGTGGAGAAAATGTTGAAGCGCAAGCAAGCTTGCAGGGCTCATGCAAGAAGGCTCAGGCAGTTTGGTGAGGGTCAAACAAGTGATAGTTGCTGTGCTCAGGCCAGACACCCTGCCTGGATGGCCCGGTGCTCAGGGGTGCTTTTGCAGATAACTGGCCCCTCATGACCTGGGACGCCTTATGTGCATGTTACCATGACACAGTACATCTATGGGCCAAAAACACATCTCACTCAGGACTTGCTAAGTTTTGAAACATGTAGCATGGGACCATATGTTTAAGCAGAAGCTGTGCTGGAATGAAACCACCAGTTGTCACACATCACTGCAGTGCTCCAGGCTTGGTGCGATTGCACAACTGCCGCTTCAGGTGCTGGCCTGGCTGGACAAGGCCTGGCACAACTCACTGAGGCTGCTCAGTGAGGGGTGGCCAGTGAAATGCAGTGTATGTTTTGCTTAGCCAGTAGGGGGCTAGTGGCATCAGTTTCAAGTGCTGGGGCCAATGACGGCCTTGCTGCAAACATGACATAAACCTAGCACCCGCCTCACAACCTGCAATCCAACTAGCTTGCTTGGCCCCTGGTGTGGGCATTCTTTGCCAGTTCTTGTAGCTCGTTTGCTGAATTGAGGGTTTCTGTCATCATGGTTGCCATGCTACAACATGCCATCATGCATGTTGAGCTTGCAAATTATTGTCACATGTTAGGGGTTGTTTCTGTTGTCCCTGTCCGTTTAACATTGTCATGTCATATGTCCAGTTCCACAATGATGCCCAGTGGACATGTCTAGTTTTCACAGGAACTGCATTTCCATACCCAGTGTAGTTAGGGCTGCCCCCACATAGCCGCCTAGCTCTCTAATCCCATACCTCCCAAGAAGTAAGTTTTCCAACAGATGAATGACCATGATGATGGTGTTGTGGACTACAATGCAAAGCTGAAGCTGTCAACCCTGAAGAACACAACCGTCTTAGGTTCTTGACGGGCCCTTGCCCCACAGCGTTCAGCAACTGGCACCGATCGCACGTGTTCACAGGTACTTCCCCTGCCTTGCGT
>CAUJNA010001578.1:2500-67221 GCA_963377175.1 Effrenium voratum
TGTGTGCTTGCTGGCCGTTTTTTCAAACTGAGATCATGTGACTCAATGGCTTTTACGCACGCATGGGCCGAGGGCCGTAATCAAGAGAGACAAGGCAACAGATATAGACAATTAAATAAATAAATATATATATATGGTTCCGGTCGGCGAGCGGCCACCCCCCCCCCCAATGGTATCCCCCCCCACTTGGGGGGGGGGGGGTGCCTTGTCGCCGGCCGGGGTACGACTCTCGAAGCCTTGGCCCTAACCGGAACCCACCAGCGGGCCCACAGGGGGGGAGAGGATTTTGCAAGATGACCATAACCTGCAAACCCAGCGGGCCCACAGGGGGAGCGCACACCGGGGTACGACTCGAAGCAAGATGCCCTAACTGGAACCCACCAGCGGGCCCACAGGGGGGGAGAGGCCTTTTGCAAAATGACCATAACCTGCAAACCCAGCGGGCCCACAGGGGGAGCGCACACCGGGGTACGACTCGAAGCAAGATGCCCTAACTGGAACCCACCAGCGGGCCCACAGGGGGGGAGAGGCCTTTTGCAAGATGACCATAACCTGCAAACCCAGCGGGCCCACAGGGGGAGCGCACACCGGGGTACGACTCGAAGCAAGATGCCCTAACTGGAACCCACCAGCGGGCTACCATGACCATGGCGGGGGAGGGGAAAAAATGGTTATAAGGGGGGCCCTGGGGTAGGGTATTTTCAGTTCAAGGTTTCAGGGGCAGGGTTCATTTTCAACAAGCAAACCATTTTGTCCAAAACACCAAGGGGGATTGTGGGGAATTTTCCTAAATTTTCTCAACATTTTTTACAATTTTTTCATTATGAAACAGTCTAAGATTTCATCATTTTCAAGGTTCGGGTTTCAGACAATTTTATGGCTTTCTGGGGTTTCAAGTGTTTATTAATATTATAAGATAATAATATTAATAAACTTAGTCATCATCACTAAAATCATAAGTACCCATATAATTAAACCAGTCTATAATCAACCTTTTCTTTTCTAACAAATGACAAACGAATTTATGGTAAAACTCATTATTAAAAATGTTTTTATAAACGACTTTGTCTTTGTTTTCTATATATTGCAATTTCAACATTTTAAGAAAATCCCTACACATCGAGATGCTAAAATCTTTACAAGATACATAACCATCAGTATGATTAAAAAGTAAATTATAATGAAATTGAGTAGCGGTTTCATAATACAAGATTAACCTATTATCGTATCCATACTCTTTTAAGGTTTTGTCTAAACCTGTTGTAAATATTGTCCGTAATGACTTTTTCGTCGGACATTTATTTAACCTCGTCATATACCAAATCCACTTATCCATTTCTTTTAAATTGTCAGGTTCGTTTTTCATTAAATGTTTTGTAATGGTGCATCTTTTACAACATACAAAACTCAAAATATTATCAATGATACAGTCAGGAAATATGTCATTTGCTTTTTTGACTTTGTTGTTGTATATCTTACAACCACGGCATTTTACAATTTCTTTTGTCAATTCTTCTCTGATACACTTATTCATTTTTTTCTTAATATATTAAGGGGTCATTTCTTTAAGTAGTTTTATTTTTTCTTCTTGCCTCTGCTACTTTTTGTGTCAGCGCTTTCTGGGCTTCTGCTCCTGCTTCTTGTTTCCATTTGTTCCCTCGTCCATTCACTACCTCTTGCTATTTCTTCGGGTGACCGACTTCTGCTTCTCGTTTCCATTTGTCTTATACCCCATTGACTGCCTCTTGCTCTTTCTTCTGGTGAGTGACTTCTGCTTCTTGCTTCTACCTGTCGTCTTGTCCAGAATGATGCCCTTGGTTGTTCTTCTTGTTCTTCGGATTGAATGGACGGTGAGGATGACTTCTTTTCTCGTTTGAATAATTCAAACACACTCTTGTCTTCTCCACCTAAAAATATGTTTCTTAATGACTTTATTTCTTGGCTTTCCTCTTTCTTATCTTTTTCGGTTGATGCTGATGACGATGATGATGTTAAATGAAGACTTTGTAAATCTTCCTGCTTTTCATCTTTTGGTTCATCTTTTGGTTCATCTTTTGGTTCATCTTTTGGTTCATCTTTTGGTTTGGTCCTGAAGTTGCATTACTATAAATTTCATCAGTAAAATCTTTTGCTATATATCGTGTTGTTTGTGCGTCTGCCTCGTTGTTTTCATAAAACTGTGATGTTGGCGCTACTTCATCAAACATATCAGGGAACAATTCATGTTGAAGAACTTGTTTATCAGTTTGAACCCTAGCATTCAATCGTAGTCTCCTATCGTATTTTGAAAGGTCAAAATCATCAAAGTCTATATTATTAATTGATGTGTCAAATGTCTGTCTTTCAGGGATGATTTCAATTTTTAATCTGTGTGTCATCGCTTCTTTCAACATTTCATCAAATGTAGGGCGTCGTCTTAATCCATAATATTTATCAGTCATATTAAATATTATAGATTATTTATTGTTGGGTTGCTTTATGGACGAAGTATTTATTATAAACATTGTCCTCATAATATTTTTGTAGTTTAACCTTCACTGCGTTTCTATCTACTCCTGTTGTATTGTTATATTCATCTAATAATTCTTTGAACTCATCATATTTAACAGCGTTAATTACATTGAATTGATGTAGTTTTGAAATTATACTATCCATTAAACTTCTTTGATTTTTTGCTAAATATACCGGCCACATCCACTTTATACCACTTAAATAATTTTTGAAAATTCGTTCATCATCAACATCTTCATTTTCAACATTTTGTAATTCCATTTCGTTTGCTTGTTCTTGCATTTCCATTATCTCAGCATTAGTAATGGTTGTTTGCGCGTCATCGTCATCATCCTTACCTTTTTTCAATGCTTCTACTTCAACTACAGGGTCGTCTTCGTCTTCTTCTTCCTCTTCCCCTTCCTCTTGTTTAGTTAACGGTTCTAATTCTGGCATTTCATCAGCGGACACCATTGAATGAATTTCTACACCTTCTGGTATTGATTGTTTTGACACAGCACTTGCCATTTCATCGTGTTGTTCTCTCCAAAGTCTCATTTTTTCAGCAAGTTCTTCTTTCTGTTTGTTTGCTTCCGCCAATCTTTCATTAATGAAAGACTGCTGTTGTTTCAGTGTGTCATCAAGTTTAGATCTTACACTACCACCGTCCGACGACGCTTCTTTCATAACTTCTTCTCTTCTGTTCAGTTCTTGTTTCTTCTGAATATCCAAAGCATCTTTATTATCAAACTGACTACCGTATTGATTTAATCTGTATCTGGTTGCTTTTCTGTCTATTACATTTTCAATTGATGGACGGTTCTCATCTCCTACTAATGTTTCTTTCAATAGTTCATCATAATTCTTTCTTACTGTTAGTTGTTCCTTTGTTTGTATTCCATCTGGTGACCGTGTGTTGTCTAATATGTTTCTTATTCTGTCTAACTCTTTTCTATAACTTTCGGTTCTGTTGCTTTCAACTAAATCGTTTCTATACTTTATTAATGCTCCTTGTGATTGTTTCGCTTCCAGTGTGTCCTTCAACTGTTTAAAGTAATTCATACGCGAGGCAACTCCCCATAAATCTGAAACGTCATAATGGCGTTCTACTTGTGGTGCTCTTTTGAATTCTACATTTCTATGACTTCTCATAAGCATGATGTATATATTATAATTAGATTATTATTTAAAACATTGATGAAGATAATTTGTTTATTTTTTCTTGTTTATCTTGTTTTTTCTTTTGTTTAAGTTCTTCATAATGTTGGTTTAACAGTTCTGTTGCTGTGGGTTTCTTAATGGTTTCTTTAATCACTTCTTGCTTAATCTCATTCTTAATTTCTTCTTTCAATTCTGGTTGAATCTTTCTAATATTCTTTTGTGGATTGACTGGTAATAATTCAGTAGGCACACCCTTACAATTCTTAGGATGTGAAAAACGAAGTGATTTAGCATTCATAGATTTACCACATTTTTCACATTGGACTACTTCAATTTCTTTCTTTGTTCTTGGTAATGCTTTTGCTTTTGCTTTTGCTTTTGGTTCGTCTATGGTTTCTTTTGTTGGTTCTTCAGTTGGTTCTTCTGGCGTTGGTTCTTCATTAACTGTTTCATTTTGTTCAACAACCTCATTATTAATAGGTGCTTCGTCTGTTTTAGTTTCATTATTAACATCTACTACCTCAATACTTGTCATATAATATATTCTATATATTTTCTATTAAATTTCTATATAGAATATATTTAAATAATATCACTTTTTACGAAAAGTAGACTCAGACTAACATTAACCCCATTCAAATTAATTTCATTACCTAATGAATTAGACAACCAGAAGTCTAACTGTTTAAAGCTTCTATTTGACACATCCAAGTAATCGAGAGGGTTCATTTCATTATCAAAGACAATTCCCGCGTGTGGTGCTGTGACCGGCACTTTCTTAACAACTGTGCTATCGCCTGTCCTTAAATTTACTTGATTATAATTAGACAATTGAGAAGAATGAATATAAATATTTCTAATAGGTTGAAGATTAATAAACTCAGACACATAAGGATTATTGTATTGATAAACTGCAACTTGATAATTTCCTAAAACTTCATTAACAGACTGTAAGTTATTAACATTAAAACTTCCATTCCATATATAATCTGCATATGTTAGTTTCATTTGTTCATCAGTTAATACAGCGAACTTTCTATCAGCATAGTTTGAATAAATTGTTATTTTATTAGTTTTTACACTGTAAGAAATTTCATAAGTATTTGAGAAATTAGCATTATCAACAATACCATTTATTTTTGCCTTTAATTCTGTCGCTAGTTCTGTGCCAGTATATACTCCTTCGTCCAATTGTAACGCTAAATAATGGACATTAGTATTATCTTCATCTGGAACTAACGGAGAAGAATAAAAGTATAGTATATTATTTAATCCTGACTGTATTGAATACCACGAGTTAGGTAATGTTACTTCGTGAATGTAGCAATGAACTCCGTTGTCTGTTTGTAATGTTTCCGGCAATTCAACTTTGAAATTCGATGATGTACCACTAATTCTATGAGCGCTGTCAATATAGACCTTCTTATATGTAAGCATTATTAATTAATTGAGAAATTAATTTATATCTTTATTTATATGATTAATAATAAAAAGTTAATTTATGAAATGAAGCATGGGAAAATTAAACATTATCAACCTTATAAGAAAACAACTAAAATAACTGATGTTATGAAACAAACTGACAAAATATTAAATAGTTATTATCCTAATTCAAATTTAACTGATGCACAAGGATTAAGTAGAGCATATGGCAATGGTAAAGGTTTTTATATTGATGGTGATAAAATGTATATAAGCGGAACATTTGGAAAAGGAACGTTTGGAGGTGCTGTTAATGACATTCTGGCGGATGTAGGACTTCCCTTTAAAATGACAAAATATTCACAACGATATAAAGACACATCAACAGCATTGGATGAAAACCATGAAGTTAAACATCTTATAACACATAGTCTCGGTTCAAGTGTAGGGGCACAAATAACAAAAGATTATCCTGAAAGAGAATTAACTTTAACCACTTACGGTGCGCCGTTTATATCACATAGGTCTAAAATTACCGATGATTACATTAATTTTAGAAGTATCTTAGACCCTGTTAGCATTGCTGACCGTGGCGCTATAACTGTTTATACTGGTTCATTAAACCCCTTTACTAATCATGATTACATAACTGGATACGGTGATATGGGGCGTGATGTTTCAAGAAGTATTTATCCGGTAAGGGAGATATTATAATTTGTTAAATAATTAAATAAATAAATAATTAAATAATTAAATAAATAATTATATAGTATTATATATGTATAATCAGTTAAAAGAAAACTTGACAGAAAGTGAAACAACATTTAAACCATTAACACTTGTAGAAAGATTAAGGGATTTAAATAGAGATAATAAACGAACACATGTAAAATGTCAGTGTGGGTGTTTCATTATTAGGAGTGTCAGAGTTAGACCTGACTATATTGATTATAACTGGATTATTTCAATTTATAATATGTTTGTACCAAAATATATAAATGGTTATGTCCTCATCAATGACAACACTAACAATTGTAATCACACTCAATCAGACCTTGATGAAATAGTAAAAAGAAAAAACGCAAAACTATTTTCATATTATTGTTATGATACAACATAAGAAATATGACAATGAAACAACGGATGATATGATTAAGAATGAAAATAAAAAGTATAAGAAAAGTACATATGAAGAAATTAGAGAATTAGTAATGGAGAAAGAAAAAGGGAATAATCCAGTTGAAGATAAGATTAAGAAAAAGAAAATGAAAATATTTAAAAATAATAATAATTCTAATCAAAAGGATTACACTAAATTATTTAATTTAGTTTAGTTTAAATTATTTCTAAATTAAATTATATATAGCAATGGAAACTTTTAGTGCTGAAGATATTCTAATTGACAACCTCTCATTTAAATTAAATAAAGGTGCAAGTTATATCAACGACCGTCGTTCTGTCTCGTTTTTTCCTTCTGGGAGTAATATCTACACCCCTTCATTTGGTCAACGTGTGTTGAAAATAGCTTTAAATGCTGAAGATAATACTTGGCTTGACCCGCAGAGTGTAATGGTTTATTTCACCGTTGAAAACACTGACCCGTCAGACAATAAACGCTTACGTCCTCTGTCTCCTGCTTATTCCTTTTGTAGAAGAGCAAGACTAATTGCTGGTAATCAACTTGTTGAAGACATTGATTATTACAACCGAAATCATCACATGATGAGTTGCTTGATGTCAAAAGGAGCAAGAGACAATGAAGACGCCCAGAGTTTTGGTTATAGATATGATGATGATTTAAACACACGTCGTGCAGTTCCTGCATCGGGTCATATTGGTCCTGCATATGACGCTTACACAATTCCAGGCTTTAACAGAAAAATGGTTGTAGGATTTAAACCGATGCTTGGTTTATTCAATCAATTTAAGTATATCCCGTTAAAAGCGTGTCCTCTTGTTTTAGAACTTGAATTAGTTTCAAATTTTACCGATTGTGTTGTTACAGCGGGTGGGTCGAGGTTTCCACCGAGTGGCAACACAGACACAAGCCTTCATACAAATGAGCAGTTCTCAATTAGTAACGCATTCCTTCAAACTGATTTGGTAAGCTTGGACAACGACCTTCATAATAAATATGTTGCACACCTACTTGATGGGAAAGAATTACCTATTACTTATAATACTTATATTTGTCAATCTAATCAAGTTCCCGATGGTTCGTCGTCAATTAACACTACTGTTGTTCGTTCAGTGTCTAAACTCGCTGCCGCGTTCATCAGTTTCAACAAAAGCGGAGTAGGCGATACTCACGTTATGAAAGAATACAACAATTTCTATCATCCTATGTATAATTTGAATTATCAAGACAGTGGATACTACAATTCCGACCTTGATTTAGAATTTCAACTTCAATTAGGGTCAAAACTATATCCTGAGTATCCTTGCCGTTCATTAACACAAGCATTCTATTATTTACGAAAAGCATTAAATTTACCATTGTTCCATCAACACCATTTATCAATTGAATATTCTGCTTATCGTGTTGATAAGTTTATCTTTGCTATGGATTTCGAAAAGGTTCCCGATAGTTCATATACTGGAATTAACACAAAAGCAGGGCAACAACTTTTAATTCGTGTGAAACCTATTGGAAGTATGGTAACAGCAAATATGCCAGATACAATATATATAACATTAGTATCAGAACAAATATTATCCATTAGAGACGCCGGAGTTCAGATTTTGGATTAAGAATAAGTAAAAATGATAATATTAAAAATAAATAAATATTATCATTTTCTACTATTAATATATAATGCCTTCAATAAATTTAACAAACTTTGAGAATGTTGTAGCGCACACAATTAGCGAAATCAATTCTACAAGCGGGGTAACAAACATTAGAAACATATACGCTAATCAATCAGATATAATTGATTTACTCAACAACAAAGCAGACCAAGTAGATACTTACACAAAAGCACAGATTGACGCTAATTTTTATGATATAACTGAAACATATGACAAAACAGAAATTAATGTATTATCAAATAATATTAGTTCAAATACATTTTTAATAGGTAATCTGACAATAACTTCAAATACAAATTTTAATAATATGTCATCAAATACACATTTAATAAATAATTTAAATGCAACATCAACAACACATTTTAATAGCATCAGTTCCAATTCTAACTTAATTAATACACATTTTAATAATATTTCATCAAATACACATTTAATAAATATTTTAAATTCTACTATGACAACTAATTTTAATAATATTTCTTCAAATACTAATTTAATTAATACAAATATTAATAATATTTCATCAAATACAAATTTAATAAATAATTTAAATTCTACTATTACAACTAATTTTAATAATATTTCATCAAATTCTCATTTAATATCTCAATTACAAACAGGTTCATTTGATAGTGATTTATATTATAATAAAATAACAACTAATAATTTATTATCAGAAAAATTAGATACATCAGTATTAAATAATACATTAATTCATAAATAATATAACAACAACATCGATTTTTAAAATAGCAAATTTTGGAAATTCTAATAATTTTTATGAAATGTACAATAATTATTTTGATAGTTATGTTTATGGAAGTTTGACTGGTTCAACAATGTTTTTAAACCAGCGAGGTTTTGGAGATGTAGAAATTAATAATTCTTCAATTTTTCAAAATGATAAAATAATATTAAATCATAATACTACAATATTAAGTAATTTACAAGTATCTGGTTTATTTTCGTGTTCGTCTATTTTAGATATAGCGGGTTCAGATAATCGTTATGTTTTACAATCAGATGGATTAAGTGGATTAATATCGGGAAATACAAATACAAGTAATTCAATAATTACAAATGATAGCGCGCAAGATACATCAATAAGTCAAAAATTAGACAAAGTTAATACAACTGCACAAACAGTAAACTCTCCATTAATACTTAGTTTAACAGATAATACCAATCCAATATTTAGAATCCAGGACGCAGTTAGTAATCAAAGACTGGAATTTAAACGAGGATGTCAGTTAGACTCTTATCAAGGACTAACAGGTGCTACGCCTTATAGGCTCTGGCTCGGATGGAATACAGGTGATGTTATTATTGGACGACCTAATAATGCTTCAAGAATTACAATTAATGGTAATGTTCATACTTCATATAATTTTGCTCAAGCACACGGAACATCATATTTTGAAGGTGCTGTCTATATGAAAGGAAATTTATTTACAAATAATGATTTTTCAACGGATATTAAAACAAAAATTGATAATATCAATACTTCAATAAATGGATTAGAACCATACTTAGAAACATATGTACCTGATGCAATAGAGGGTTTTTATATACATCATCCTAATTTTGTTGCAGTTAGCGTTGGTGATATTACCAATGCCAGTAACCAATATATGATGTGTGATGGATTAGTTAATAAAACTATTTTTAGTAAACCTATAGATGTACTAGGTAATATTTATACAAATGCTGATGTTAATTGTGATAATGTTAATATTGCTACTGATGGAAAATTAACAATTGATGTAAATTGTGAATTATATCGATATGTTAGTGCTTTTTCATCTTTTGATATGAGGAATACTGATGCTAATTCTTCAATTCGATTTATCGTTGGGGACCCCGCTGTTCAGTCTAACATAGTCGGGGCAGTTAATATTACTACCGGATGGACATTTAATACCGCTACTGCTGATTTTATGGGTAATTTATTTGCTGATGATGTTTATGTTAAAACCAATGGAGCTCTTCGTTCTAACCATATAGCGCCTAATGGCGGGACTCTCGTTACTATTGATACTAACTTAGCAGTTCAAAATGCATATTTAGCAACTAATACAATACAATCTTTTGATTTAACAACAGTTTCATTTTTAAATGATATTTCCATGACTACTGGAACAGACTTAAAGCTTGGTACGAGTGAAATATCGACATATTATGACGGTACAAATCTAAGCACAATTGATGTAATATTCAGAACATCAAACACAGCTTTTAGAATTGCTGATAGCTCGAGTACTCCATCGGTTTTATTATCTATTGATAAAACATTTGGAACGGCGATAAATACTAACAGTTTTACAAATAATGCCCCATCAACTTTTAATGAAAATGTAACAGTTGTTAATACAAAAACATTATTTGTCAATGATATTCAAGATGCCTCAGGCGATGCTATTGATATTACCGCTGGAACTGTAACCATAAATGGAAGTTTAATAGATAATTCTGATGCAAGATTAAAATATGATGTAGATTTACTTAAAAGCAATTGTATTAGTATGATTAAGAAATTCAAACCTAAAAAGTTCAAAAGAAAAGATAGAGACGATAAGGATGCAATCCATATAGGTTATATTGCTGATGATTTATTAAAAGCAGTTCCAAAAGAAATTAGTAATGTAGTTCATAGCAGTCGCGAATATTTAGGTATTGAATATACAAAAGTACCAATATTATTGCATAAAGCTTTACTGGAAGTAATAGATAAAGTTGAAAAATTAGAAAAAGAAATTAAGGAATTAAAAAGAGAAAAATCTAAATAATAACATATAATGGGTATTGGTCAAAGCAAAAACGAAGAAAATAACAGTATGGAAGACATTAAGAATTTAAGAGTAGATGAAAAAACGAGAGCGGATACTTTAATAATAAAATCTATTCAAGAATGTGTAACGAGAATAGAAAAGTTAGAAAATCAAAAATCGGACAAACTATTATATAAATTACCTGCGTTGAATTTATGCAACGCTTCATTGATTTAAATTAATAATATTAATATGATTCATTAACATTATTAATTAAAAAATATGAATAAAATTTACTAATAAAACTTTGTCTTTCATAATTGATGACTTTAATAGTTAACATAATATATTTGAATATTTATTTTATTTTAAATGATTTTTCAAATCTAACATATTTAGTTATTTTTTAATCATCTGGCACTCTTGTTGAACCACCATCACTATAATTATCACTATCACTATCAGTATCATTTTCTATACGAATATGTTCTTCTAATTCTTTCCTCATTTTTTCTGCTTCCTTAAAAGTAATATGACAATCACTTTCAATATGGTTAACAGCATCCTTCATTAAAAAAGTTTCACCACATTCACACTTTACTACTTGTTGCAGTCGTTGCTTCCGGTATTCTTGAATTTGTTTTGGTATATCGTCGCCGAAAAACCTTACTGGTTCTTCATATATAATTCTTTCTTGAAACATTTTTAACATTCTATAATATATAATAGATTTATTTATTTAATTAATTATTTAATTATGTGTTTAATCAATAATTTCAGGTGTTTCTTCTGGTTGTAATGATTTTAGGTAATCTTGATGTTTTGTTGTTTTTAAATGTCTAGACAAATTCTTCTTAGTCATGACAGCGCCACATTCACAAACAATCAAGTTTAATGGTTCGGTTTGACCCATTTTGTTGCTATGTTTTTTAGTTTGTTTATGATATTTCAGTTCATAAATGCACACTATCTCTCCGCATTCACATTCTACCTTCTGTCTATGCTTCTCATTAATTTCCTCCTTTTTTCTGTTGTAATAATCTCTTTTACTTTCACTGACTTTTTCCTTGTTGTCAATGGTATATTGTTTTTGATAAGCAATTTTGCTTTCTCTGTTCTTCTGGTAATTTTCTTTCATTTGTTCTAATATTGTGTCTTTCTTATTTTCATAACGTTCTTTTCTATACACCTTAAAATACTCTTCATTTTCTTTCATATAGTTCTTGTTCTTTTCATTCAGTCTATCTCTATTATCATCCCACCATTGTTTTGCTTCTTCATCTGTAATAAATGGTTTTCTGTTATTAAGTGTTGCTCTGTATAATTCTATGTATTCTCTCTCTTTTTTCAATGCGTCTAATCTTGTTTCACAGTTTTCTGTTGAAATTTTAACCATATTCCAATTCCCCCAATTTCCATTCTCACGGATAAAATGATAAACAGGTAGATGGTGCATTTTGTTGTTCGGGTTAGTACAACTCGTTTTATGTCTGTATTTTCTTTTTGTAAAGTTTAATGTATGACCAATGTATATTTGATTGATACTTAAATCATTACAAACAAGTTTATAGAATATGGTATTTGAATACTCCATACAAACTTTAGGCATTGTATAAGATATTATAATACTTAATCTTTAAATCTTATTCTTCAGATACTTTTAAATAATGTGAAAAGTTTGTCATAAAGATACGGTTAGGGTCTTTTTGGAGAAGGTTAATATATAAAAAGCTATGTGGTTGTTCAGTTGCTTTTTCATATATTTTATAAATTAGTTTCTTGCTTTCGTGTAAATTATCGCTTCTAACAATTGCCGATAATTCATCTTGCAATATTTCTATCTCTTTAAAATTTCTAACTTTATAATAAAACAAATGACTTATATTTACCCTAATAATTGGTGGTACGGTTGATGATTTCTGAAGACTGACAAGCGTTGATATTCCACGATGTCGACCTCTACAGAATAAAGAATTTAGCAATTTGTTATTTCTTGTTATTGCTGGATTATCAGATGCATCATCCAATATAACTAATATATTAAATAACTTCTTCATTCCTTGTTTTTTCTGATATTCAATTATTTTATTTTGAGTTTCTATAACTCTTTCTAAATCTTCAACATTGAACTCATCCCACCAACACGGTTCTTTATCAGTATCAACTTTTAAACCTTCTTTAATGTATTTTTTAACAGGCAACCAAATGCTATCCAAATTTACTGATGGAGACCAGATAAAAATTCTTTCAAATGCTCCTCTATAAATATCAAGTATCATTGATACAAGTAGCGTCGATTTTCCAGAGCCAGACGGGCCCACAATCATCGCTCTCATCGGCAATTTAGGGACGACCTCGTGCTTGCTTTGCTTAAAGTCATATTTGATTTCATCAATTGGTTTTACATCAGGCATAATAAAAATAATATTAAAGATATTTAGAAAATAAATTATATTTATTATTGAATGGAACATCTTTTTTATGATATGCTGGTAGTGAATATCATAAAAACGGAACAGGTTTCCATTGCTTCAATCAGTAAGCATTGAAGCTAATTAGTTTGAATTAGTTTGAATTAGTTTGAACCTCGCTTGCGTTGTCCAGTGCAATGAAAACTCCAAGTGCTGTGCCCCCATCAATATTCTATTATGCATGAAATAATAACATTAAATAATTATTTCATCTTATTATTTATATGAATAGGAGTTATTCAGATTATATTGATATAATAGATAAAGTAAAAAATATAGAACAAGTTGTTATAACTGATAATAAATTTAAGAAAGTATGCTATTTTGTTTTAGAATTAATTAAGTTTGTGATACAATATATTAAAAATATAAATATTAATATAGATGGGAAGAAAGAAAATCAAAAAGAATAAGACAGAACCAGCTGTATCTTCAACAGATGAAGATAAAGAAGAAATTGTTGAAGAAACATCAGTTATTGAGTTCGCTTGCCCGATGTGTAAAAAAATATTACAGACGAAGAATGAATTATCAATAGAAAAGAAAGGAAACTGCAAATGCAGTTGTATACCAGTTGGTTTTAAAATAAGTAAAACAGATAAAAAAATGAACATTGATAAAACTAAAGACGGCATCAACTTAGAAACAGATGCACATAATATTTCTATCAAATTTGGAAATGAAGCTACACACTCGGAAAATGGCGATAACGAAACACAAGAAACTATTAAACAAATGATGAAAAATTAGCATTTAAGGAGTAGATTTAACACCACTTCAAACGCATAAATAAATATATAAATATTTATATAAATATTTATATATATAGAAATGTCAGAAAATGGTGATTCTACAATTAACGATTTAATGAAAAAGATTATAATTATTAGTAAGAATATTAAAACATTAACTGAACTTATTAAGAATATCGATGAAAAAATAAACCAACCTAAAAGCAATAACGAAGACGATAAGGAGAAGATGGATAAAATCTTTGAAAAGAAACAAATAGGACGTCCTGCAGGTTCGTTTGAAGATAAGCAGAAACAATATATGGAAATGTTAAACAAAGGGCGTATTAAACAACCAAAATCTGAAACATTAGAATATTACAAACTGTTTAAGAACGAAGAAGGAAAATACGAAATAAATGATTAAATAAAACTACTTAAAGAAATGACCCCTATATATAATAGAGAACTAATGACTACATTAAAATGCGGTTGTAAAATTACAGGAAACAATTTGGATTTTGAAAAAGAAGTTAAAAATGATAGAGGATTAATTGAAAAAATACATAGAATGAGTTATTACCATAAACATTATATTAATATTTGTGGAGAGTGTGAAAAGAAAGCAAATATATTTAATGATATGGAGAAAAAGAAGATAGACATTGAAAAAGAACAGTTTAAAATAATATGTAAAGAACCTGAAATAGATGAAGGGATGAGTTTTGAAGAAATGGTAGAAGCGGGAATTTTACTTCCAAATGGAGTAAGTTAAATCAATACTTCTTAATATTATTCATAAATATTAAGAATTATTTTATTCTATTCTTTTTAAATAATGAGTAAATTATCAAAAGATGAGGTTTTACATAAACTTTATTACAATGTTGAAACTGGGTTCGGTTCAGTCAATGAGTTATACAAACAAGCAAATAAAGAAGGACTGGGTATAACATTAGATGAAGCTAGGACATTTATGAAAAAGCAACCTATCAAGCAGGAGAAAGGATATAGCAAATACAACAGTTTTTCAGCACCTTTCGCAAGGTATGAATATCAGTTAGACATAATGGATATGATTTCACTGATGAAGGCAACGGGCACATCAGATTTAAGCAGTCCAAGATATGGATTAATATGTATAGATATATTCAGTAAGAAACTACACATTGAACCGATGAAGGTTAGAGACGGTGAGACTGTTTATAAAGCAATACTTCAATGCTTCAAAGTATTAGGTCATCCGATGAGTATTTATACAGATGATGACGGGGCATTCGCATATAAGAAATTGCAAGAGTATTTAAAAGGTGAAGCAATAAGAAGCATTATAACATTGACACACGCTAATGTTGTTGAACGCTCCATTCGCACAGTTAAAAAGATGTTGGGAGACAGAATAAAAGCGACTGATAGAACTTGGACGAGTTTATTGCAAGCAGTCTTAAACAAGTATAATCAACAAATGACACACGGAACGACAAAACTTACACCTGATCAAGCACACAAAGACGAAAACGAAGTAACAGCAAAGGCGAACTCGTTGATGAAGGAAAAGTATTTACGAAAGTATCCTAAATTAAATGTCGGTGATAAAGTCAAAATTTATAACAAAGGAAAAGGAAATTACACATCAAGAAAAGAAACCACAAGCCGGTGGCACAATACTATATACACCATTTCAAATGTAGGTCGTGATATGATGCTTGACAAATATTATGAAATTGAAGGGAACACCAAGAAATATAACAGACACGAATTACTCTTAATAAATGAATAACATTATTTTAAGATAATGTTATCAATTTGTATTAGTTAAATATTTATAACATACTTTCTCAACAGCATTCTGATAAGCTCTTTCTCTATGAATTCTTTTACATTTATCAGTCCTTAAATGCTTTGCCATATTAGACTTATTTTTAATCATACAACTGCATCTTTCACATTCTAATGACTTATCATTTTCTATAAAATACTCTTTAAAGTATCCTTCTTCTTTATATTTCTTGTTCAATACATCGTTATATTTTTTCTTACTTTCCTTTTCCTTTGCCTTCTTAATTTCTTCCTCTGTATCCGTGCTGAAGTCTGAAACTTCACCCTCAATAGAATTCCACAACAAATCAAATTCATCATTTGTCATAGAAATTTTATTTTTATTGCCATCTACAATAAAGCAGGTCATTTTACTTAATATATAATATAATTATTTCTTTAAGTATATTTGTAAATTCTCTATGCTATGATGCTATAGTGTCGCGAAGCTCACTAGGCTATTACTTCGTAATAGCGTAGTGTCCATAGGGAACTGAATTAATACTGTCTATGTAAAAGCGTTTATTCTCATAGGCACTGAGCGATTGTTTTGTTTGTTGGATGCTGTATATTTGATGGGCTTTACTTCTTATGCTGTTGAATGTTATAGTGTCACAATTATTGTTTTTGAGTGTGTCATCATAAGAATTATATGACAGTTCCTTCTTCACTTTATGTTTAACTATTCCTTTGCTCTTCTTTTCTTCTTTTGATTCATTATGAATCTTGAAACAGTATGATTTAGGTTTCAATGCTATAAAGTTTGTTATGATCTTTCCATCTGCTTCATCCTTGAATTTTCCTAAAACTTTCTTGTTTGTTTTATCATAACATTTGTGGTTAGGGTCATAACCACTGAAATCCATATAATCCTTAATGTCATTAAAGTCATCATATACATCTTCGGTTTTAATATGTAATACAAAACTGTCAGTATCAGTATATAACATTCTGATATTATTTTTATATTTCGGTTTCATAATGTCATAGTAAAATGAATACATATGTTGTTTTGATAAATCTAAAATACTCATTCCTACATATATTGGTTTATTCAATTTAACTACACTTTTTGCTTTTTCAACTCCTATAAGATTTTCATTGATGATATGCCTGTATTTGAAATTTGGATTATTCACACATTTTTGGTAGCGTTCAGGTGTATCAACCAGCTCAAAGTCAATGTGTTCTCTCACATTTTCCATAGTCTTGCCGTATACAGCGTTGTTCATTAATTTGTACATATCTTTTGAAAAGTCGCTTGTAGCGTTCTTTCGCTTCTCTGTGTTAAAGTCAATCCACGGTTTCAACCATTGCTTGTGTCTAAATTCTATTACTCTGTTTATTTTCTTGATTTTAAGTCCTTGTTTCAAATAGAATTTTAAAATGTCAATATGTAAAACATAATTTTGTTTATCCATAACATTTAGTATCAACTTGTTTGTTTTCTCATCTTTTGGAGCATGATTAAAATGATATGCTTTGTAGGTTTCTTTCTGATAATCACTAAGCATATCTGCTGATACACTCATAATTTCTGGTGCTAATGGGTAATCAGTATGTTTGTCGTGGCATTCTTTCGGATATTCTAAATCAACATCTAAAATATATCCTTTGCTACTGTAATCACTATTGTAATATTTAATGTCTTCTTCTGTAAAATTATCTTTAACAAATTTAATATTTTTGTATGGTAGTTTTTTACACATTGCTAATCCATAAAGATTATTAGCATCTAAATAATTGATGTAGGACGATGGCTTTGTTTCATCATAAGCATCTCCCATATACTTATTATTAGCAGTTGCTTTTCTCATTGAAACCTGACACATACCGCCTCTTAGTCCTTGCTCTATCATTTTATAAACTTCTTCATCGTGTAAAAGTTCAAGTTCAATTCCTGTTTTTAATAGCATCGCGTCCCAAGCAAAGTTAGGCAAAGTGTAGTAATGGGCGGGGTCTAATTCATAATCAGTTAAACATTGTTTTCTGAAATTCTCATATACATCTGTTAATAATAATACATCGGTTTCTAAATATAAATCGTGATATTCACCAAGGTTTTTGATGTTAAAGTGCTTCCATATTAGTTTTGCTCTTTCATAGTCAGCATCGCTTATATCTTCTTCACTTAATCTACTATAAAAATGTTTCTTTTCTGGTAGTTCAGTGTCATTAAATTTATTGAAGTCATTACAATAATCATAAGGATAAACTCCCTTTTCTGTCAGTAAAAATAAATCTTTTTCATTTTTTATGTATTTGCCTTTGACACTGTATTTAAAATGTTCCTGCCAGTTGTCCCTTAATTTATTATCTTCATATTTTGTTAATTTAACAAGTTTATCTAATGATGATGACAAGAAACTGAAACTATCCTTAAATTCAAGTCTGTTTAACGAAAAGGTAATAAACTTCTCACTGTTATGTGCTATTACTGATATTTGTTCTTTCTTTGTATTTAACTTTTCAAGATTAGAAATTATTAGGTGAGCATCATAGTTTTTAAGATTGTGAAAGAATACTGGTATATGATATTTTTTAAAACAATAGTCTATATTGCATTTCATATGTGCCGCTCCTCTGTATAATCCAGTGAAGTGGCAATGGTCAGCAACTTTCTTTTTCGCTTCTACTCTGTTGTCAAAATTATCATTGCATAAGAAACACTTTTTAGCTTCTAAATGTTTAATTTCATCTAAATCTGACATAATCATATCTTTTGGATTTTTCATTTGTTTCATTACATCGTCTCTAATATTGTTTAATGTATCACAAAATTTATCCATACAATCTTGACCTCTATATAAAAATGGTTTCATTTCTCCACTATAAGCATTAACAAGGTTAAGCATATAACCGCTGGGTTTATGGTTCTGATAAGTCCCTTTGATGCCTTCTGATGTTTCTGTTGTTAAACATTCAAAATCACCGTAAATAACAAAGGGCGCTTTCAGTTTCTTAAAATGCTTTTCAAACTTCATTGTTGTTCCTTCTTCTGGCATTTTTGTTTGTTGAATGTCATTTGCCATACAACCTTTTGATATGTGAGCATTTAAAAGCTTTTCTGATTGAAAACCGTGCTGACAGTAAATACAATGAAATATCTTTGTTTTGTGATTGTTGGTTTGACTACCCATTAATCTATTATAATCTTTTATTAAAACATAATGTTCATTATCATCTTTTTCAATTCGTAATAGATTGATATGACAAGATGGTCTTTCAATCTTCGTTATTCTGTCTGCTCTGATGGTTTGGTTCTCATCTTCAACATAAACATTAACTGATATAGATTTGTTATTGATTTCTTCAAAATGGTCTATGTCATCATTGGATGCTGGAAAATTTACACCGTCCCATTGAATTAGACTTTCAGTAGTTATTAATTTCTTGTAGTGTCTCATATGTTGCGGATGGTCTTTCTTGAAGACTTCATAAAATTTACATAAAACACAATATTTAAAACATAATTCATCATCATTTTGAATGTTGATACATGCTTTTTTCTTTGAAATCCATTCTGGTAGTTCCATATATCTTCCTGCTCTGTTCGAATTGTATTTGTCGTAGTGGATGGTGATTTTGTTAATCTTATTAATCTTCAATCCTGAATGTTTCAAAGGTGAGTTTTCAATTTGTAATTCAATATCTTTAGGTATATTTTCCAATGCTTTTTTCAAGTCTCCTACATTTGGAATGTTATATCTCCTGCTTCTCATATTGTGTTTTATTTGTATATTTTCCTCAATTGGTTCATCTTCTCCATCATCATCATCTTGCTGGTTAACTTTATCAAACAGAACCTCAACATCAATCAGTAGTTTCATTGATTTTGCTTGTTGTAAAAACTCGGTTAGTTTCTTTTCTTGCCATAAAAGATATGTTAATCCTTTGTATCCCTTGAATGGTATGTTGGATATTGAATATGTGTTGGCATATCCTTTCAATGCTGAAAATGTCTCTGATGTTTTTGCTCCTATTTTTAATCTGTATTTCTGGATTGTTTTAATGCCTCTCATTGTGTTTGATGCTTTTTTTAGAAGATGAAATCGTTTGAAACCTTGTGTGTTGCTGACTTGATTGAGTTTGTTTTGAAGTGATGTGGATAATGGTTTGTCTTTGTTGTAATAGTATTCTTTGTTGTTGATGATTAGTTTTTTCAATGGTTTGTTATTCTTCCCTGTTTTTATTTGACCTTCATTATTGGATATTAGATATTCAATTACTGACCCTGTGCTGTATTCCCCTGCCATTTCTCTATACTATATATGGTATTTTCTCTTTAAGTATATTTGGGGGGCGGGTTTGGGGGTGGGTCTGGGTTTGAGGTTATGGGTGTTGTTGATGTGAGGGTTTAGGGAACAACCCGAAAAGAGTTTGGGAGGACACCCCAAAAACGAGTTTGAGGGACAACCCCAAAAGAGTTTGGGAGGACACCCCAAAAACGAGTTTGAGGGACAACCCCAAAAGAGTTTGGGAGGACACCCCAAAAACGAGTTTGAGGGACAACCCAAAAAAAAAACGAGTTTGGGTGAACACCTGAAAAATAAACACACTGAGAGCCCACCACCGAAGAAGTCCTCATCGTCATCAACCTGGCGGGCGACAGATGCTTTTCGTGACCCTTCACAAAAAAAAAAGATGGTGGACACATCAAAGGTGCAATCGGTCTTTTTCATGTTTAATCTCTTTGAGATTGACGGCAATCCCTTTTTAAAGGGCTTTGATTAAATGTAGGGTTGAAAAAGCAACGGATGCTACAACCCACCAATTAGAGCAACCACAAAATACCATTCACGGATTTCTGTGAATGAATGTGTTTTTTTCACGGGTTTCTGTGAAATGATTTCACGGGTTTCCGTGAATGAATGTGTTTTTTTCACGGGTTTCCGTGAATGGTCAAGATTGCTCTTTAAATCTTACATAAGGGCACAATTTGCACCCTCACGCTCATTTGGTTCATTTGAACCACTACCTCTCAATCGCCTCCTATAACTGCTGATTTCTTCCAAGAGACACTTGAAAGCGTCAATGTTGTAATTGACATTGTTCCCGTGTTCTGAATGGAACTCACGAAGGAAACACTCAATGAAGACCTCCAAAATTTGAGATTTGAGCACAAGCAGATACTCCCGCCATTCATCCACCTGTTCAAACTCCTTGACAACGATGGCGGCAACCTCATAAAGTTTGTCTTCGTTGTATGCTGACCTGCCCTTGAAGACATTCTTGACCCGTTGAAGTTGGTTATCATCAAGAGAGTTCAAGATCTCCTCAACCACACTGCGACCTTCAACTAGATGAGAGCGAACATTTTGAAGTTGGTCAATAATGGGTTGACAAGCTGATGACAAAGGCGCTGGCATTGTCATTGTTTCATTTTGAGGTTGTAGTTCAGCGTGTCTCTCCTTCATCTTCTTCAAAGAAGACTTCGTCACATCCTTCATCACAGCCTCCTTGCTCTTGAAGTAGCGGTTGATTACACCACGATGGCGAGCCATTCCACAAGATGAAGCAAACAGCAAAGAGGGACACCGAGGTTCAGCCAAAACGCTGTGTGAGACAAAGCACATCAATGGTATGACGAGACAATGGAAGTCAACAGTGTGATTACATTGGATATTGAAGAGACTCTTTTTCAACTGGCATCTGTTTGTGAAAGCGGTTTCCTCCCTACCCAAGCAACTGCCATTTGTCGCAACCTCCCCAATCAACACAGCTGTGAGGTTGTTCAGATTAACATATACTTTGAGAGGGGGTACAGCGACCAGACATTGGCAAGTTCAACCTATTGCTCACTTCTCATCAGTGGGCTCATTGCTAATGATGGAGTCATTTTCTCCGTCGGAAGCCTCATCATCATCGTCATCAACGGCGGCATCATCAACGACGATTTCCTCCGCTGCGAAGTGCTTCTCGTAGATGTTGTTGAGCTGGCTGGTAATGCCATCAGAGAAGGAGACATTGAAGACATGCGACATGTCATTGTGCTTTGCCACACTTCCAAACAGGGTGCGAGGGTGACGAACAATGGTGTTGCCGCCGAAGGACAACTTGAGCTTCTTGAACATGGAGTTGGTCAACTTCAAGTTGAACTTTGCGAGCTTCCGGTTAATGACCTTAATGATGGCCTTGTAGACCTCCGACAGAGTGCTGCCGAAAGAAACCTGCAAGGACATAGTGAAGCCTGTGCCTGTAATCGAGAAGACAAGTGTGTGCTCCTTCATCTTGTTCTCTTCCTTCTTCTGTGAGTTGCGGGTTGTGACCTCTTTTTCAATCAACTTCTGGTGGGCAATGATGTTCGCCGCTTGTTGCTTCATCCTGTCATTAACCTCAACGAGTGTCTCGGTTGAACTCCCTGACAGCGAAGTTGGTATCTCATCAAGTTCCATCGCAATCAAGCGGACAATCAACGCCTCTGTCTCGGCATCGACAGCATCCTCGTTGATGGTATTGTATCCCATCTTTGGTGCCATTTTGGAGCACACGAGCGCGGCACACTGCTACACTTTCAATCTTGCTATTGAGCTGACAGGTCTGTTGGAACATCTTTCACAACATGCAAAGCGCACAGTGAGACAATATTGACTGCATAAACAAGCAAGGCGCACCTTTTGTTGATGACGAACAAGATGAGCACATAAAAAGAAAGAAACACACACTACACACAGACCCACCCAACCCAAGAACCGCCCTTGAAGTCGACAGCAACGACCATAAAGTTCAGGATGAGCGACCTGCGAGGAGCGAAGTCGCGTTGTGAAAACAATCCTTGTTATATCAACATTTATAACAGAAACACTTGTATTCCCCTCAGAAAGCCTTAAAATTGTCTGAAACCCGAACCTTGAAAATGATGAAATCTTAGACTGTTTCATAATGAAAAAATTGTAAAAAATGTTGAGAAAATTTAGGAAAATTCCCCACAATCCCCCTTGGTGTTTTGGACAAAATGGTTTGCTTGTTGAAAATGAACCCTGCCCCTGAAACCTTGAACTGAAAATACCCTACCCCAGGGCCCCCCTTATAACCATTTTTTAGGGGGGGGGGTGCCAGACCTCTACCATATATACACATGTCAATCGGAACCCGATCGGCGCAGCCAGCGCTTTTCCATGGCGAGCCATGATCCAAACTGCTCGAGAGGGACGTCCTTCATCCTTGGTGTGGAGACAAGGCAGGGGGTCAAAAAAAAACAATCTCAAAAAGATCCCCCAAAAGCAGAAGCGCCGATCGGTTTTCCTAATCACTCTCCCAAAAAACGAAAGTGTCGATATCCCGGGCTTCAACAATTGGATCCCGAAGCTATATCCAGCAACCCAAAAAAAAACAATTACCATGTGCGCGGATATGCACAATTTTAAACTTGACTCGCGCGGCCATTGGCTCCTGCAGACCATGGTGTGCCGGTCGCAAACCCAAAGGCAAGTGCGGGAATGCCTTGCCACACGGGTGGCGCGATGTATAATGAGTAGGCTCGAACGCACAGGGCAGCTGCATAGGTGCATGCTGCGTGGGCGTGTGTTCCCACTCGGCTCGTTGCGGAGCAGGGCGGTGGCCCAAGTGTTTGACTGGGTCGCCGCTCCCCGCTACCATGGTCGAGTGTTCACGAAAAGCTTTTGCAAAGCCGTCGTGAACACTTTGCACACCGAGCATGGCGTGACAGCTTCGGAGCCGATGCGTGAGGCTCTGAGGCTGCAGAGAGCTTTGCACAGCGCAAAGCGTAGGGCCCGGCTGGCCATGTCGGCGGTGGACAACGCTGAGACACAGGCAGGCCCCAGCAACTTTGATTGCACTCAATCAGCCCAGCCACCATGCCAAAATGGCCAGGCGATGGAGCTACTGCAGCGTGGCTGCACCATATATATATATATGGTTCCGCGCACATGATTTTCCACAGTATCCAACATGCATTTGGCTGGTTATAGCCCCTTACAAAGTTTCACCAACAATGCTGAGGGGCTCGGGGGAGGACAAGCTTCTTGGCGAATTTACGGGCATGCGATGGGCTGGTGTCCTAGCTGTTTCTGCTCAATGTTTGACCCAGTCATGTCAAGGGCCTGGTGGGAGGACAAGCTTCGTGGCGGATTTATTGGCGTGTCAGCCCCTTTTCCACGTAAAAGTTTCACCCGTGTCATCCAAGGTCCTTGGAGGACAGGCTTCTTGGCAGATTTAGGCAGCAAGCATTCTTGTTTGGGGTCTATAGGTGCCATTTCAAAGCCCAAGGATGCCAAGCCTCAAGCAAAACACATATAGATCAATTGATGTGGTGTTTTAACTGCTTATTGTTGGATGCCAGTTTGAAGCCAAGGCTCCAGAGGATCATGCCGAAGGCCCGGCCGAAGTCCTGGTGCCTTGGATGCATGGGGAGCGTTGTCGTGCCACTTAAAGACACGCATGGCTTCTTGTCGCAATTGAAAGAAAGAAAATCAGCAATTTGCAGGACCGAGGGCAAGGGCACAAGGGAAGTGACTTCGTTCGCTCTGCGTGCGGGGTCGGACTTGCGTGTGCTAAGGGATCGCGGGTGCTGCAGTGTCTTGGCCATGACTATTTCTTCCCTCGTGTGTCATACTGAGAGGGCAGTCCACGGCGGGAAGAGTCTCTTGACTGAGTTATGGAATTGTTTGTTTGCAACGCTCAACATGAAAAGCTAAGGGCTGACTCTGATCATGAACAGCCGCATTCTGAGACCCTTGCATGAAGCCCCCCTTTGACCCACGCGTTGCGCTAAGGAATGATCTGGATGGTGAACACTGGGAAGAAGAGCCCCTTGAAAGCAAACAAACCGTTCATTTGTGCATGTGACGGCCGACGCATTTAGGAGTAGCGACACGGAGGAGCCCTGGAGCCTTGGCAAAATATCCCTGCGCTGCATGGCTGTTGCGTATTTCTGTCATTGCTGTAAGGGGCAGCGCTGCAAAGAAGGGTGAGACACTTTGCTGCACCCATCAACTTGCAATCCGTCCAGACTGATCGCAAAGGGAAGTTAAATTTCAGTTGTCTTTCAAACTCTTTCGCGCTGGCTATGACAAGGGATCCACTGCGAAACAAAACTCAAGCTTGCCCTGATACATTTACTATAAGGATGGATCCTGAAGAGGACGAATCCTGGCCAGAAGAGACGCTTGGCCTCTTACATTTTCATTTGTCTCCCAAACTTGCTCATGTCCCGTGATCCTAAGGGCTGGCAATGACAAGCAATCCCCTTGGCTTGGTTCCGGTTTTGCTTGCAAATGGAGCTTGTCTATGTAAGGATGCTTCGCCAAGAGGCATCAGAGGCATCCTGGGCTGGAGAGCGCCTTGGCTTCTTACACTTCAGCTGTCTCTCAAACTTGTTTTGCTCATGGCATGTGGGCCACCAAGAAACCTTTCCTTTCCTTGATTTTTGCACGCTTCCAAGGATGGATCGGACCCTGGCCGGAAGAGACTCTTGGCTTCCAAAATCAAGTTTCTCTTTATCCTCGGCCTTCCCTGAAAGACATCTGAGGGATGTGTTGCCAGCGAGCTCGGATGAGAACCGTGGTTTCAACTGTGCGTGCTTTTTCGATGGAGTCCTTGCGCGGGTGGTTGGAGGGAAGCAAAAAGAACATCACCTATTTCCCTTTTGGTCGTCCACCATTTCAAGACAACACCAGCCCTTGTGGTCCAATCTAGCTATTTGTTGCAGCCAAGGCCCATGACACCGGAAGGGTGAAACTGCATCTCTTTGTTGACCCCCCAAAACAAAAAGCGCAAATCCCAGTTTCCAAATTCAAGATGATCGTTTGTTGCAGCTAAGGGCCCACTGCACAGAGGCACCATCGGTGGATGAGACTCTTGACTGCTTTTTTGCTCCCCCCCCAAACAAAAAAAGAAGAAGAATAAGTACGGCGGTCAAAACTCTATCCGTTTGTCGCAGCTGAGGGGATCCTGAAAGGATGAGACTCTTAATCCCCCCCCCTAGCCAACGGTTGTTGCAGCTGAATCCTTCTGCCATAGGACCATGTGCGTTTTTTTTCTGAGGGCCGTTGATGAGAGTTTCTGGAGCTCGGACGAGACCCTTGTCTGCACACTGCCCCTTGCAAATGTTACCCAATGTTCTGCAGCTAAGGATTCTACAGGAATCCTGGAAGGATAAGACCCTTGATCCCTGGTCCCTTGGAAACATTAGTTGCCCCAGACATGTCACGTTTGCGCAGCTGAGGGACAAGGAAGAATGTTGGAACAACCCGACTCTTGACTAAATCTAGCCCTGACCTTGGCCTGGTCATGTCAACGCAGCTAAGGGCCGCTGACAAACCAGCCTGCGATGAGACTCTTGATTGCACAGCTTCCTTCACCCTCAGCATGTCACGTCAACACAGCTAAGGGAATCCTGGACTACGCACGCTGGCTCCCTCGCAACCCCAACATCGAAAGAGACCCCTGGCTAAATGCAAAAATCCCTTGAAACTCATTGAAAAGTGATTGTGATGGGGAACTGCCTCCTTACATCTCAACTGTCTTTCATGCTTGTTGGCAATTTCTATGGGCTGCCTACGACAAGGGGTCCACCACAAAGGAGACTCTTGGCTTAATTACTTTTTGCGAAAAATGAACTTGTCTATGCGCGCTACAAAGGATGCATCGCCGAGAGGCGTCCTGGACTGAAGAGTGCCTTGGCTTCTGAATTTGCAACTGTATTAGAAACTGGCTCATGCTGTGTGAGTTCTAAGGGGTGGCTATGAAAAGGGCTCCACCGCGAAGCAGACTCTTGGCTTAATTCAAACGTCCATTGCAAATGGGACTTGTCTACGCAGTCTTCTAAGGATGGATCGTGAAGAGGAACCCTGGCAAGAGACCCTTGGCGTCTTACATGTCGAATTTCTTTCAAGCTGGCTCGCGCTGTAGTTTCTAAGGCCTGGCTATGAAAAGGGGTCCGCCGTGCCTCTCGGCTCAATTCCAATTTCGTTGCAAATGGAACTTGTCTACGCAGTCTACCAAGGGTGGATCGTGAATTGGAGCTCTGGCAAGAGACCCTTGGCGTCTTACGTGTCGAATTTCTTTCAAGCTGGCTCGCGCTGTAGTCTAAGGCCTGGCTATAAAAAGGGGTCCGCTGTGCCTCTTGGCTCAATTCCAATTTCATTGCAAATGGAACTTGTCTATGCAGTCTACCAAGGGTGGATCGTGAAGAGGAACCCTGGCAAGAGATCCTTGGCATATTACATGTCGAATTTCTTTCAAGCTGGCTCGCACTAGTTTCCAAGGCCTGGTGATGAAAAGGGGTTTGTCGCGCCTCTTGGCTCAATCTCAATTCCAATTTCATTGCAAATGGAACTTGTCTATGCAGTCTACCAAGGGTGGATCGTGAATTGGAACTCTGGCAAGAGACCCTTGGCATCACATGTCGAATTTCTTTCAAGCTGGCCCGCGCTGTAGTTTCTAAGGCCTGGCCATGAAGACGCGTCCACCACAGAGCAGCCTCTTATCTCAATTTTAGTTTGCCTTGCAAACGCAAATCATCTGCCCACACTACTAAGGACTTCAGAGTGCCTTGGCTTCGTGATTTCTGGCCATGACAAGGGGCCCACACAAACTTTTGGCTTCCAAACTCAAACTCCCCTTCGTTCTCACTTATGCGTTCTACCAAGGACGGATCCTCAAGAGGAACCCTGGCCGGAAAAGATCCTTGGCTGCCAGGTTCAAGTTTCGCTTTGCACTTACTTCAGACCTTGTGACATCTAAGGGACGCGGCCAGCTCGAATGCGAACCCTGGTTGCAAACGGGCGGGCTTTTTGGGATGGCACCCTTAATTGCGGGGGTGGTTTGAGGGAAACAAAAAAAACATCATCCATTCTGCAGGTCCACTATTTCAAGACAACGCCAAATCACGCAGTGCCTACCAGGTCCCCCCGATGGCCGGTGAAGTGCCGGCAATTGACCAGCACTTGCTTAAAAATGGTTTTGTAGTCACATAGATGTTTTGCCATCATCAAAGTGCAGTGCAAGGTCACTTTTGCTGAAACGTCACTTTAGGATATGAGCGGGGATCCAGTCGAGGGGCTATGCTGGTGACACGCTCATATCCCAAAAAAAAGAGACCGTTCAACGTACATGTGCCGGCAATTGACCACCCTTCGACACGCCATGACACGCTGTGAAACGCTCCTCAAGAACCCCTCCCAACCGTCAAACTTGCCCTCCAAACCTCCCCTTTCCCCAGCAACCCCCCCCCCCCCCAAAGGACCCTGGAAGGTCACTTGTATCATTGCACAAATTGCACTAAGTACACATGAGTGATACTGAATAGCAAATTGCTTATTTGCCCAAAATCGATCTGGCAATTGGGGGTGCTGGCACAAGCAAACTCATTCCCTTTTCATATCCAAGGCTGCCTTCGTTGGCTGACTTGCCACTTGGCGTGTGCTATCGAAGGGTTGGCAGGGTTCACAGTTATGGGAGCTGAGGCAATGGAGTGCCGACATCGAAGATCTTGAGTGGCAAACTCAGCAGTTTGGAACCGGGGGGGCAAGCAATATCACGAGTCTCGGATTCGCTTTGAGGACCATCAAGAAGCGACATCTGCGCGATGCAGAGCAGACACGCGGCTTAAGTAAAAAGCACAATTGCAACAAACACCGTCCTTTTCCATCAAAGACCGAGGGGTGCGCGAAGTGCCTTTTTTGTGGTGTTGGAAACATACTTTGTCAACCACTTGCTTTTGGCAGTTGGAGAGCAACTGGAAAACGACTGAAAATACGTCTTGGCAAGTGCCTTTTCTAGGAATGGGCGCTTTGTCAAGTGCCCCTGTGAAAGTTGGAATCGACCCGAAAAGGGAACCGAACATGGTTTTCTTGAGGACCCAAAAGGGAATTTGTTGGACACGACTGAATAGTCTCAAGTGCTCGCTCCTTTTGTAGTTGGAATGTCTTGGAAACAGCCGAAATGAAGTTTCTTAAGGGCAACCCAAGCAAGTTGTGTGTTTCCCTTTCCCGTCCCCCATTGCATGCCAAGGCAAGAGAAGCTCGCCAAGGCCCGCCGGATCGAGAAGGAGAAGCGCCTCAGCCGCATGCCCACTCACGCATTTTTTAATTTTGCGGAAAATAAGGCCGATAGAGGAAGAGGACGACCCGTGGATGAACAAGTATTGGCACGAGAAAGATTGGCCAGAGCCTCTTGGCAAAACTGGTTGGGCTTGGGAAACTACATGCAGCAACACAATTGGACTCCATGTGTTTTCCTGTTAAACTGCTAAGGAGGGACCCTCAGTCCTGGACTCAGTTGAGCTTATGAGCATGGGCTTCACTCTACAATTGCTTTTCTGCCGAGGCCCATTCTGCCACCGCTACCCGGCAACATGGGCGCTTTTTACGTCCTGCAAAAGAAGCTTCTTGGCTGCATGAGTGAACTTTGGGGGGATGTTTGAGGAACACCGTCATGCCCTATGCAAAGCAGCAATTGAAAGCAGCAAAGAAAGCCGGCGCCAAAAAGAAAAACGGCAAAGCCACGGACACCGAGGAGCCAAGATCGAGTCGATCGGATCATCTGCGCGGTGGACAGGATGCAAAAAAGCAGAAGGCGAAACCGAAGCCGAAGCAGAAGGCGCAGCCAAAGCAGAAGGCGCAGCCGAAGCAGAAGGTGCAGCCGAAGCAGAAGCCTGCTGCGAAGAGCGAGAAGAAGGTGAAGAACCTCCAGGATGAGTGTCGCTTTCTGCATGTAACCATCTACGCGCGCCGCATGCTGCGAGGACGCCGATCGCTCTGCCTGGAGTCTCGGATGTGGCAAACGCAGATGGGCCACGTTCGGATGCAGCCAATGCAAGCAACTTAGCTACCGTCAAAGGCGGGCGCTTCGCTGGGACGAGTAGGTGTGTGTGTGTGTGTGTGTTTGGCATGCCGGTGGGTGACAAAGCAGTGCCTTGTGAACCCCAACAAGAAAGCCGCTGGCATGCCACTGGTGCGCACACGCGTAGGGCTTTTACATGTGGCTTGACCCACATGCCGCGGGGTTACATGACATGAGATGTGAAAAGGCGCTAACTCGAGTTGATCATGCTGCACATGTTCAATTCCGGCTTGCGTGCATGGAGCTGAGCAACTTGCATGTGTGCGCCGCAGCAGCTTTGATCTCTGCATGGTCCGACGCGCTAAGCGTGATGCATCCATTTTGGTACAGATACGCGAGAACACAGCATTTCAATGCAATTTGAGATGCACCCTTGGTGACTGCCATGAAGTACTCGGCGCTGGCAGCGGTGCTCACAAGCCTTTTGATTAGTTCCGGCCTTACATAACCCAACTCAGCTGATATCCTTCCACCAAACATAATGCTTATGTTGTCTTATTTCGGATCCCTTTTCCAAAGGGGGCTACGGGACCAGTTGCAAGATGTTGCAAGAGCAACCATTTACTTTGCTTCGCTCAGGTTTTGAAGTTTCTGAAGACCAGACACTGCACTTCTTTGAGCTATGCGCGGGCTGGGGCCTAATTGCTTGACCTATTCAGCACGCTTGGTCCAAACCCACCCTGCTGCAGCATGAGGCCGGCACCGCATCTCGGACGCCCTCAAAGCAAAAGCATGGAGGACCTTGGCTCACGATGATGCTTGGTTTGCAAACCCAAGGCGTACACATGTTTAGTTGTTGGGCACTAACTCGCAACAGCCAGCCTAGGCATCATACTCTCGATCTATGAACCTATTGACTAGTGTGGGGCTGTTGGCAGCTCTGGAGGCATGCCGACGGGTCATACAGGCGTGTCGGAGTTGTGGCTGTGTGTGCTCGCGTGCGTTTTGCTTGCCAGGGGGGTTTCCTTTGGGCAGGACTGGTGCCACACTTGATTTGCTTGAACAACTTCAGTGCTTCCCGAAGGACCCTGTTCATCATGGGTGTTCCTCAGCAGGGGTTCAACGGGACGTTGCCGGCTTCGTCCAAAGGGCAGCCGGCGAAGAAGCAAGGTGAGGGCTCAGAACCGATTGGTACGGAGTGCTATGTGCGGCTTGCTTGCAATCGTTTTGTCACAGTGACAACCTGTGCTGATCTGTTTTGATGCCCATGCAGGCTAGAACTTGCTCATAAGAGAGGGGTGCACTACGCTGTAGAGCAACCCACATCTTCTCTCATGCCAGAATTTCGTCCATTTAAGGCGCTGGCTTGCTTCTTGAGGGCTTCACATGAAAAACATATTTGGGCCTTCCTGGCAGAAGTTGCTTCCTCGGCACCGTGCTGTACGTGTGCATATCCAGCTGGGAGCGTTCGGGGCACCAACGCTGCCTCTTGACTGCCACTGTGTCTGACGCGGCCGCTTTTATTCTCGAATTGTACATGGCCATTCTCCTTCGCCTGGACTGGTCCAAAAAGCATTTTGCCTCTCTGAGGAAGCCAGTTGTCATCTGGACAACCAGCCCTTTCCTGCTGGAATTGGGGGAGACTGTGACAGCTGAGCGAAGGGAGCAACTGCGCTCCTTGCGCTCCATGTTGAACCTCAGGCTCGCAAAGCGTTATTTGGACAAGGGTGGGGTTCGCCGCGTGGTTCCTTGGACTTTAAATATTCTGTATTTGCATGGTTCGCCCGCAATGTATCTGCAGCTGTGCATGTGCTTTGGCGCATCTAAGGCAGGAACACCATCGTTACGAAACTCGCAAACATATCCATGGGGGCTGGCTTGGAAAGTGCCTTGGTTTCCCTGACGCATGTGTATGTGTGCTTGTGTGTCATGCATCATTGGGGGCCAACGAAGCTAAGGTGGCAACGCTTTATGACAAGCACTTGAAGGCTATGGGGAATCACCGCCTGCTGAGCGATGAGGGGATGGCCTTTGAGGACACAGACTCTGATTCAAGTGACTCAGCGCTTGGGGAGTTTGACTTGTAGTCTTCACCAGCTTTTGGGGTGAACAGTCAATAGAGTTTCTGTGCGTGCCATGTTCACAACATAGGTGGGTCTTTTTGAGGGTAGCCATTTTTGGGGTGTTTTTAAAGGGGGACCAATAGGAAAACGCAACTTTTGGGGCCCGCTGAAAAAGATACAACGTTTGGCGTCCCTTAAAAAAGACGCACCCATATGCTCACGGGCAAGTGTTTTGCCACGGCCTGTCACTGTTTGTTGTTGGGTCACAGTCTGCCACGGTTTGTCACAGTTTGTCACGGTTTGTCACAGTTTGGTTTGTCACGGTTTGGTTTGTCACGGTTTGTCACGGCTTGTCACGGTTTGTCACGGTTTGGTTTGTCACGGTTTGTCACGGTTTGTCACGGTTTGTCACGGCTTGTCACGGTGTGTCACGGTTTGGTTTGTCACGGTTTGTCACGGTTTGTCACGGTTTGTCACGGCTTGTCACGGTTTGTCACGGTTTGTCACGGTTTAGTTTGTCACGGTTTGTCATTTGTCACGGTTTGTCATGTCACAGTTTCGGTGTACAGGTTGGCGGTCACTCACAGTTTGTCAGCCTGCATGACGATGGTTTCAGCACCTCACTGCTTCCTGTCAGTCACGGTTTGTGGTTGGGTCACTAGTCTGTCATGGTCTGTCATGGTTTGTCACGGTTTCTGTTGCGGTCAGCTTGTCACGACCTCACTGATTCATGAGAATTGCAGTCTGTGACAGTCTGTCACGGTTTGTGGTTGGGTCACAGTCTGTCATCTGTCACGGTTTGTCACGCTTTGCCACAGTTTCGTCACGGTTCGTCACGGTTTGTCACGGCTTGTCATGGTTTGTGACAGTTTCGGCTCGTGTCGCAATTTGTGAGCAAAACCGGGGACCCGTGACAAACCGTGACCAGCATACTATAGGACGCCATTTTCCGTGACAAACCGTGACAGGCAGGGGTCCCAGAAACTGAGAATTGGCGAGCCATTTTGGCCCGGATTTAGTGCTTTCCCCATCTTTGAAGAAGCACTCTCCCTCACCTCTTTCATGATGGAGTCCCTGATCTTCATTCCGGTCTCCCCGGGCCAGTCCGTCCTGGTCAAGGAGAAGAAGTCCGGGACCGCTGCCAGGCACGCAGGCAACAAAATCCATGCTCTCTGCACCGGTTTGTTCCTGCCGTAATGGTCCACCTCACATCCCCACGACACGGCGTCAGCAGAGACCGCGGGAATCATGTTCATCCGAATCGTGTTCACCTTCATCTGGATCTCCTTCTGCATGTGAACTCCCTGGCCACCCTCTCGATCTTAACAATCTCCCCGGGGCCGCAGACCATCACCTTCACCTTACCACCAAGCCTTATCAGCGCCTCCAGGTCCTTTTCCCAGACGGATGCAGCGTGCTTCTGAATACACTCCTCCGTCCGCTTGTCCATCAGCTCATAAGCCTTGGTGGCCATCATACGAAGTGACGTTTCCTCGTTATCACGAGTACTTGTCACATAGTGGACCTCATAGTTCTTGAATGGGCGGTTGTCCAGGGAACCCCTCAACCTGTCATTCTTCGTCCACATGAGAGCTAACGCGGTCGGATCCAATCCCTTTTTACTCTTCTGGGATGCAGTGTTGAACGTTTGGTCCAGCAAGTAGAACACGGTCGCATCCGGGGCCGCGGATTCGTCCTTGTACACAGGAGGGCCATAGCCGGCAGAGATGGCCGCCGTTATCCTCAACGGCGCCTGTCCCATTGGCTGCAAGGCAGCTGAGCAAGATGATCAGCTTGTCGGAGCCACGCGCCAGCTCGCTCAGCAAAAGGAGGGGCAGACAGGCAGCACCATGTCCATTAACATGGCAGTCGTCCACGCATCCCAAAGCCTCTCCAACTCAGTATGGTCCATCGCCACCCGGGAGCATCCTCCCTTTGGCAGAACCATCGACTGAGGAACAATCTTCTTGTTCTTGATCAGGCGCATCACCCGCCTGGCTTGCTTCTTTGTAAAGCAGTCCAGCTCGTTCGGAACCAGCGCTCCCCGACCAACAATCTTCGCCTCCTCTTCCGCTTCGGTGCAGTAGCCCCTGGTCATGGTGATGTCAAACGTCTCGCCTTGGACATGGTTGACCTTGGCACAATACGTGCATAGAGCTGCCCACCGTCTGCTCAAGCCGCCTGACAAGTTTCTGGGGCAGCGCGCAAATTCTCCTCCTCTACAGAAAGACCTATCGGTCCCATGTAGTTCTCGGGAAAGAACTTGTGCATGGCCCATACGGTATAGGGAGCATGCGGATTCCATTCAATGTACGGGTTGAAGTACTGCAGGATGCTATCGCCTCCTGAGTTGCATACCTCCACCCATTGGGATTCCGCTGTCGGACGTTCGAGCTTGATGCAGATGCCGCAAATTGCAAGCCTCGCGTTGGGGAACTCCCGCTGTGCTCCTCTCTTGACGCTCCGCAGCCCAGGGTGATCTCCGAACAAGTTCTGCGTTTCGTCCGGCTGCTTGATGCAAATCCCAACCCTCGCCCAGGTGTTCGTGCAATACCCTAGGGCCTCAACAGTCTTCAACGAAGTCCAAACACCCACGGCTTCATCGCTCGCGGTGGATGCAGTAACCTGCATACTGCCCAGGATCCCCCAAGTCGAAGTAGGCCCAACCATCGTCTGGCCCAATCTCCAAGTCAGAGGCGCTTGCCGGGATCTTGGGCGAGATTCGCGTATGCCACTCGCTCGAGTCCCCCACGGAAGAAACCAGACCTGACATCTTGCCCATGGCGTGCAGGTATCCCCGCACGCCTGGCCTATCGGCCGTGGCGAACTTCTTAACCGACATCACTGACGACAACCTTCGTCCGGAAGAGCATCTAACGATCTCCTCCCTGTTCCTTCCCTCAGTCAGCATCATGGCATCAACGACCACCTCCGGGGGGGTGAGCAATGCTTTGGGCCTATCGTGTGCAACCAGGCCCTGACGGCGTACCAGTGATGCGCCGCGTCACCGGTTTCTTAACCCCGGCACAGTCCTCAGACGAAAACAGTCGTTGTATGGGACCAGAAAAGCAGGGTCTGTTGGGACCGCGGCGCACAAGATTTCAGCTCAGTGATTTTCACACCCTGCTGCCACTATCGCGGCAGTCCTGATCTTCCTATAGAGAGTCACCTTCTCATGATCCGTCCATGGGATGAGAGACTTCTCGAGCTTTTCCGCGCTGATGAAAGATCCTCTCCCAACCAGCTCCTCGAACCTTCCCGAAGGCCATCCCGTCAGCGGTCGCCATGCGTCGGCAGGTTCGGGCCACAGGCCACGGAACCCGAGACAGCAGCGCGCGAGCGCGGGTAAACCAGGAACCCAGCCAATCGGCGAGAGTTCCCGAGGTATCCCAGAAGGGTCAGCCGATCGGCCAGAGACCTCCTTAAAAAGAATCAGCAGAAATGAGGTCCAAAATAAGTCCTCCACATAGCTAGAGATCCACCTTAGTGTCAAGCATATCTGCTTTGTCCTTGCATCCTGAGCTGCCTGTGAGTGTATTGCGGTTTCCCGCGTGTGAGCCAATCTGTTCAAGCCAGTGGCTACGCGGCAATGAAGTTGTTCAACCACCTCTGAATGGCAAGCGACCGGTCATGCAGAGAGAGGGTATCCCCTCCTCGCATTTTACAAGTGTTCCACATAGAGGTAAAAACCTTGGATGAGAAGCACGTGAAGATAACGCCATGTCCTTTGATGCCACATTGACAAGCACAAACAGACTTGCAGTCGAAACCATGCGTAAGAGCAATCTTTTCAACCTCACCTTCCCTTAAAACATTACAATCAGGTCGGAAGAGAATGACAGGAATGCATCCGCAGGTCCGAGCGTCACAAGCAATGTTGAACCTCTGCCAAACGGCATTCTCGGTCCTTCCCTAAGCTTTCTGCTCTGTCCCCACTTCCCAGTCCTGGAATCAGCCCTATCGGGTGCAAGATCATTGAGTGCAAGCACAACGTAACGAAGGCTATCGCCTTCAATCCTACCAGTGCGAACAATGTGATTCCTGTATCCAGGAGCAACTTGAAGTGTAACCACCCTGCAAGAATCATTATACGCGAAAACATTGGCTAGCGCCTGGTCCGCGACAATGGTTTTCTTAATCTTTTACCTCCTTTTTCCTCGTCGATCACGATTCCCTCGTACTCAGAGAGTGAGGCGATTGAAACCGGAACTTGCACCTGATTCCATGCGTACCCCCGTAAGCGGGGGCAGCCCAGGAGCGGCAGGGGGCTTAAGACAGGGTTGGGTGGGTTTGGCCATATATTCCTGCAGGTATCCCGGCAGGAACATACCAAGAGTATGGAGGTTTCGGTTCCATACCACCTTGTCGTTAGTGAAAATGTCTGCACCTTGGTAGTGAGACGGGCATGCAACAAACCGAAAGATACCATCATTGAATTGCTCATTGTGCCAAGAGATATCAATGCGCTGTGTCCTCGACATGTAGCGCATGTTGGGATTACTCCCGGCTCGTTATCTTCCAGCACATTGATAATGAATGGCTGGGCCTCCTTCCCTTTTCCAATGGCGTGCTGCCAGAGGGTGGCTAAAGCCATTCCCTCCTTGGCCACTCCGTGGTCAAGGGCATCTCCGCTTCGGGAGTCGACTTCGAAACAGAAGTCTGCTTCTTATTTACTCCAGTGATGGGTCCTAGGACCTACAAGGCAAACAAGCACTCCTGATGTGCTCTTGGAATCGGTACGATCCCCAGCCAAGTCCGCATCACAGTAAGCGACCAACTCGATGAACTCTGGGCTATCGCCCACCCAACCATACAAATGAAGATCAAGCGTAGAGTTCACATACGAAATTAGCATATGGAGCTTACGGTCGCACAGGTAATTCCACGTGGTGACCCGGCTGGCTAACGCCTGCACGGGACGAATAAGGTCGTAGAAAATCCAGTTTCTCTCCGCATTCTCCATCCCTACGACTTCTTTCAGGAACCAAATGGCCTGGTCAACGCTGACCCAGTTGCCAGCTTCCCGCTCTCCGTCAAACTCGCATGTGAGCAGCTTCATCTGTGCCTGTGCGGCCTCCCTTCCTGCGGTCGAAGGCGCCACCGCCGGATCAGAATGTACTCCCCCATCCTGCCCTTCGTAGGAACCACAATCTGGCACGCCCTGGCTTCATCAGGCGCAATCCGAGCACAGCATATGGATTGAGCGGAGCGTTTGCACTCAAAGACGGAGTTTTCCTCCCATAACACAGCTGCCTCTTATGGAAGTTCACCACCTCGGTCAGCTGCGTGAGGGTACGCTCGGTCCTCCTGCGACGCACTCTTCATCCCGGCCTCTGTGAGCGGGGCCTCCGGCTTGTCGTAGCTCGCCTTTCCACCCAATCTTGCCGCCGACCCTCGCCGAACCCTCGAGCCCTCGAACCCTCGAACCCTCGCCAACCCTCAAACCCTCAGACCCTCGCCAACCCTCCTGCGGGATCTTTCTGAGAACGCGGGGTTCATTCGAGGGGGGCTGCTCTCTGGAAATGACATGGGCCTCCAAGGACAGGTCGTCGGGACAGCAGAGGATCGAGGGGCCCCGACGGGTGCCGGCTCACAAAAAAATGAAGACGAGACGCTTCCTGACATAGGGAAATTGTCCATGGCGGAGGAGAAGAAGGATGATAAGAAGGATGACATGGACGTGGACAAGGACGTTCCCAAGGGGATCCTCCGGACTGTTCAAATCTGGATGTGTGCGCCCAAGCCTCGCGATACTGAGGCTGGGCAGGTAAGTCCCAACAGGATGCAGTTTGAGGAGTACCGTAAGGCTGCGCCCAGGTATGCATACAGCGGGGAGGGAGACGATAAGAGGCTTCTTTTCAAGAACACTCCCATTGACCTGGAGAAGCCCCTGCCGGCGGAGGCGGCGCTTCTGATCCCCAGGGCTGTGGCCACATGAGGAGGCTGGAGGCCGAAAGGACAGCAATGGAGGCGCCAGGAGCGTGACGCCTGAGGACCTGACAGCATCGATAGATGCGCTGACCAAGAAGCTGAGCAACATGCCCGAGTGGTCCGCCTCCGGGTGCTGCTCGTCCTCATCTTCAACATGCGGCCGCTTTCCCCACACAAACTTCGTCTTCGGCTTCAGGGGAACTGCAACACCTCCAGTTATGTGGTGTCCGGGCCAAGTGGCTCCATCAGGTTCATCCTCAAACCATGATTTCCCGAACGGGTTGCCATCTCTCCCGATGATCTGCTGGCTATCGGCCGTAGATCCCGAGTGGGGCATCGCCGAAACATGCGATAGCATAATTTCGGCTGCAGATTGTGCCAACGTGTCCGACATCTGCTCCCTTGTCGGAATAGTCCGCAACTCATGGCGCGGTGCCCAAAACGCATTGAAGTACTTCTGCAGCTTCTCCAGCATCGCAGTCGCCGCCATCAGCTGAGGGTGGAACATCGGCATACGCCATGCGCGCCTGAGGGCACTATACTATCCACATGCGACGCAATCGTTGTGATCGTCGCCACCAGTAGATGCGATGACGCGACCTCCGGCACCCATGTTGGATCATCCAGCGGAATGCACTGACTTGTCTGCGCGTTCAGCAGTGTAGCTCTTACTTGTGGTGCCCTAAGACAGTCATAGGCCCTCCGGTTCGGGTCACTAACGTTTCCTCGAACCACGTCATCCCTATCAGGCATATCTGCCCAATCCTCTGGGGGTGCCCGTCCATGATGGGCTGTGGGCAGCCTCAGTCGCCATCTTCTTCATGTTCCACTGCTGATCAGCCCATGGCGCCGTCTTCCGATCGCGTGGGCTGATGTACTCCTAGTCGATCCTCCCGGCCACCCGGAGTGCATCAAGAGCCCCATACATAAAGTCATTGTGCGCGGCTCGCTCCAAGACCGCGTTCCACTCGCTATCGCAAGTGGGGAACATGATGTGCTCAGTTTCATGAGCTTTCTTCCACTCTTCGGCGGTAACCCGTTCCTGAGTGATTGCCTTGTTGCGGATGACCGCACACATGACAGGCTCACCTGCCTCCCTCGCCAGGACATGCTGGGCAATGTACTTCCTATTACTCCGCCGGCTTCGCAGATGTCCGCGTTCCCCTAGACGCGGGGTAGGACCTCGACTCCTGAAACCGCCGATAGGCGTGAGCGGCCATACAAGGGCACCGGGAAGCCCAACTCAATCGATGCTGACAGTTGGAGGCAGATGTCTACCCGGTTACGGGAGATATACGTCCAAGCCGAACGGGAAGTATCCCTAAGAAAGGAACGGTGTCGAGAACATCCTGAAAGGGACCCAGCTGCTCCAGCGCCGGGCCGCAAGCTTCTCACTGAGTTTGCGCGCGAGCCTGATTCACGCCTGATGATGGAGTGTGGTGCCGAAGCAGTTCGTGTGCACATAGGCTCATTTGACATCACGAAGGCAAAGGACCCAGTCGGCTTATCGCGATAATCGAGGATAATCCGTGACCTCTGGGCATCCATTCCATGTGGACCGTGGAGTACCTGGCAGTACGTCAATCTCTCTCTTCATGGTGCTGAATTTGCGTCACACCTCAACGACCTAAGAAGGAACTCCCAGGTGATGTTCGCCGCATTCCTGCGACCTCTCGAGCCGTTAGGCGAGGGGGCGGTAGGGTTGCATTCGAGTGGCCTAGACACTGTCTCGAGTGGAAGCAACCGTTCACGCAGAAGTTGCTTGCTGATCCTGATGTCGAGACTGTTGATTTTGACGGCTATGACTTCGGAATGCAGGACAAAAGCGGTGTGCCAGTCAGGAAACAGTGGAAGGTTGCAACGACCTCCAGGGAGCTCGTTGAGGAACTCTCAGGTCGGAAGTGCAAGCATGAGAAGGGATACCTTCATGCCCGCATTGAGGGATCAGTGACTCCGACGACCGCTCTCTATCCAAGCGAGATGTGCGAGGCGATTGTTGGGGCATGGTACCCAGACGGCACATTCAAGAAAGTCGCAATTGCTATGCCGGTTGAAGTTGATCCTGTCGAACAGCGATGGAAGAAGCAACCCGACACTCTGCATGTGAGTCTTGACAACGAGAATGCCAAGACCCCAACACGGGCTACCTCGGGGAAGTGCAGGTTTGGATACTTACGCTTCTGAGGGAACTTGCATTTCCGCTGGAGGGTCAGGTAAGATAAAACTGGGGTCTTGATAGGGATGCCTGCGGGCCTATATGCCAGGATCGCCCCCAGGTCAGGACTAGCTGTGAAGAACAAGATCGCTGTAGGCGGTGGGGTCATCGACCCTGACTATGATGATGAAGTCAAGGTCATCCTTTTCAATCACGGGGATGAGGATGTTTATCCTGAAGCCCGGGGACCGCATTGCACAGCTTGTGCTGGAACGCGTAATGCTGATTGATGCTTCGATTGTACCTAGGAAGATCAGACGGAGAACTGATAGGGGATCCGCTGGCTTCGGAAGCACAGGCGTTGCTGCTGCCGCTCCTACGATCGGATCTGATGGAAAGAGCTTTGAGTTCGCGATGCGCAGGGGGGAGATATCCCTCTTGCATCGGCCCAAGAACCCAGGCGTCTTCCCTCCCTTATATGCTTGTGTCGCTAGACCCGTCAACAAGAAGGAGCAGGCTGCAAATGCCAAAGCAAGGGCTGCTCTGCAGAAGGAGTGGGACAAGTTAACATCACAAGGATGCTGGGACTTGTCAACTGTCCGGGAGTGGTTCGACGTTGCGGCTAAGGCCCGAAAGGAAGGGGAGAAGATCCATGTTGGTAGGATCTTTGACATCTGTGTTGAGAAGAATCACGAGCTTCCTGAAGACGATCCAAATCGCAAATACAAAGGACGAGTCGTCTTCGAAGGATGCTTCGTCCGCGATGAGGTCGGGCATTGGGCCTTGTTCTCTGAAAGCACCTCCTGTCCCGCTACTATGGCAGCAGAAAAGATGGGTGATGCTCACGCACTGCTTCCCGGAAATCTTCTGGAGGTTAGTGATGGGGAATCGGCGTATACTCAGGCCCGTCTGAAAGGAAAGAAGACTTGTGTGAGGATTCCTCGTGACCAGTGGCCTCCTGAGTGGTTTGACAGCAGTGGGAATCCTAAGTACGTCCTCGTGCTCGCGTTGTACGGGCACCCTGACGCTGGTACCTTCTGGGAACAGCACTGCGAAGCCATGCTGAAGCAGGTCGGTTATGTCAAGGTGAAGGAGTGGGCCAGCGTGTTTTTAGACACGAGCTCGATCTTTTCCTTGTCGTGTACGTGGATGACTTCAAGTTGAGTGGGCCGGCTAAGAATATCGCAGCTGGATGGGCCGTGATCTCGAAGGTCATCAAGATGGAGGAACCTAGGCAGCTCAAGAGATATCTTGGCTGCGAGCATGAATTCACACAGCAACTGGTTAAGGGTCACTTTGACCCGAGGCTTGCGTGGACGGTGGGTAATCCTCCTGATAAGGAGCAGCCCGACTTGAGGTTTGGTCCGGAGGGGTTACTTTCCGAAACGATGATCAGATTCATCAAATACAGCGAAAGTAGCTTCATGCAGGCATGTGTCGATAGATACATCGAGCTGTGTCAGGGGAAGTACCCGAAGAAGCTGCAAAAGGTGGAGACACCTTTCCTGGACGAGAGCAAGCCGGAGTTCGATGAGAAGACCCTCAACGCACAGCCCGGTAGCGATGCGGCGGCAGCGCTGATGAAGGTTCTCTACGGAGCTAGGATGGTCATTCCGGCCGTAGAGGGCAGGCTGATGGCTATGTACGATGAGGCTGGTGTTCTCCTCAGGGACTACACTATAGGTTGGTGGCCGTTAGGTCACGCGAATCGGACAAGACGTACACGGATGTTCTGGTGGGTCACTCATGTGTGAGATGCACTGGGATGAGCTTCCTTTAGTGGGGTACGTCGTGATGAAGTTTGAGGACTTCAGGAAGGCGGTTCAACTCCACAAGGTGAGCGAAATGGGAAGGGCATGATCGAGATATTGATCACTAGGCCGGACGAGTACCACTCGATTGGTGATGGAAGGTTGGATGAGGGCTTGGTTCTGATTGCGGAGCCAATGCGCCCCGATGCCGAAGTGTCGCAATCGTGGTACGTCAGAGACAGGCTGCGGAACTACTCAGGTAGGTACGTGGTGGTCACGGTGGATCTTCGGGTGCACTGGTCGTTGACCGGACCTGTGTTTCTGACGAGGAGGAAGACTCTTGCCGTTAGGGATGAGATTCAGATGGGTGCGTGGAAGGCTGCGCACATGTTCGATGATTACACGATATTGTATCATCGCGTTTGGGACTATGGTGACTTCACGCCCGATAGGGGGAATCACAAGCGAACGCGGGAGAGCACCATGCTGAATGTCACCAGTACTTTTTGCTTGAGGTGCGCTGAGATCACGCCTTCCGGGATGCATTTGTGCGCTGGATGTGCGCTTCCGATCTTCTACCCAAACTTCGTTCCGAATGCGGATGAGCGAGACTTCGCGCAGAGCCCCATTGTCCCGGACTGGGTGAGGGACATGAGACAGTTCAGTCCCAAGAGGATTGAGGCTGACGTGATTGGGGTCATCAAGAAGAACTTGATCTCTTTCTGGGATCCGACTTGAGGATGACGGTGCAGAGTGGCATTCGGTTGCCACCCTATCTCGAGAAGGAGAATGGCAGCGTCAATGTGGCGTGGGATGAATTGGCGAAGGTGCTCTTCCAGTTCTCCTACGTGTCGGGTATCATGGCGTCGGACGCTTTCGTCGAAAAGTGGGTGGCGAATGAATCGGTGACTGAGTACTTCCGAGCGAACCCGGCGCATGCGGCCCAGTGGGGGAGGCGAATGACGACTTCCGTTAGGAAGTTCGCCCGTCATGACACGCAGTTGTCCTTTTACATCCCGATGGCCTATGTGATCGGTGCTGCAGCTGGTCATTTAACGCCGATGTATCCGACCCATAGGAAGGACGAGGACATCCTGGCTAGCCATAGGTTGATGGCTAAGATCAGGTGTTTCATGGTGTCGTCGGCGGGGTACGACGAGAAGAAGAGGCTGAAGGAAGCGATCGTCAAGGTGCAGAAGGCGATCGCCGTTCGGATGCTCCTGTTCCCATCCGTGACCCATTCGTCTACGTTAGTGACGAGAAGGTGAGGACTGTCATTGGTGGTAAACAGCCTGAGCCGCAAGACGTCAACATTGACGAGCTTCAGTCGGTGCACCTCGTCGCGAAGGGTCCTGGTCCCAAGCAGGAGCCGGTCTCCAAGGGTGCAAAGGGGAAAGGAAAGAAGGGCGAGAAGGGAGGTAAGGGCGATAGTTGTTCCGACCCACAGCCAAAGTCAGATGAGGGATCAGGAAAAGGGTCCGGCAAGGGCGATAGCCGCGGCGTTCCCAAAGCGAGGCCTAAGGCCAAGGCTGATGCAGGACCAACTCCGATGGAGGTCGATCGATCCACCTGATGCACAACCGAAGAAAACCTGGATCGCGGTAGCGGTCGAAGGAGCTCGGCCTAGTGCAAAAGCGAAGACGGTGCCGTTTCCAAAGGCCGGTGAGGTTCAGGCCCCGAAGGCGGAGCCGAAGGGACAGACACCCGTTCCCAAACAGGGGACGACCAGGCTCTAAGGGTCGAGTCCAGGAGGAGAAGAAGACGGATGAGAAGCCCAGGAGGGAGAGGAAATCCCGTTGGGATCCGGAGGCGCCGAGTAAAGAGTCAACGAAACGGGAGGCATCGAAGAGGCCGGATGATGTTGACAGTAGGCCAGGTGCAGCGGCCAGGGAGGCAAGTGGAGATGTTCTTCACTCCGCGCTTGGTAGATCGTCGGCAAAGGACGCGATAGCGCCCTCGACGGCTTCCAAGGCGATGGCGAAGAAGCCTGAGGGAAGTGAGGTCAGGTTGCGCTCGGTGGATCGAGCTGCTGCGAGCCCGGTGGAAGGTCATTTCCGGACACTGCCGGAAGCTTCGACGGTGGATGCCTTCCTGTCGATGTCCACCAACAGGGTGCTCAATAGACAGGTCACACACTTCATCAGGAACGGCGAGGGCGGCTCGGCGTTGGAAGTTCTCAACCAGATCGTGGCGAACTCCCATGCAGCGCGTGCACGTCGGGGTACGGAAGTTTCCCGCACGCCCTCCCGGAGGTCTGTTAGGACGCAGGACACCGGGGATTCCCGAGAGTCGAGAAGGCGCAGGTATCGACCGCGGAGAGACGAGGATCGAGACCGAAGAAGAGATGATCGTCGGGATCATCGCGGTGATGAATCGCTCGATCGGGACCGAGATCGGAGGAGAGACGATCGCAGGAGGTCCGAGAGGGAACGTGACAGGGACCGTGCGCGGGGCGGACGTGACCGGAGGAGACGTGATGATAGCCGATAGGCTGAGTCGCGAGGGTTGCGGCCGATAGGCTTGCGCCCGCTCTCCGGTGGTCGGCGCTGCGGGGTGGTGATTATGATCTTCCTGCACCGCTGAGGCGCATTGTTCGTGTTTCTCCTGAACCGCTGCTCGGCTGCTGGTGATGGTCACCAAGAAGTAGTTTGAGTGAAAGGGGAAGCAAACTGGTGGAGGGTGCGAAATTCGTGTGTTTTTCAAGTACGCATGGTCAGGAGTACCTCTCGTCGATAGGCAAGGGTCCTGATGGACAAATTTTCACTTTTCACGGCTTCTGAACTACTTGCGCTTCTGATGCAAACAGTTGTGGCCTATTGTCGTCATGTGCATCTCAACTTACCCCTAACTGTTGGTTTAAATTGGCGGTTTGGGCTGGATCATGTTGAAGTTAAATGGGAAACCATCCCCTAACCTCTAAAACCCAAATCCAAACTAACAATTGGGAGATCGTGCCACGCACTTTCCGACGAGTGTATATGATGTCTTTGTGTCCGTGGCTGGTTTTTGGTGTGACCTTATCGGGCTCTTCCACAGGGTTTGTTGGACAGCGTTGCCCCGATTAATTCGGGGTGGTGGCGGGAACTTAATGCCCGGGATGTCGCGCAACTGCCTTTGTGGGTGATGGCGGTAGCGTCCAGCTGTTTGCGGACGAATGCGAGCAGTTAAATCCTATCAGTAAACGGCACGCTCCACCCGTCATATTACGGGCTCCTCGTGAGGGGGGTGTGATTAGCCACGTTTAAGATCATCACCAGGGATGTCGCGATAGTGACTGACCGCTGATGTTTGGCTCAAGTTTGCGGGTCCGTCGCGCCTCGGATGAGCGTCGCCGGGTCCCCGCGTCGATCACCTTCGTGTCGGCGGAGAAAGAGACATCGGCCCGGGGCAGATTGGTGGGGTCCGCCCGTGCGGTTCATCGTCGATCAAGGTTGCGGGTATTTGCATTCTTGCTTTGGTCTATTTCCCTTTTGGTTGTTGTTCTCTGGTGTGTTGGAAACCCTGATCTTTGGGACCGGGGATTGGTTTGCTTTTGGGGAACCTTTCTTTGTGGCTTGTTTACCCCAACTTACCCATTGCCTGGGCACAGGCTCGCGCCCGAATCACAGTTTTTGTTGTTGTTGTTGTTGTTGTTGTTGTTGTTGTTGTCGTTGTCGTTGTCGTTGCTGTCGTTGCTGTTGCTGTTGCTGTTGCTGTTGCTGTTGCTGTTGCTGTTGTTGTTGTTGTTGTTGTTGTTGTTGTTGTTGTTGTTGTTGTTGTTGTTGTGATGGTCGTCGTGCTGGTGCTGGTGGCGGTGGTGGTGGTTGTTGGCGCTGATGCTATTGTCGTTGTTGTTGGTGTTGTTGTTGTTGTGGTTGTTGTTGTGGCTGTGGTTGTGGTTGTGGTTGTTGTTGAGGTTGTGGTTGTTGCTAATGTTGTCGGGGTTGTTCTTGTTGGTTTTGTTCGTGGTGGTGTTGTGGTTGTTGTTGTTGTTGTTGCTGTTGGTTGTTGTTGCTGTTGTTGTTGGTGGTGTTGTTGTTGTTGTTGTTGTCGTTGTCGTTGTTGTCGGTGGTGTTGTTGTTGTTGTTGTCGGTGTGGGCTTCGTTGTTGTTGTTGTTGTTGTTGTTGTTGTGGTTGTTGTTGTTGTTGCTAAGGTTGTTGTTGTCAGGGTTGTTCTTGTTGGTTTTGTTGGTGGTGGTGTTGTTGTGGGTGTTTTGGTTGTTTTGGTTGTTGTGGTTGTTGTTGTTGGTGGTGTTGTTGTTGTTGTTGTCGTTGTCGTTGTTGTCGGTGGTGTTGCTGTTGTTGTTGTTGGTGTGGGCTTCGTTGTTGTTGTTGTTGTGTTTGTTGTGTTTGTTGTGTTTGTTGTTGTTGTTGTTCTTGTCATGTGTTCTTGTTTTTGTTTTTGTTCTTGTTCTTGTTATTGTTGTTGATGTTGTTCTTGGTGTTTCTGTTTTGTTGCTGTTGCTGTTGTTCTGTTGTTCTTTTTTTGTTGTTGTTGGTTGTTGTTGTTGTTGTTATGTTGTTGTTGTTGTTGTTGTTGTTGTTGTTGTTGTTGTTGTTGTTGTTGTTGTTGTTGTTGTTGTTGTTGTTGTTGTTGTTGTTGGTGTTGTTGGTGTTGTTGTTGTTGTCGTGGTTGTGGTTGTGGTTGATGTGATTATGATTGCTGTTGTTGTTGTTGTTGTTATTATTGATGTTGTTGTTACCAGTGTTGTTGTTGGTGGTGTTGTTGTTGTTGTCGTGGTTGTGGTGGTGGTTGTGGTTGTTGTTGTTGTTGTGAGTGTTGTTGCTGTTGTTGTTGTTGTTAATGTTGTTGTTGTCAGTGTTGTTGTGGTTGTTGTTGTTGTTGTTGCTAATGTTGTTGTTGCTTTTGCCTTTGCTGCTGCTGCTGCTGCTGCTGTTGCTGTCGCTGGGGTTGTTGTTGTTGTTGTTGTTGTTGGTTGTTGTTGCTGTTGTTGTTGTTGGTGGTGGTGGTGGTGTTGTTGTTATTGGTGTTGTTGTTGTTGCCGTTCTGGTTGTGAGTGTTGTTGCTGGTTGTTGTTGTTGCTGTTGTTGGTGTTGTTGTGAGTGTCGTTGTTGTTGTTGTTGCTGTTGTTGTTCTTGCTCTTGTTCTTGTTCTTGTTTTTGTTTTTGTTCTTGTTCTTGTTCTTGTTCCTGTTGTTGTCGTTGTGGTTGTTCTTGTTGGTTTTGTTGCTGGTTGTGTTGTTGCCATTGTTGTTTGTTGTTTGTTGTTTGTTTTGTGTTGCTTGTCGCTTGTTGCTTTTTGCTTGTTGTTTGTCGGTTTTCTTGTTGTTGTTTCTGTTGCGGTTGTTGATGTTGATGTTGTTGTCGTTGCTTTGGCTGTTGCTGTTGCTGTTGTTCTTCTTGTTGTTGTTGTTGCTGTTGTTGTCGTTGTCGTTGTTGCTGTTGTTGTTGTTGCTGATGTTGTTGGTGTTGGTGGTGGTGGTGTTGTTGTTGCTGTTGTTGTTGCTGCTGTTGTTGTTGTTTTTGTTGTTGTTGTTGCTGTTGTTGTTGTTGTGGTTGGCTGCTGTTGTTGTCGTTGTTGTTGTTGTTGCTTGTTGTTGTTGTTGTTGTTGTTGCTGTTGTTGTTGTTGCTGCTGCTGGCGTTGCTGTTGTTGCTGTTTTTTGCTGCACTTGCTGCTTTTGCTGTTGCTGTTGCTGTTGCTATCGCCGCTGTTGTTGTTCTTGTTGTTTTTCTTGTTCTTGTCTGTGTTCTTGTTATTCTTCTTGTTTTTGTTATTGTTCTAGGTATTGTTCTTGTTATTGTTCTTGTTCTTGCTCTTGTTCTTGTTGGTTCTGTTGTTTTTGTTGTTGTCGTTGCTGCCAATATTGGTGTTGGTGGTGGTGTTGGTAGTGGTGATGGTGGTAGTGGTTCTGGTGGTGGTGATTCGTATGATAGCTATGGCGTCTTGGCAGCTTGTTGTTCTCCATTTGTTTCTTGTTTGTTGTTTCTGGGTTGTTGACTTTTCAATGTTTGTTGTTTGTTGTTTTGTTCGTTGTTGGTTGTTTCTTGCTGTTTGTTTTGTGTTGTTGCTGTTGTCCTTTTCAGTCGTATGTCGTCGTAGTTGTTGACGACGACGTCGTCGTTGTCGACGTCATCGTCGTCGTCCTCGTCCTCGTCCTCGTCCTCGTCGCCGTCGTCGCTGTCGTTGTTGTTTATTGTCGATTTTTCATCGTCGTTGTAACTGTCGTCGTCGCCGCTGTCGGCGTCGTGGTCGTGGTCATGGTCGTCGTCGTCGTCGTCGTCGTCGTTGTCGTCGTCGTCGTTGTCGTCAACCGCGTCGTGGTCGTCGTTGTCGTTGTCGTTGTCGTCGTCGTCGTCGTCGTCGTCGTCGTCGTTTTTTGTTGTCGCCGTTTTATCGTCGTTGTAAGTGTCGTCGTCACCGCCGCCGCTGCCGTCGTGGTCGTGGTCGTGGCCGTCGTCGTTGTCGTCGTCGTTGTTGTTGTGGTCATTGTTGTTTTCGTTGTCATTGTTGTGTTTCCTTTTTTCAAGCCTGGTCATTTTGAGCAGTGCCTTCCATAGGATCTCTGGCATCTCTGGCTAATCGCACAATGTAGGTACCTTACCTTCGACCCAGAGGCCAGTGTCGAGTTTGGAGGTTTCTATGAGCACATTTATGATGAGGAATTACCTGACCGACAACGTGTACCTGCGAACGCAAGACACTTGAGTAAGGTAGAGTTGCGAGATTGCGTGGACGATGCGATTGAACGTGCCAGGGAGAATCCCAATGTTGCCCTTAGCCAATGGTTTTGTGACAAGGGGACGATCAGAGGAACACCTCAGTTGATTTTGCCCGTGTCATTCAATCCGCCGAGCCTGAACGTGGATGCCGGGCTTGTTTTGGACATCTCCACTGGAGAAGATTCAGATGATTCTTCCAGTGCGGAGCAACTTCGAGTCATCTATCATGCCAAGACCATCCTGTTTCTGGATATGGTTTTCTCCAATGTCTTTGTCCTGCAGCCTCGGGGGGGGCATTGGCTGCATGCCGGCCATGAGCAGGTGAGCAGTTACCAAAGACGCATATTACAAGGTTGTTAAACTGGAGTCAGACAGGGATATGTGAAGCAAGATATGAAGCCTACCCAGTAAAGATAACAGGACACTTATTTTGGGAAGTGTTCAGGTGAGGAATGCGGAATGGATGCAGCATGAGGCGGTGGATCCGGATGTTGAGGAGGTGAAGGAACTCTACGAGGAGAGTGACACCGACTGAGAAGGCCCCCGTTGGGCGTGTAGCTGGACTCGCTTGGCTTGGTGAACACGTTTCTGTACAGCCCTAGCCCCCGGGCACCGATTTTTAGCCCCCCTCCCCTGCAGGCGTGTAGCTTGCAGGGGCGGTGCAGGGACCCCACTGCCTTTGAGCGCTTGGGTGCTGACTTTCAAGCGTGCGGCTTGACGGAGTTTCAGCATCAAGGTGTGTGCCGAATGTGTACTGAATGTGTACTGAGTGTGTACTGAGCAGATTCAAAGTAAAGATGCCCTGAAGGTCATCCCAAGCATTGGACGTTCGCCCGCTGAATTTTGAGCAATTGGACAGGACCAACCCTGGCGGCCAAAGCGGCCGCCGGGTAGGCAAGGTTGCTCAGTGCCTTGAGAGCAGGTTACTCCGCGCAGAGGATTCATTCTGGGAATGCTAGCCTTGCGCAAATCCACAAGTATCCTGCTTGCCAAGGGCCATACCAACTCCCGAAATGTGAGCCGCGCAGAAAGGGCGACCAGATTGAGCTCCTGTGTGGAACGCAGCGCATTCGTGGACCCCTTCAACTAGTTGCGTTGCAGGCTTTCGAGTTGTTGTTTGCCCGGAACGTGCGCCTAGGCGTTTGAGTGGTCAGACCGTGACCGGTGAAGGCCTTCGCCAAGGCCGGGCCCAGATCAAAATTTATCGCCTCCGGCTTGCCGCCGACATAGAAAGGCGGCCTGAGTTTGCACATGTTTGCACAGTCATTTTTCTAAATGAGGTTCCTTCAAAATATGCGCGCAGGCAACATGTACGTAAGGGATGGGACATCAACTTAGGCAGGCTGAACACCACGAAAAACGACAGGGGGCTGACTAAAAGAACGATAACGATGTCTCGACCCGTGCGATCTTATGCAAATATGTCCTGCTGTGTACGTAGTAGGAATTGCGATTTGCAGCCTGCACTGTGGCTCCAGATGGCTTGGAAGCTTGAAGAAAGGATCAAGCTCACTGATGGGAAGCTGCTTTGGAAGGAAGTAGTGATGGAGTATTTGTAGGGTTGCTGCTCATCCACGCCGGCGGTCAGGATGGCGCAGGAGTGCATGGCAGCGTTCATGTTGGTTTTTGTGGGAGCAAGTAGCGGAGAAGTGCCTATAGGGTTTTTGCTGGCCAGTGCGAAATGCAAACCAGAGGCTGCAGGCGTTGCATGTCCTTGAGAATGGAAGATGTTGGACGGGCCCTGCAGCGTAAAAAGCGCGGCCCTGGGGTAGTGTGCCACAGGCTCCCATCATGTTGTTGCATGCGGAGGCAGAATTCCAGTCTCAGAGGGCACCCCCAACAATAACCCAAGCAATAACGAAGCGCTAACGGAAATAGCTATTTGAGTGCCCGGTGAAACCGGTTGCCCTGTTGGTGGCTCGAAGCACACTGCAAGGCTAGAGTTGGAGTAGCATGTGCCGCAACGGCGCGCAGTGCGAAGGATACGGCCGATTTGGCAGCTTTCGAAAGAGATATTGCAAGACCCTTTGACAGGAGGGGCCCTTCTGGGAGGCACCAGAGCACGGCTAGCACAAATTGAGAGAAGGCGGCGTCGACAGCGGCAGCAACAAGCTGCCGGGGCTGTTTCCCCCAGGATAGCAACAGCAGCGCCAGTGGCAGTAGCGGCGCTGTTTTAACATGTGTCAAAAGTTACTGAGCTGCTGACCCTTGCTTGCGCGCATGCCCATATCGCAATAGAAACCTCTTATGAAGAAAGCAGCCTTGTCGCTCTGAGTGCTTCGGACAGTGGACAACTGGTTGGAAAGCCCATTGCCAGCGAAGACTTTCTTGTTGTGGACTCCCTTGCCAGAACCTTCTTGGGTTGCCTGCCCAGTGGACACCCTGAAAAAGATAGGGGACTGATTCACCGCCTGTCGCTGCTGTTCGTTGTTTTCAGGGATAAGGCTCAAAAGGATAGACCAAATGCAAATGCGTCGGGGCTGCTGTGCCCATTCCCAGTAAAGAGTGAAGAAGGGTGTAGTGAAGCCTCGGAAAGCCAAGGTGAGAGACTGACAGGAGATTCAGGGCTCACAGGGGGGTGCGAGGACAAAAACGAGCGGGAAAAAGACAGTGGGCAAAGTATTTCAAAGCCCGAACAAGATGAAGGTGTTGAAGGTCGGAAAGCCGCATGTGGGGTCGTTACTGCTCCTGGGTTACCAGGCTCACCTTGTGAGCCTCCACAGGCAGGGCGCTTAGCCTTGCCAACAGGAAAGATCTGGAGACGTAACGGCGCGCACACACGCCCAGTCAGTTGCTGTGTAGCATTCAGCTAGATCGGGGCGCGCAGATGTGTATTGAGTGTCACAAGCCATGATGAGGTGTTGCTTCAGACCCCTGTCTCGGCTTCAGCGACATTGACTTCAGGCGTGGTTTGCGCATGGTGCGTTTCGTCGATTTGCTGTGCTCTTGCCACTGTCAGGTTGCAATCATACCATGTTGTTTTAGGTATGCGCGGGCACTTCAGTCCTTGCGCAGGCTAGGATGGAATGCGACGTATCAAAGGAGCATCAGCGGAGACGACTGCAAAAAAACCAACAGGCGGCTAGGCCATGGTCTTGGAGCTCTAGGGCAAAAGCTTGAGATGCGCAGGGATGTCAGACATGTGTCGAGCGGCCTGTGATGCTGATTCGCGCTCTCCATGCTTGCCAACTGCATCGCAACGCAGTAGCTACGTTGGGCATGAGATTCACGCGTTCCATTCGTCGTGTTTGATGGCTGCATTTGCGAGGCTGTTTGTTGACCCGTCCACGCCCCCTCGCCATGTTCGGCTACCCCCTTGCCTTGGGAGGACTGCCAGTGATCGTCCGAGAGGACAGGTCTGGGCCGCCCCGCGTGTCCACAGTGAGTGTCGGCGGCATTTGCCTGCCATCTTGCAGGAGCACGTTCTTGGGGTCGCTGGCCGCGCCCTTCCCCGGTGCCGCCCACCCGCTTCTGGACCTGATGAGAGACTTCCCACGAGACTCCCCACGAGACCACTCTTTGAATCTGGAGCTCTACCACGAGACCAGTGAGTAGGCGGCTGAGAGGATTTTGAGCTCGCAGCGCATGCTCCGGGGCCAAGGCGGTCTGGCTGGCGGGGGCATCTACTTCGCAGAGAGCCCGGCTGAGGCCCGCAGGAAGGCAAATCAGCGTGGGGCGATGCTGAAGGCCACTGTGCGTGTGGGTCGCATGAAGGTGGTTCAGCGCCAAGGGAGCACCACCTTCACACAGCTCGTGTCCGAGGGCTACGACTCCGTGAAGATTCTTGGTCGTGACTCTGGCACCGAGTATGTCGTGTACAACTGCGCCCAGGTCACCAACATCCGCCGAGTTTAAGCCCGGCGCATGTACAGCCCTAGCCCCGGGCACCGATTTTAGCCCTCCTCCCCTGCAGGCGTGTAGCTTGCAGCGGCTGAGCGCTTGGGTGCTGACTTTCAAGCGTGCGGCTTGACGGAGTTTCAGCATCAAGGTGTGTACTGAATGTGTACTGAATGTGTACTGAGTGTGTACTGAGCAGATTCAAAGTAAAGATGCCCTGAAGGTCATCCCAAGCATTGGGCGTTCGCCCGCTGAATTTTGAGCAATTGGACAGGACCAACCCTGGCGGCCAACGCGGCCGCCGGGTAGGCAAGGTTGCTCAGTGCCTTGAGAGCAGGTTACTCCGCGCAGAGGATTCATTCTGGGAATGCTAGCCTTGCGCAAATCCACAAGTATCCTGCTTGCCAAGGGCCATACCAACTCCCGAAATGTGAGCCGCGCAGAAAGGGCGACCAGATTGAGCTCCTGTGTGGAACGCAGCGCATTCGTGCACCCCTTCAACTAGTTGCGTTGCAGGCTTTCGAGTTGTTGTTTGCCCGGAACATGCGCCTAGGCGTTTGAGTGGTCAGACCGTGACCGGTGAAGGCCTTCGCCAGGGAGCAAAGGCCGGGCATAGATCAACTTTGGCCAGCATACACGTACTTGTTGAAGTCGCCACAGCTTTTATGTTGGAGTTGGTGTGCCATGCGGATTCCAACTTTTTGTGGGTGCATGGATGGATTGCGTTCCATGCGGGGTGGCTATTCGCCCAGAAAGTGGCGGTGACCTCCGCGGCTGCGTGTAGGACGTATGTGTGTGCGAACCGCTCAACAATGTCGTAAGCGACCGGTGTCAATGTGCAGAATCATGGGTAGTGTTTTCCCTGCAGAATTGGCTTTCAGGATCCAGAAGCCGTTCTGTCTTTAGATGCTTTGGGAGGCAGTCCTTTCTTGATGGTCCCTGCAAAGGAAAAGCTGTCATCCGTATTCCCTGGGCCATCAAAATTCATCCCTATTCCAGGTTTGTGGGTGGGAGAGTACCCTGGGCAATCAACATGTGAGGACAAATATTTGCTGCATAAGGTCTTTGGGAAGGCATTGAAGTGTCCACCAACTGATGAAAGTAAACCCAGCGACAGACAATGGAACGCCAACCGGGACACTGCCACTTCAACCGGCACACTGACAGAACACTGGAACACTGACCGCGACTTGAATACCACGTGGTCACCACAAGGACACCACAGTGACACCGCATGCAAACCACCAGGATGCCACCAAGTAATATCACTGAGAAAGTGATCAAACATAACGCCGGGGCACCACTGATACCGGGATTGAAATGGGACGCAACCACCAGGCTACCATTAGCAGCAAACCACAACCAGGTCACCTTCGGAAGATAACAACGACACCACCGCGACACAGGTTGGCCACTACTGGATACCACCACCAGGACACCACCACCGGGGCACTGGCACCGGGTCGCCGCAGGGACGCAACACCGGAACCCCACCAGGACACCGCCTGAAAAACAATCCCCCGCGCCACAGAGACATAACACACCAACGCACCATTTGGACACCGCAACACCACTAGGACGCAGCGGAACACCACCGGCCAACAACACCTACAGTACCACCGGAAAACTCACCGGGGCAGCGGGAGACTACTGGGACACACCGGGACACCACCGGAGCAAAACACCAGGACACCATCAGGGTACCAACATGCATGACACACCAGGCGCACAACTAAAACACCGCGACGCCACAGAGACACGACATGACACCGGGACTCCGCCGAAAAAGCAACAAGACGCCGCCCGGAGCACACAATATTGGGACACAACTAGGACACCGCCAGAACATAACGGGACATAACGACAACGCACCGGAACACCACCGGAACACCACCGAGCCACCACCTGGACTCCAAGGGGACCACCAGGACACTGCGTCGCCGGAACACCAAAACATCCGTGACAACACCAGCAGGACACCGCCAAAACACGGCATGCCATCTCCGCAACACCACCACAGGGACACCACCTTTGGGAGACCGCTACGAGTATCACCGCCGCCAGGACACCACCATCACCGGGGCAACACCGAACTATGGAACACCACCAGCGGAACAGAACACAACCTGCGGCGCAGCATCACGCCGACACCACCGCACCACCACCAGGTTAGCATCAGGACAACCAGAACACCACCGGGACACCGGCGCCAAGATACCATGGGGACACCACCAGCGCACCGACGAGACAACACCAGGTTACGACTGGCAAAGCACTGGGGCAACACCGGCGCATAACAACGGGACACCGCCAAAACACCACCGGGACGCTCGTTGCAGCAACACAACCAGGCCACCACCAAAACACAGCCGCAACACCACATGCCACCAAGACTACTACTACTACTACTACTACTACTACTACTACCACTACTACTACCACTACTACCAAACCATTGGGACACCAGAGCACCAGTGGGAAACCACTGGCACTGCGACACCCTTCAGAACACCCGCTGAACACCACTAAGACACCATCAACGCACCAACACTGCCAAACACCATCATCCACGGCCGGGACGCCAGCCGAACACTACGCGGACATCGCCTAAACACTTCCGGGACAGCACTAGGAACAAAGGATCAGAACACCGCCGGGACACTACCGGACACCAACACAACACAACCAAGACACCACCGACACCGAGACACCACAGGACACCATGGGGCTAGGACACCAACAAAGAGAGCGGGTCGCCGTGACATTTGAGCTGCGCAGGAGACAACATGTGCGCTTTTTTCACCTAAAGGCTTTTGCGGTGCGTTGTTGCTTCTACACTTAGCTGGCGGGCTTGCGCAAAACTGGCCAAGCAAGGATACAGATCATGAACATGTCAAACAAATTGAGAGTCAGAAGTAGGCATACATGGCAATGCCCCTTTATTGCTTTGAGTGTTGTGCCCAAAATTGTTAGCCTGTTGCAAGCAGACACTACTGAAAAAGATTGTCCTCCCAGAAGCATTCCCTGCTTCTAGCTGGCAGGCTTCTAGCATATGTCTAGCGCATTTCTAGCACATCTACCATATAGTTCTAGCATATGTCCAGCACATGTCTGGTATAGTTGTAGCATATGTTTAGCAAACTTCTGGATGTCTAGCATCTTTCTGATAAAGGTCTAGTGTTTTCTTTGATAGTTCTAGTTTGGAGCATTTCTCTATGTCTTGTATTGTTCTAGCATGTGTCTAGCGTGTGTCTAGTACACTTCCAGTATATGTCTGGAGTATGTCTTCTCTACCTATCTCTACCTGTGTCTATCTAGCTCCATCTATTTCTCCATTTCAGAAATCATCTATCTATCTATCTATCCATCCATCCATCCAGCCATCCATTTTCCCATCCATCTATCTATCTATGTATCTATCTGTCTTTCCATCGATTTATCTATATCTACCCAGATCTATCTATTTATATCTACCTGTATCCATTCATGCATCTATCTATCTATCTATCTAGCTATCTGTCTATTTATCTATCTATCTAGATATCTAGACATCTAGATATCTTTCTATCTATCTGTCTGTCTGTCGAACAATCCATCCATCCATCCATTCATCCATCCATCCATCCATCCATCCACCTTTCTATCTGTATCTATCTTCATTTACCTATATCTATCTACTGTATATCTATATATACCTATCTATATCTATGATGACAAATGTACCTTGTTCCCGAAAGCATTGCGAAGGGTTCTTCCGTGCGGAGCTCTTGGTCAACTTGCGCAGAGTAGCTTGCGCAGAGTCACCAGCATGGAGATACCAGGAGCTCTTGGTCAAGTTCGCAGAGTAGCTTGCGCAGAGTCACCAGCACGGAGATACTTGCGCAGAGTCACCAGCATGGAGATACCAGCATGGAGATACTTGCGCAGAGTCACCAGCATGGAGATACTTGCACAGAGTCACCAGCATGGAGTCACCAGCATAGAGTTACTTGCGCAGAGCAAGTGCATAGAGCTAGGTGCATAGAGCTAAGCTAAGCTAGGTGTAGAGGCTCGGCGTTAGCCGCTGTGTAAGCTAGGTTAAGTAAGTTAGGTTAAGTACTTAACGCGCGGGAAAGAAAGAGAAAGAGCTCGGTATTAAGAATCTCTTTCTTGGCGGGGGGTGGGGATGTTGCCGACGATCGGGAATGCGACCCTCTTCGGGGATCGGCGTGGTCGAGGTGCAAAAACTCGAGGTTTTCAAGTTTTTTGATATGCCCGCGCGACCCTCTGCGGAGATCGGCGTGGTCGCGGTGCAAAAACTTGAGGTTTTTTTTTGCGTTTTTTGCGGTGCCCGCGCGACCCTCTGCGACTCTCTGCGGGGATTGGCGTGGTCGAGGTGCAAAAACTCGAGGTTTTTTACGTTTTTTGATATGCCCGCGCGACCCTCTGCGGGGATCGGCCTGGTCGAGGTGCAAAATATCGAGTTTTTTTGCGTTTTTGACATTCCCGGACGAACCCTCTGCGGAGATCGTGCGTGTCGAAGCGCTCTCGCTGTGGCGCCGTGCGAATTGTTCTTAGTCTCGGCGAACCCTCTGCGGAGATCGTGCGTGTCGAAGCGCTCTCGCTGTGGCGCCGTGCGATTTGGTTGCTCGCGAGATGGCCTTTGGAAGTTGTCTCGTGGTTTGCGCGCCTGCTTTCGCAATCCCGCGGTCGCGGGTTCGATTCCCCCCTGGTCCGCGGCAGCTCCGGCTTGAACATCGCAGCTTTTAAGTACAAACGTAGTACGCGGAGCGTGCTCCCGCAGCTCCGGCTGGAAAATCGCAACTTTTAAGTACAACGTAGTACGCGGAGCACACTCCCGCAGCTCCGCTGGAAAATCGCAACTTTTACGTACAAAAATAGTACGCGAAGTACATTCCCACAGCTCCGGCAGCACTTGCGCAGAGCAACTTGCACAGAGCACTTGCACAAAGCACTTGCGCAGAGCAACTTGCACAGACCAACTTGCACAGAGCACATGCGCAAAGCGCTTGCACGGAGCAACTGGCGCAGAGCACTTGCGCAGAGCAACTTGCTCAGAGCACTTGCGCAGAGCAACTTGCACAGAGCACTTGCGTGCAGCAGCTTGCAGAGAGCAACTTGCGCGCAGCAGCCTGGAACAATGCAGCTTGCGCAGACCACTTTCGTGAGAAATCGCGCGGCGCAGTTCGTGCAAAGCACATTGCGCCGAGCAGACTCGGGCAGAGCCAGCTTGCACAGAGCGAGTTGCGCTGAGCCACTCGCGAAAAGTAGCTTGCGTAGAGCCAACCTTCACAGAGCCAAGCTGCGCAGAGGCATCTTGCACAGAGCTAAGTTGCGCGAGCGTGCTTTGCAGAAACTGTGGCCGTCGTGTAAGCTTTGCTATTAATTGCTTTTCCCTTTTGCTTGTAATTCGTTTCGAGCCCACGAGCTTTACTCTTCTTGTTTTAACGGATGTAAATATGTGGGATCGAGCACTGCCATGTTTCCTCTCGTAGGACGATGAGATGGAGCTCTCATGTGACCATACACATTGAGCATCGCCGCGTGCAGACACGCTCGCCGCAGCGATGTAAAAAGGTGTCTCCGCGGCTGGATGAGCACCTGGGGAAAAATGCTTTCGGGCCAATCGTCCTCTAGCTTTTTGTTTTTCACCCAGAACATCAAGAACCTTGAGTTTTGCCAAAGGCAGACCCTATGCCTCTCAGTATGACTGACATAGGGTCTGCCAATTTGTGTTTTTTGGAAAACTCGAGGTTTTTTAGTTTTTAACCAGAACATCAAAAAACCTTGAGTTTTCCAAAATGTTAAGTTCACGTGTTGCATAGTCTATCAGCCAAGCTGCAACCTTGGCTCAAGCCCGTAACGGGGGCCTGGCAGCGTAACGGCCTCCCCACGTGAAAAAGGGGCGTTCGGCCCGCCGCTCTGGATCTGTGGGCCTCGGGTACGTTGTTGCCGTGGGCGTCTACGTTGGGTTTGCTGTTCTTTGTCTATTTGTCTTGTTCAACCTCCAAACCTGTTCTACTACTTCAACTTCCAACGGTCTTCAACCTGGTCACCAGTTGGGGTTCACCCTGAGCTTTGTTACCGGGTTCCACCCTTGGTTTTGGTGACCAACCATACCAGGGTCTGATTTCCGGGGTGTAAGCGTTCTCCCCAAACCGCAGGTTATCAGCCGTAAGCTACGAGCTTGGGCTGGTGACCGGTTGCGGACCGTAAGCGTCGTCTGTAGCCGGGTAGGTAGCGTCGATGCACCCTTTCAGGTCCGCCTCCAGCCCGCCGACCGCTTCGAGCGGAAGGCTGGCTCAGGACTCTAACCCCGAGGGCGGTGAGCGGTGCTTCGAGCGTCTGCTCCCGCCCGAGGGGCGCACGGCCCTTATTATAGCTCCAATCCTGAAGGCGGTGAGTCACGCTTCGAGCGTGCACTCCCGCCGGACGGACGCTCGGCCCTCAGATCTCTCCCTGACGTCACTGATTATATTAAGGGTCCCAGATCCATGGGGTTTAGACCTTATACCTCAATTAATCTCAAATTATCTCAAATTATCTTATTTTTGCATCTAATGTGCAAAAAGATGCAAAAAAGTGCAAAAAGATGCAAAAAAGTGCAAAAAATGCAAAAACATGCAAAAAGTACAAAAAAAGTGCAAAAACATGCAAAAATGCAAAAAATACAAAAATGCAAAATGCAAAAATATGCAACAAAATACAAAAATGCAAGAAAAGTGCAAAACAATGCAAAAATACATGACACAAATGCAAACAAGGACAAACACATGCAAGAACATACAACATGCACAGTAAGTGTGTGTCACTCAATTTTATAATAATTATTCTTTGTTATTGTCGCATCAGTGAATCGCAAGTCATCATGAGCGCACGTTAGCGCCAGCAACGTTGGACCATTCCATTGTCCATCATCATATTCATTATTGACGTCGCTGGCGAGCCGGCTCAAAAAATGGGTGCTATATTATTTAGGGAATTTTTCTCCCGCTGGATTTGGATTTTCTTTCCAGTCCCTGGGGCAAGCAAGCAAGCAAGCAAGCAAGCAAGCAAGCAAGCAAGCAAGCAAGCAAGCAAGCAAGCAAGCAAGCAAGCGCAGGACAGCCAGCCAGACAGGCAGCCAGCCAGCCAGCAAGCAAGCAAGCAAGCAAGCAAGCGCGCGCCAGCCAGCCAGCCAGCCAGCCAGCCAGCCAGCCAAGCAAGCAAGCAAGCAAGCAAGCAAGCAAGCAAGCAAGCAAGCAAGCAAGCAAGCAAGCAAGCAAGCAAGCAAGCAAGCAAGCAAGCAAGCAAGCAAGCGCCAGCCAGCCAAGCAAGCAAGCAAGCAAGCAAGCAATGAAGCACCCTGAGCCCCCCCGGTATACTTTTCAAACACAAAACCACGTACCCTACACCTGCCCCGACCCGCCGCAAACGCACCCTAAACCTACCCTTCACCCACCCTGAACCACCCTAAACGTACCAAACATGCCTTGAACCCTAAAACCGCAGACCCTAAACACCCGATCCGAAACCTCACGAAACCCGCCTTTTTCCTCCACTCAACCAACCCAACCAAATTAAACTCCATCTGAACCCACCCTTACACACCCGCACGCCGCCCTAAACCCACAACTCTGAACCCCTAAGCCCACCCTAAACCACCCTACACCCACCCCGAACCTAACTTAAACAAACCCTGAACAGACCCCTGAGCCCAACCTAAACCAACCCCCCAACGCGCCCTGAACCTGAACCCACCCCAAAAACCAAAACCAACACCCGCCCGAAGCCAACCCTGAACACCCTAAACCGCCCTGCAAGAGCCTAGATGCCTGTCACTCAGCTTGCTTTCATTCTCCTGTCCTGCTTCAAAGGCACCCGCCAAGTATCCTCGTGAAGGTGGCGGTTCATGCACCAAGGACTTCCTTGAGAGTAACCCCGAACACACCCAACCTACCCCAAACCATCCTGCTCTAGACCAAAAACCTGCCCACCCCAAACCCATGCTAAACCCAACTAAACCCAACCTAAACCTACCCGAAGCCTACCCTAAGCTAAGCCAAGGACCTTGAACCGACCTTGAACCCCGTAAACCCTAAACCCAACCAACACTAACCCCACCCCAGCAGAACAACACTAAACCCACCTTAAACCCACCTTAACCCAACTAAACCAACCTTGCACCAACCCCAGCTCCATCTAACCCGCCTGCCCCGACCCACTCAGACCCCAAACGCACCCCAAACCCACCCTTAACCAACATGCTTTGAACCCCTAATAAACCCGCCTTTTTCCTCAACTCAACCAACCCAATTAAACAAGCGCAAACACACCCTAGACCAGCCTCAAGCCAACCCTAAACCTACCCGTAAACCCAGTGCACGCCACCCTAATTTAAACCAACCCTGAACAGACCCCTAAGCCCACCCTGAACCTGAACGCCCTAAACCAACCCTGAACACCCTAAACCGCCCTACAAGAGCCTAGATGCCTGTCACTCAGCTTGCTTTCATTCTCCTGTCCTCCTTCAAAGGCACCCGCCAAGTATCCTCGTGAAGGTGGCGGTTCATGCACCAAGGACTTCCTGGATGAGAGTAACCCCAAACACACCCAACCTACCCCAAACCATCCTGCTCTAGACCAAAAACCTGCCCACCCCAAACCCATGCTAAACCCAACTAAACCCAACCTAAACCTACCCGAAGCCTACCCTAAGCCAAGGACCTTGAACCGACCTTGAACCCCGTAAGCCCTAAACCCAGCCAACACTGACCCCACCCGAAACTAGCAGCAGAACAACACTGAACCCACCTTAAACCCACCTTAACCCAACTAAACCAACCTTGCACCAACCCCAGCTCCATCTAACCCGCCTTCCCCGACCCACTCAGACCCCAAACGCACCCCAAACCCACCCTTAACCCACGTGCTTTGAAGCCCTAAACCGATCCGAAACCTCACTAAACCCGCCTTTTTCCTCAACTCAACCAACCCAATTAAACAAGCGCAAACACACCCTAGACCAGCCTCAAGCCAACCCTAAACCTACCCATAAACCCAGTCCACGCCACCCTAAACCACCCGACCCACCCCGAACAATTTAAACCAACCCTGAACAGACCCCTAAGCCCACCCTGAACCTGAACGCCCTAAACCAACCCTGAACACCCTAAACCGCCCTACAAGAGCCTAGATTCCTGGCACTCAGCTGGCTTTCATTCTCCTGTCCTGTTTCACTAAGGCACCCGCCAAGTCTCCTCGTGAAGGTGGCGGTTCAGACGTCCTGGATGAGAGGAACTGCGAACGCACCCAACCTACCAAACCCATCCTACCCTAAACCAATAGCCTGCCCACCCCAAACCCATGCTAAACCCAACTAAACCCAACCTAAACCAACCCGAAGCCTACCCCAACTAAACTCACCTTAAACCCACCTGAAACCCACCTTAACCCTTAACTAAACCAACCTTGCGCCAACCCAAGCTTCATCTCACCCTCTGCCTAAGACCCCAACCAAACCCGCGCCGAACCCACCCTTAACCAGGCCCACCCCGAACCCCCAGCCACCCTAAACCCTAATCGCGCCCTAGACCCACCTTAAACCACTCCAAGGTGACCGGAAAATGGAACGGATAAAAATTCCTAAAAGCGCTGGAAGAAAATTCCCGAAAAAAAAGGTCGGCCTCAAAAAAAGGGTGAAAAAATACTCTGCCATGCGTCAAGTCAAGCGCTGTCAATAACTTGTGGCAAGGACAGCGGCACGGATCACGGTCAGCACAGATCGTTGCAATGGGGTTGTCAAGCACATAAGTTGAATCAAGGTTCGAGCAATGGGAGCAATGCATTGTCTGGCGGTTTTCGTTGATGATCATGAGCAGTGCGCCACGCATGCCAGTAACAAAGGTCACAGGTTCCCGATTGACTTGCAGATCTCTCGGCAACTGAACAAACGCTTCATGTCCAACCCACATAATAGTCACACCACCAGTCATGCCCACACGGTCCTCGACCCTGACAGACACATCTGTGAGAATACATTCTGCAATACAGGGGTGGCTATATTCATGTTCCAGTTCCAAGTCCAGCTCCGATAAATCTGACTGCTCGACGTCGTCATTGTCATTCCCCTGCTGAAGCTCCGGCTCAGTCATTTCAGCTTCCCAGTCCCGTGGCTGAGCGTCAGTCCAGTCAGGCTGAGGAAGTTCAGGCTCTCTTGTCTCCCTGATTTGACACACTGTCACACTGGCTTCTGATTCGGTGTGACACACTGTCTGACTTGCAGGAGAATCGACCACTGTCTCTGTCCGACGCTTCTTTTTATCTGCAGGCGAGCCAGTTGACATGAGGCTGACAATGTCAATGGTTCACAAAATCTCAATCAAGCACGTTGAGTCAACTGCTACTGACAGGCTTGAGCCGCAAAACCGCATCTCAAGCCAAGCAGCATGCACACTTCTGGCCAGTGTCTTTGCGGCTCACAGCCATGACAGCATGACTGGAATGTTTGCAGCCTGAACATGGGTCATGGTTCATGTCATTCATGATGTCATGACATGTGTGCGTGCACGGCTGTTGCCATAAACTCAAATGAAGTCAGGATATTTATAGAGCGACAACTTCTTTCTTCCTCTTGTTCCATTGTCTGCTGGGCCTCAAGTGAACTTCCGCACTCACGCATCTAAACTCACTTGCGCAGCCCTGTTGCTGTTTTCCAAAGTCGCACACAGTCGAGTCAAGCAGTTTGTCCATCAGTTAAAAGTTGCAGCTCCGCTCCGTACTGGAGCAACACACTGCTTGTCACTCATTGGCTGAAGATCAATCCAGCACGAGGCCATGACGCATTGAATATGCACGAGCAAGCTTGTGACAGGCACATGAACACTCAAGGCCAGAATGGTGCGCTAAGCCGCACGCAGCGCACCAAATAACACGATCTCGCGCAGCCAAACTGTTAAAACCCTCTAGGCCCCGTGCCGAATTGGGAAGCTGTTCTGAGGTCCATGTTCTTGTTGATTGAGATGTTCCCTTTGGAAACCACATTTGGCTCAAGATACACGTAGGGCTCAAGGTCTTGCATGAACTACGTTCGCCTGTGATCGATCTGTGTGAGAGAAAACAGGTTCATTCGCGCTGCTGATATCGGACGTGTGTGTGGTTACTGGACAATACCCTTACAACGGTTTGCACTGGTTTGGCTATAACGGTTTGGCCGTATACCCTTTCTACGTGGTTGAGTACATTCAGCTTGAGGCTCGGTGGACAGCGTTTCACGGGACGTCACCTTGCCATCTCTTGCCAGGTTATCAGCCGTATCGCAAGCTCTACACTGGACGGAGAGACAGCTGGTTTATTGCGGGTACAGGAACTGCAGAAGAACAATAACCCACACAGTACAATGGCATCTTCAGCGAGCCCAAGTACTGCAACTTTTGGGAACGACAGTTCGGAGGGATCCAATGGATTGATGGCTCTTCCTGCGGTGATGGATATGGTCGCAGATTCGCAGGATGAACCTGGAAGCGGTGGATCCGCACTATTCAGCGACATATCCACACCCACGAGATCATGGAAACAGATCGCCATCCATCAGGAGTCGAAACAGAGGGATTCTCCACCGAGAAGATCATCATCTTCACCAGCGACCCCACGGGCGTCGCAAAAGAGCGTGAGGTCGACATCGAAGGGTGGGAGATCCAAATCACCCACAAGTGCCGAGTTTCGCGCCGCAATCAAAGAGAAGAACAAGATGGAGATGGAGATCGGGGAGTATCAGAAGACACTTGATGAAATGTCGGCGGCAATGGCAAACCTTCATCAAGAAGACTATGGAAGCACCATCCGGATCCAGGAACTGGAGAGACGATGCGACATTGCCAGCAAGCAGTCGGGACATCTTGTGAGTCATCACCAACACCACATGGCAGAGGCCTGGCGCAAGTTTGAGGCGGAAGCCCAACAGATGCGCGAGGCAGAAATGAACGCATATCAATACGGGGAAAAGAAAGACATGGAGTCGAATGCGATGATGCAACAAATGCGACAAGCTGAGGGAATGATCATGGAGCAGAAACAGGAAATTGCACTGATGAGATCCTACATGGCAAGCGAGAAGGCGGCCGCGCAGGAATCAGCTACACATGCAAGTCGGATTCACCGTGAAGCTTCACAGCAGATTTCCGTTTATCAGCAACAGACCAGAGGGATCGAATCGTCTACATCTATTGAGAAGTTCAACGAGGAGGAGATGGGTCAGAGCCTAAAATCACAGTTGGAACATGCACTTGTCAAGCGCCCCGAGATGTACTCGATGGAGGACACCAGGGAGCAACTGATGACGAGACTGAATGACGTGACGACATTTGCGGAGCAAGAATCGAAAAGAGCAGAATGTTTGCTTCGTGAGAAAGAAGAGATCGTCAAACAGTATGAATCCGACGTGTCGAGGAAGGATCAGATGATTGCTATCGAGGGCGGTCACCGTCAGGATGCAATCTTGGAATTGGCCCAGGCCAGGGAAGAGAAACGAGAGGAACGAAGCACGATGGACGAGAAGTCGAAAGAAACCGAGTTCTGGAAGTCGACAGCTAAAGGGATGCGTGATGAGTACCTCGAGGAGATGCGCAAGCTTCAAGAACAATTGATGAATCGGGAGGCGATGCTCAAACAGGAAGAGAGCTTCGTTCGTCAGCTCGATGCAGACAATGAGGAACTCAGGACACTCAAGCTAAGAAGCTGGAGATTCAGGAGGCCTCGAGCAAGAAAGATGAACATCGTGAACGAGCAGTAGTGAAACGCCTTGAGGGAGGACCCCAACTTAATTCGATTAGGGAAGACAAGAAGATGGCCGGGACATACCCGTCATCATCATCCAATTCGATCCCTAATTTGTCACTAGTACCGGGTTCGATTCTTTTTCCGTCTTT
>CAUJNA010001579.1:0-60000 GCA_963377175.1 Effrenium voratum
AGTACGGGTTCGCCCAACGGCCCCTTAGTACGGGTTTGCCCAACGGCCCCTTAGTACGGGTTCGCCCAACGGCCCATAGTACTGGTCCGCCCAACCTCGTTTGATACTGGCTCGCCCAACGGCCCCCTTAGTACGGGTTCGCCCAACGGCCCCCTTAGTACGGGTTCGCCCAACGGCCCCCTTAGTACGGGTTCGCCCAACCTCGTTTGATACTGGCTCGCCCAACGGCCCCCTTAGTACTGGTTCGCCCAACGGCCCCCTTAGTACGGGTTCGGCCAACGGCCCATATTACTGGTCCGCCCAACGGCCCATAGTACGGGTTCGCCCAACGGCCCCCTTAGTACGGGTTCGCCCAACGGCCCATAGTACTGGTCCGCCCAACCTCGTTTGATACTGGCTCGCCCAACTGGCCTAGCTCTGTGCCCCCCCCTGAGGCGGTTTTTTATTTATATAAAAATCTAAATGATTCCATCCCTGGCAGGTTGTCTCCCGTGCTTTCTGTGCCCCTCTGAGGCGGTTTTTTATTTATATAAAAATCTAAATGCTTCCATCCCTGGCAGGTTGTCTCCCGTGCTTTCTGTGCCCCTCTGAGGCGGTTTTTTATTTATATAAAAATCTAAATGCTTCCATCCCTGGCAGGTTGTCTCCCGTGCTTTCTGTGCCCCCTGAGGCGGTTTTTTATTTATATAAAAATCTAAATGCTTCCATCCCTGGCAGGTTGTCTCCCGTGCTTTCTGTGCCCCCCTGAGGCGGTTTTTTATGTATATAAAAATCTAAATGCTTCCATCCCTGGCAGGTTGTCTCCCGTGCTTTCTGTGCCCCCCCTGAGGCGGTTGTATTTATATAAAAATCTAAATGCTTCCATCCCTGGCAGGTTGTCTCCCATGCTTTCTGTGCCCCCTGACCCGGTTTTTTATTTATATAAAAATCTAAATGCTTCCATCCCTGGCAGGTTGCCCCCCGTGCTTCCTGTGCCCCCTTGAGGCGGCTTTTCATATGAGGCATCCCTGTACATATAAATAAAAAAGCGCCTCAGGGGGCAACGGAAAGCAAGGGAGACAGCCTGCCAGGAATAGGGAATGAAGCATTTAGATTTTTATATAAATAAAAAAAGCCATCCTCATCCTTGAGGTGTGTGATATAGGGATGCCAACATGCGAAGCGCACGGAGCTGAGTTCCAGGTCGTTGGGCGAAGCAGTATTAATCCTACGTGCCCACTCGGCACTGCCCAAAAAACCCCCCCAGCGCCAGACCCAGGCCATTTGACAAGCCGCGAGGAAGTATTATTTTCTTTTTTTTAAAAAATAAATTTTTATATTTTATATAAAACTAACTAAACGCATGCATTCCTTGTCAGACTGCCTGCAGAGGGATTGAAGCATTTAGATTTTATATGAACAAAACCGCCTCAAGGGGCACAGAGCTAGGCCATTTGACAAGCCGCGAGGAAGTATTCTTTTCTTTTTTAAAAAATAAATTTGTATATTTTATATAAAACTAACTAAACGCATGCATTCCTTGTCAGACTGCCTGCAGAGGGATTGAAGCATTAAGATTTTATATGAACAAAACCGCCTCAAGGGGCACAGAGCTAGGCCATTTGACAAGCCGCGAGGATGTGTTTCGATTAAAAAAAAAAGTTTTTATTTTATATAAAACCTAAACGCTCGCATTCCTTGTCAGACTGCCTGCAGAGGGATTGAAGCATTTGTTTTTTTAGAAAAATAAAACCGCCTCAAGGGGCCCAGAAAGCACGGGATGCCAGGATCGAAGCATTTAGATTTTTATATAAATAAAAAAGCGCCTCAGGGGGGCACGGAAAGCATGGGAGACAGCCTGCCAGGGATGGAAGCATTTAGATTTTTATATAAATAAAAAAACCGCCTCAGGGCGGCACGGAAAGCACGGGAGACAACCTGCCAGGGATGGAAGCATTTAGATTTTTATATAAATAAAAAACCGCCTCAGGGGGGGGGGCGGCACGGAAAGCAACCGGGAAGCCAACTACCTTGCCCCGGGAATGGAAGCATTTAGATTTTTATATAAATAAAAAAACCGCCTCAGGGGGCACAGAAAGCACGGGAGACAACCTGCCAGGGATGGAAGCATTTAGATTTTTATATAAATAAAAAACCGCCTCAGGGGGGCGCAGAAAGCACGGGATGTCAGGGATCGACGCACGAGGGATCGAAGCATTTAGATTTTTATATAAATAAAAAACCGCCTCAGGGGGGGCACAGAACTAGGCCATTTGACAAGCATCTCCAGGACCGGGTGGAGTTGCCGCTCAGACGCCTTCGACTTCGGCTGCTGTTTCCGAATGTCCGGGGCCTGGTTGCCAGTCATTGCCAAGCGTTCGGGTACTTGCTGGGACGTGCCATCTTTATCTTTTGAAGCATTTTCTCCGAAGGAACTTAGCTTTCGACACCTACCATGACCATGGATGCCGCGCGGTCCCTGGCGGTGCAGCTCGTGCTGAGCCCAACGCATCGAGTTGGCGAGAAGTGCGGCTTCAGGATCTTCCCCGGCTCTGCGTCGTCCAGCTTCAAGATGATGATGCACTTGGTGCACCCGGACAAGTGCACGGACCCCCGCGCTGGAGAGGCCTTCGGTGAGATGCAGAGCATGAAGAGCTTGGCGGTCGTCGGTGATCCAGACGCTACTCGCCAGCGGCCCATGACTGAGCTGGAGGGGCTTCTGCACCGCGCGCTGTGCAAGATCCGAGATCCGGTGGAGACCGCCGCAGAGGTCATCAATTTCTGTGACGGCCTTCTCCGTCGGCGCAAGCGCCTTGAGAGATCTGTGTGCCAGGAAGCCTTGGCGAGGCTCCAGTGGCTCAACCTCAATGATGCCAACCTCGAGGAAGCTGAGTCGGTGCGGGAGCTCCAACGCAACTTTGAAAGGAGGCTCTCAAAGGCTCTTGCGGAGGTTCAGGAGCAGACGGAGGAGCCGGCCGAAAAGCCGGCTGAGGCCCAGGAGGAGACGGAGGCCCAGGAGCAGACGGAGGCCCATGAGCCGGCGAGGCCCAGGGAGCAGACGGAGACGGAGGCCCAGGAGCCGGCTGAGGGCCAGGAGGAGACGGAGGCCCATGGCCCGGTCAAGGAGCCGGTTGAGGAGCCGGCGGAGCAGATGGAGACGGAGGCGGAGCAGATGGAGACGGAGGTCAAGGAGGAGGAGGTGGAGGAGGTAGAGGAGGAGGTAGAGCTTCCGACACCCGCCCAACTGGGGCACTACACGCAGTTCAAGGAGCAGTTTACCGAGCCTCCCGAGGATAACCTAAAACACCATCGCCTTGTTTGGGAGCGGTCGGACGTGTTCACCATCAGCAACGCTCTGCAGCTCGACGCCGTGCGGCGATGCCCCGACCACAGTCTCTTTGATGTGCTGATGAGCCTGTTCTAGCGCTCTGTGAATGTGGACCAGGACGGCATTGGGTGGATTCCCGTGCTCCTGCGCCCAGGCCGCACCGCGCCTGGGCTGAAGGGGCGGATCTTCTCCGGCATCGGTCGGGTGCCCGCACAGGAGGCGCCTGCCAAAAAGCGCAAAGGCAGTGAGGGCGCCGTGGATTCCGCTCGGGCAGAGTTCATGAAGCAGCTGCCGCCGGAGATTCGCCAGGAGATCGAGATGGGGGTCCCAGACACGCTTGTGGGGCGCTCTGCATTTGCCTTCAAGAAGTTGGTCCGCTACATCGCGCGGCATCGCCTTGGATCCGTCGAGCTGGACATCAAGAACTCGTTCTTCCAGCTCTTGAACCGACAGAAGCCGCTGCCGCCCATCATGGCGGAGTACCTGGACCACCGTGAGGAGAAGCTCGCGCAGATCGCCCGCGTGCTCTTCCACACGCTGCCCGAGGCCCGCCGGCGCAGCGTGGCGAAGGAGCTGATGATTGCCCTGGGCTTTGGGGGTGGTTTCGCAAACTGGACGAGCAAGGTGCTGCAGGACATACCCTTGGCTTCGGATGAGGGGGAGCGCGGCGAGGTGGCTGCTTGGCTCTACGGCTTCGAGACGGCGGCCGCGCCTCTACCACGTGGCCGTTTTTGAGCTGCTGCCACAGAAGGCCAAGGACTGGCACATGGAGCAGGGCCGCTCCACTGCCTCGGGGGCCTTTGCCCTGTACGCCCACCACGAGAGGTTGCAGATGGAGAAGATGGCGGCGGCAGCGGGCAGGGCCTTCAACGACCACCAGCACGACGGCATCGGGGCCCTCCACTCCGCGAGCGAGGCCGTGAAGCGAGCCGTGGATGTCGAGGTGGTCGTGCGCGAGCTGGAGGACCCGTGGGCATACGCGGCGGCGAAGTACCCCAACTTGGATTGGAGACTCAAGTCGAAGATGGAGTTCTCCGGGTACCACCAACTGCTCCAGCGCTGCAGGCAGCACGTCATACTTGGACGGGCGAGGGCAAACACCGTGGACTTTGCAAAGCTGGCGGCGGCGAAGCTGGTCCCGGTCGTACACGTTCCGGTGGAGGGGGGTGAGAAGAGGACCACCTACGAAAGCTTCGAGAAGGGAGGCTTCTGGCTGGTGCGAAACCGGGACGACTTGGGCCAGACCGTGGAAGACCTGATGTGCAAGATGTGGTGCCCGGTCTTCGAGACAGTCGATGAGAACTACGTGCCGCCGCCGCCCCTCAACGATAATGCCTTCTTCACCGGTCTGTCCTCGTCCGTTCTGGGGCGTCTGGCAGGCCCGCAGATGGCGGACCTCGACGGCGACGAGACTCGGCACAAAATCCTCTTTTGCGACGGCATGCTCTACGATTTCAAGGAGCGTGTCCTCCGATCACCGATCCCCGCCAACCGCATGGGCTTCCACGCAAAGGCGACCTCAGAGATGTGGCAGCCGAGCAAGGCGACCAAGCTCTTCGAGCACATCCTGGCTTTCTTGAAGGAGCATGTGGAGACGGGGGTGTGTCTGCTCGAGGCCAGCGAGAATGGCAAACAGGTCATCGAGTGCTTCGAGGAGTTGGAGCAGGACGGGTGCGAGATCCTCCGCCACATGAAGGTGTACGGGGACTGGGACTCCGTCCTTTACGAGCTGCGTCTCATGACCAGGGCCATCTCCGCGACGCCGCGGTTCTGCGAGATGTACTACATCTGGGGAAGCCAGGATTCCGGGAAGGACACCAAGTTGAAGATGTTGCACGCCTTCTTCGGTCACAAAGAGAACAACTACGGGGTGCAGCTTCCGGGAAACTATGTGGTGCAGCAGACTCGCTACCTGACCGCGAAGGACGGACCCGCGCCTTACCATGCAAGGACTCTAGGCAAGCGGCTGGCCTGGGCCAGTGAAGTCCCCGAGCACTACTTGTTGGCGGATGACTTCATCAAGCCCTTTTGTGACATGGAAGGTGCGCCAGTCTGCAGCAGGAAGCTCAACAAGGGTCCCCGGGACTTCATGCCTACGGCTTTGCGGTGGCAACAAGCAATTCCCCTCCCCGTGTGACTCGACCGGATGGGATGCTGCGGCGGCTTCGAGTCTGCCAGACAACGGTCAAGTTCACCTTGAAGCCGTCCATGGCCACCGAGGAGCGAGCCGTGGATGGCCTCAAGACCCGGATAAACCGAGGAGAGTTCAACAAGTACATGTTCTTCCTTGCGGCAAATCTCGTGGACTCGTTGGAGATGGAGTACAACCCAGGCACCGAGATCAAGCCGCAGCCACCGGAGATGAAGATGAGCGCCATGGACCTGGTCCCATGCGCAGACAAGGACGAGGAGGCCAAACCCGAGGCCTTCATGACAGGGCTGTGTGAGCTGGTGCCCTTGAAGGAAGCAAGCCTCCACACGGAGCTGACGATGGCGCTGAAGACCTACCTCAGCCTGGACACCTTGGGCGCGGCAAAGAGCGTGATCTCGAAGTTGGGGATCAAAGGACAATCCTATGGCCCGCGGTACATCTCCACCCTCAAGCAAAATGAGCGCATGGTGGGTGTGAAGCTCCGATCGGCAAGTAGCTCTTAGGCTTTTGGGTGACGTACAGTGTCAGCCATTTGCAGTGAACAGATGGCGTGCTTGCGCAAGGAAAACGCTGTCCAACCCTTGCTGTCTTGAGCGCACCTCAGATGTCCAACCCTTGTTAGATGCCTCAATGCCTGAGGCTGCGGTCTCGACGTCTTGCTCGGGCAGGTCGATAGGTCGAGGACACGGAAATGGGGATTTAGATTTTTATAATGATGTCGTCCGAGAGGGGTGCTCTCAGGAAAATCATGCTAGGGTTCCCCCAAAAACAGACTCAAAGTACAAGTTTCCAGCGCTTTATGCAAAGTTTCCGGTTTGGTCCAAAGTAGCCGTAATCAGTCGAGGGTCCTGGGCCTTGGAGGCGCCAGGAAGTCGTCCAGCTGCCTCACAGCTGCTGGCCTGCCCCGCCTCGTCAGTCGGCCCGCCGCGTTGCCGCTGCCCTGGGGCGCCGGCAGCGCCAGCTTCAGCAGGGTCTCCCGGCCCTCGGCGCTCCGGACGGTCATGGAGTCCACGGCCCGCAGCTGCTGCACGTCGCCGTACTGAGGGTTGAAGCTCCTCGCCGCGTTCGTCGGTGCTCGGAAAGCGCCCGCGTCCTCCACTGCCTTGATGCGGCGGTTCGTCAAGTCCTTGTTGTGCTGGAACCTGTCGGCGTTGTCTTGGAGGACCCAGAACTCTGTGGCCGGCTGCTTCTCCACGTCTTCCGGGGCGCCATGCACCGTCTCGTGGGGCCGCGCGTTGTAGGCCGAAGCGGTCTGCTCAAAGTGGTCGCTCCACTGGCCGCCCTTGCCGGCCACGCGCGTGGCCAGGTCCTTCTTCAGCGTCTGGATTCCCCGGTCCACCACGGCCGTGGCGTTGCGGTCCTCCGGGCGCTTCGTTCGGTGCACGGCTTCCGCGGGCAGCTCCCGGTCCAGCGTGGCGAACTCGTTGCCCAGGTCGGTCGTGACCACAAAGTTCCCGTCGTCCCCCGTCAGCTCCCGCGCGGCGCGCTTGGTGGCGCGGCCCACCATCTCGGCGTTCTTGTTCTGCAGAGGTTCCACGGCGGCCTCCCGGGTGAAGACGTCCATCACCACCAGGCCATACTTCGTCTTCCCCCGCGTGTTCTGGCTGAAGTCGATGAGGTCGGCCTGCAGCCGGTCGTTCGGCCCCTCGCGGCCGACTTGCCCAGCGCACGCGGCCGGGGCGCCTGCACCTGCCGGCCCACGTCGGCCTTCAGCGCCTCGAAGGCCATGGCCTGCGTCACGTCAAGGTCGCGCTGCCTCGCAAGTTGGTACAGCTTCCGCGGGTCCCGCACGTTGAAGTCGTCGGCCAGGTCCCTCCGCGCCTCCATGTTTACTTGTTCTTCGGCCCCCGCTGGGCCTGCCAGGCTTCCAACTCGTCCAGCCGGGCCTGGAAGCCCTTGCACACCCCCCAGAGCACGCTGGTGAGGTGAGAGTAGTCGAGGGTGACCATCTCCGTGCCGTCGCTCCACCGCGCGGTCCCCGTCAAATTCTTCCACTTCGTTCCTGCGAAGTCGTCCGAGGCGAAGCCCAGCCTCAGGTCCCCGTTCATGTCCGGGCGCTTGTACTGCTTGGCCTCCACGGAGTCAAAGAGCTGCAAGAGCTCAGCCACGTCGGCCTCGGCAATCTCCGTCTTCACCCGGCTGTCGGACAAGTCCGTGAAGCTCGTGTTGCAGACCACGTTGCCCGTGTTGCCCGCGATCACGAGGCAGCCGTGGTTCCTCTGGTTCGTGGTCAGGGACAGCTGCGTGGAGAGGCTCTTCGTCTGCACCAGCGCCTCGTCGTTGATCATGATGAGCTCGCACTGGTGCGCCCCGCCGTCTCGCTCCAGGAAGACCCGCGCGCTCTGGTTGCCCAGCAGCCGCAGCTCCGGGCCGCTGTCGGGGGCCGCGCTGTTGTTGGACACTTGCAGCTTGCTCCAGCCCGCCCAGTTCTTCGTCAAGATGAGATCGTCCGAGAAGTCGGAGGTGTTGGTCACGGTGAGCGTGTTGGAGGCGAAGAGCTGCGGCGCGGAGACCGTGCCCGAGCTCGTCACGTCGCCGCACACCACGCTGCCCGTCGACACTCCGCCGCTCGTGGCCGTGAAGGTGCAGTCCAGGCTCTCGCAGCGCAGCAGCCCCGCGGAGGCCGCACCGGTGATGGTCAGCGTGGCGCCCGTGACCGCCCCGGCGGCTGCGAAGCTCGCTGCGGTTGCTGCGCCTGAGGCCGTCAGCGTGCCCGTGGACACGTCGCCTACCGTGGTGAAGTTCCCAGCGTTGGCCGTGTTGTTGCTGGTGAGAGTGCTGCCGGTGATTCCGGTGGCCGAGCTCAGCAGGCCCACGCTGGCCGCCCCGCTGATGCTCAGCGAGCTGCCCGACACGGCGCCGGTGGACGTCAGCGTGGCTCCGGCGACGGTGCCGGTGGCTGTGAGCGCTGCGCAGGAGACTGCGCCCGAGGCGTCCACGCCCGTTGTGAACCCGTCCGTGCAGTTCACGTCGTTGCACAGCAGCTGGTCGCAGCCCACGTTGCCCTGCGCAGTGAGTCCGTCCAGAGTGGCCGAGCCCGTGAGGGCCAGCGAGTCGGCCAGCAGGTCCGTCACGGAGACCGAGTCTCCCTCAAAGGCGCTGGCCCTGATCTGCAAGCTGTACAGGTCCAGCGTGCCCGCCGACTGCTGCACCAGGCCGGGGATAGACCCGCCGAAGGCTCCGAAGGGCAGCTTCGCGATTCCGCCCGGCGGCACCGAGAAGTCCAGGCGCGCCGTGCTCCAGACTCCCTGCGAGGGCGTGCCGAGGAAGGTGCCGGTGACGCCCACGTAGTCGTTGTCGGCCGCGCTGACGTACATCACCAGGTTGGAGGCCGTGCCCAGCCGGTACCGGCAGCCAGCCGAAAGAGTAGCGTCTCCCCGGCGCCAGGGTGTAGGTGCGCACAATGTTCCAGGCGAAGGCGCTCAGGGTCATGGCGTAGCCCTCCAGCTGGAAGCCTCCCACAGTGAAGCTGGCCGAGGCCACGGAGCTCTGACTGTTGGAGCGCACCAAAAAATTCCCTACTGTGGTGAGCGTGGGTTCCAGCAGCACCTCGCCCAGGGTGGCCAGCGTGACGTCGTCGGCCCCCCCGTCGAGGAACTCGTGCTTCAGCAGCAGGGCTGAGGCCGCCGTGTCCTCCTCCGCTGTGTTGCCGGTCTCCAGGGTTGCGTCCAGGATCTGGAGGCCGTAGACGTCCACCGTTCCGGCCGTTTGGTTGGGCAGGCCCGGCGCCTGAAGTGCGCGCCGAAGTGCAGCTTCGCAACTCCGTTGGGCGGCACGGTGAAGTACATCTTGGCTTGGCCGTGCTCCAGGCGCCCTGGTCGCCCGCGAAGCTGCCGTACAATGGGTCGTAGACGATGTCTGCCTCGGACATGTACACCACGAAGTTGGAGGCCGTGCCGAGCCGGTAGCGGCAGGCGAAGAGCAGCTCTCTGCCGGGCGTCAAGTTGTAGGTGCGCACGATGTTCCACGGGTTCGCTGCCAGGGTCAGGGTGTAGCCGTCCACGCTCACTCCCGCGGTGTGCGTGGCCAGGACCACGCTGCAGCCGCTGCTGGGGCGAACCGTCCAGTGTGACAGTGAGACGTCCGTGGGGGCCAGGATCTGCTCTCCTATGGCGGCCACCACCTCGTCGGCCCCCCCGTCGTCCGGAAAGCGCACTGCTATTTGCAGGGCCGAGGCTGCCTCCGTGACTCCGAGCTTGCCAGCCAACAAACCGTCCACTTGTGCGATGGTGTAGTAGCTGAGCAGGGCGGCGGCGATGCTTGAGGCCGTTGCCGTGTCCTGGTCGGCGGCCGAGCGGTACGATTTGGTTGGTTGTGAAAACATCCTGGTCCGGGCCCGTCCGGTAGGCCAGCAGCGCGCCTGCGATGGCGGCCTGCGTCTGCGTGTCCTGCGCGCTTGCCGTGCGGTAGTCTCCCAACAGCGCGTCCACGTGCGCCGAGGCGTAGTAGGCCAGCAGCGCGGCCGAAATGGCACCGGTCGTCTCCGCGTCCTGCGCGCTTGCCGTGCGGTAGTCTCCCAACAGGGCGTCCACTTGTGAGGAGGTGTAGCAGGCCAGCAGCGCAGCCGCGAGGGCCGCGTCCGCCGCTGCGACGGAGTAGCAGTCGGCCGTGATGCTCAGCGTGTCCTCGCCGTTGGCCAGCGCAGCAGAGAGAGGAGCCTCCAGATGCAGGTCGCGAACGACGTTGCTTCCGCGAACGAGCTCCCAAGTTGTGAAGCCCGCCCAGGCCGGCGCGTTAACAACTCCGCCTCCGGGAAGCTGCAGGGCGGCGAGCTCCGCGAGTATTGCGTCGAGGGCGCTCTGGAGCGTGGTCTCGCTGGCGGAGAGCGCGGCGTTCGTGGCGTATGAGGCCAGCAGCGCCGCGTCGGCCTTGGAGGCCTGGAGCGCCGAGATGCTGGCGTCCCGGCTAGCAAGCTGCGCTGCGACGAAGGCCTCGGTGGCGAGACCCAGCAGGGCATTTGCTATCTTGGTGTCCACCTCCAGTGGCGTGTCCAGCCCGTCCACCATGGAGAGCAGGGCGGCCAGCGCGCTGGCGTCCGCCTTGCCGAGGAGGGCGGCGTCCAGGGCTGCCGTGGTGACCCAGGAGGGCCGCCGCTATCTTAGAGCCCACCTCCGAGGAAGTGTCGACGGCCGACAGCGGGGCGTACGCGGTCAGCGCGCTGGCGTCCGCCTTGGAGGCCTGCAGGCCCGAGATGGAGGCGTCTCGGCTCGCGAGCTCGGAGGCCAGCGCTGCGGCGGTGACGGCCCCCAGGAGAGCGTTGGCCACCTTGGTGTCCACCTCCAGCGGCGTGATCCTCGCCGCTATGTCTAGGGAGTGCTGGTCCACCACCGTCTTGAGGCCGTAGTTGGCGGCCACCGTGGCCTGCGTGGCGTTGTTGGCCGAGGCGATGGAGCCGTTCATGGCCGCCGTGGTGCTGTAGTTGGACAGCTTCAGGTCCACGCTGTCCGGGGTGCTCTTCGTAGCCACCACGCCCTCCAGCACGTCGAAGGCCGATTGGTCTGCCTTGTTGGAGAGACCCGCGGTCAGCGAGCTCTGCAGCGCGGCGATGCTGCTTCCGTGCGCGGCCACCTGTCCGTCCGTGGTGGCCAGGGCTGCTGCCGTGGCGCCAGCGCGCTGCTGTCCAGCTTTGACGCCAGCTCTGCGGTGACCCGGTCGTCCAGCGACTGGATGGCGGCTGCGTTGTTGCCGGAGGCGTAGGGCGTCAGAGCAAGGGCCAGCTGCCCTGCGGTGACGTGCGTGCCGTCAGTTACCTCTCCGTTGTCCAGGACCTCCGGGATATTGCCGGTGACAGGTCCTTCAAACATGTTTACATATGTTTTCGCCGACGCCTTCGTCCAGTGTGGAGGGACCGCTGCGGGGACGGGGAGGTGCGCAGGACGCTTCAAAGAAATATGCCCGCGTTGCTGGAGCTCTTCAAGGGCACCGGATCAATTGGAAGGGCCTTCGAGCCAGGGGCTGGGAGGTGGTCAGCTTGGACATCCTGCCCAAATTCACACCCACCATCTGCTGCGACATTCTGCGCTGGGACTACCGCGCCGCCTTCCCGCCCGGACGCTTCGACTTTGTGTGGGCGTCACCCGTTTGCACCGAATACTCCCAGGCGCTCACCACAAGGCCCCGCAGGCTCCACGAGGGGGATGCGCTGGTGCTTCGGGCCATCGAGATCATCGCCGACCTCGCGCCGCGACTCTGGGCCATCGAGAACCCGCAGACGGGGCTGCTCAAGACAAGGCCCTTTATGCAGCGCCTCGGATTCGTCGACGCCACATACTGCTTGTACGGTACACCCTTTAAGAAGCAGACGCGCTTCTGGACGAACATGCGCTGGGCGCCCAGCTGCGGACTCTGCGGGCCCGGCAACCGCTGCGAGGCCTGGGAGAACGGCAGGCACGCACGCGCCGCACACAGGGGTCCCCGGAAAATCGGCCAGCGCTACGAGAACGTTCGCAGGCAGTCCCGTGAGCTGCTGTACAGCATTCCAGCGGCGCTCTGTGACGAGATTGCAGCGGCAAGCGAGACTTAACCGGAAAGCCGGCCCGGCCCCGGAGCAAGCACGCGGACTGCCTGCCAGGGATGGAAGCGTTTAGATTTTTATATAAAAAAAAAATCCAAGGTCCGGCCCAGAGACGCGGAAGACTGCCAGGGATGGAAGCATTTAGATTTTTATATAAGAAAAATCCAAGGTCCGGCCCAGAGAGGCACAGAAAGGGAAGCCCGGCAGAGGTTGCCTACTCCAACAATATTGCAGTTACGGACCTCACTTCTACCCACCGCCTGCAAAAAAAAGTTGGCGCGCAGAAGTGAGGCTACAAGGCAAATTGCAAGCAAATCGAGGGTGCGTTACGTTGCAGCGCCGTGGCTGCAGGAGCAATTCTGGACTTGAAATTCTTCGCAGGACAAGGTCGTTTCCTGGGCGGACGAGCTCTGCTGGGTCTGTAGCTGCAATATTGTGGCAGTTGGAAACCTCTGTGTATAGAGAGAGTCCAACGACTTCTCAGGAGCAAAGTGGAAGAACCTGACGGGCACCGCCCGGTGGAGCGACGGCACCGAGATGATCACCCTCGACTACTCTCACCTCACCAGCGTGCTGTGGGGGGTGTGCAAGGGCTTCCAGGCCCGGCTGGACGCACTTGAAGCCTGGCAGGCCAAGCGGGGGCCGAAGAACAAGTAGGTGTGCAGGCCTCCCTGCGTCCAGGGACGCTGGCGCAAGCTCCTTTTTGGGGCAACAAGTAGGTGTGTGCAGGCCTCCACGTTCTCGCGGAACCTTGCTCAAGCTCCTTTTTGGGTTATAAATGGAGGCGCTGAGGGCCTGGCCGACGACTTCAACGTGAGGGACCCGCGGAAGCTGTACCGGCTCGCACGGCAGCGTGACCTCGACGTGACGCAGGCCATGGCCTTCGAGGCGCTGAAGGCCGACGTGGGCCGGCAGGTGCAGGCGCCCCGGCCGCGCGCGCTGGGCAAGTCGGCCGCCGAGGGGCCGAACGACCGGCTGCAGGCCGACCTCATCGACTTCAGCCAACACGCGGGGGAAGACGAAGGCGCCACCAGGCGCGCCGCGCGGGAGCTGACGGGGGACGACGGGAACTTCGTGTCCGACAAATTCGTGAAGCTCGTGTTGCAGACCACGTTGCCCGTGTTGCCCGCGATCACGAGCTCTCTCTATACACAGAGGTTTCCAACTGCCACAATATTGCAGCTACAGACCCAGCAGAGCTCGTCCGCCCAGGAAACGACCTTGTCCTGCGAAGAATTTCAAGTCCAGAATTGCTCCTGCAGCCACGGCGCTGCAACGTAACGCACCCTCGATTTGCTTGCAATTTGCCTTGTAGCCTCACTTCTGCGCGCCAACTTTTTTTTGCAGGCGGTGTGTAGAGTGAGGTCCGTAACTGCAATATTGTTGGAGTAGGCAACCTCTGCCGGGCTTCCCTTTCTGTGCCTCTCTGGGCCGGACCTTGGATTTTTCTTATATAAAAATCTAAATGCTTCCATCCCTGGCAGTCTTCCGCGTCTCTGGGCCGGACCTTGGATTTTTTTTTATATAAAAATCTAAATGCTTCCATCCCTGGCAGGCAGTCTTCCGCGTGCTTTCCGTGCTCCTCCGGGGCCGGGCCGGCTTTCCGGTTAAGTCTCGCTTGCCTCTGCTGCCGCCGCAATCTCGTCACAGAGCGCCGCTGGAATGCTGTACAGCAGCTCACGGGACTGCCTGCGAACTTTCTCGTAGCGCTGGCCGATTTTCCGGGGACCCCTTTGTGCGGCGCGTGCGTGCCTGCCGTTCTCCCAGGCCTCGCAGCGGTTGCCGGGCCCGCAGAGTCCGCAGCTGGGCGCCCAGCGCATGTTCGTCCAGAAGCGTGTCTGCTTCTTAAAGGGTGTACCGTACAAGCAGTATGTGGCGTCGACGAATCCGAGGCGCTGCATAAAGGGCCTTGTCTTGAGCAGCCCCGTCTGCGGGTTCTCGATGGCCCAGAGTCGCGGCGCGAGGTAGGCGATGATCTCGATTTCAAAACCTTTGGCGACCCGAACTGAGTCTGATCGGTGCAATCACAGAAGGCCTGCGCGAGTGCTACTACTTGTGCGATCCCGACCTGTCAAAGAACGCCGACCTTCACATCACAATCATCGGCCATTCTTTGCAGCTTGCGAAAGAGAGCTTTCAGGCGCGGGGAAAGCCATTTCCCCGCCACCTGCGGCTCCACACCGACAACGCGGCGTCCGAAGGAAAAAATCAGACAGTTTTTTTCCTCGCAGCTTGGCTGGTGAAGCGCAAATTGTTCGACAGCGTGCTCCTAACTCAGTTTCGAGTCGGACACACGCACAGCAAAATCGACCAACGATTTTCTGAATTGAGGTCGGCGCTGTCGCAGTCCACCGTGCTGGAGGACCCGTCAGCTTTTGCAGAGGCAATCCGCTCCGGGGTGAAGCCCAGAGAGTCCCGCGAGCTCGCCGTCCACCACCTGCACGCAGCCCCAGACTTCAAAAGCTTCTTTCAACATTTGGAGCTCAGAGTGTCCGGGCACGCGCAGACTAAATTTCAAAAGCAGCGGAACGAGGAAGCGATTCATGCTTTTGTTCGCGCTCCGCGGTAGCACCAGTGGCGGGCCAACTCTGCCATCAGCCGATCCTGACGTGATACTGACTTGTCAGCAGTACCTGAGCAGCCACGAGCTTTGCCAAGAGCCCGCTGTGTTTGCTCGGGCCACCGACTTTGAAAAGCTGCCGCCTAATGGCCCCTCGCAGCTGTCTGCACGGCTTTCGCTTTCGCAGCGCCAGCACCGGGAGTTCCAAAAAACTGCAGAGGCGATTTCGCGGGAGCCCTGGTCAATGCACGCAGGGTGCGCGTTTTTGCTGCAGTTTCTCGAAGAGAACGCGAACAACACCTCTGAGCAGTGGGTCCCTCTGCCCACGCAGTGGATGTTGCAGGGGACTCGCGCGGAGGTTGACGCTACCCGCGACGAACCGGTAGGACGGGCGCTGGCAGAAAATGCATTTTCTTGGAACCACGCCAAGCCCGCGCCAGTCCAAGTTGCAAGGCCACCGCAAAAATTGCGGCGCCTGCAAGTCAAGCAGCCAGCGCTGCTGCGACAACCGACAATCGGAGACGAGAGCACTGCCGCGGCCAGAGGCGCTAGCAGTTCTGAGGCAGCAGCTTTTCCAGAGCAGGGCCAGACTCTGTCCCACCCAGAGGCTGAGCCATCGACGCCAGAGCTGCCACCGCCCGCCGGTCCACTGGATGGAGGGCCACTCTTGCCAGCCGCTTCTTGCGTGTCAGATCCAGGGGCAGAGCACGGCAGGGATACCATGGGTGCCCCGGCAGCCTTATACGGCAGAGGCGGCGCTCCGCCAAGAGTGGCAGCGCCCGGCTCACGGCCAGCGGCCAAGCCGGCGGCAAAAGCCGAAAGGCAAAGGGCAAGGCGAAGGCTAAGGCCGCCAGTAAGGCAGCTGCAGCCAAGCCATCTGCCAAGGCCCGGGCCCAGGCTCTAGGCTCGGAAGCGCCCGCTGCCCGGCCACCGCACAGACACCTGGGGCGCCTGCCAATGCCCGCTGGCGCTGCTGCCGATTCGACGCAGGCTACATTTGGCCACACTTCTGACCGCCACTTACTACTGCCGTCCAACGGTTCGTTCCGCGATGCGCGTTGGCAGTGTTGCTTTTCTTTGCGTCTTTGGCTTAGAACAGTTCTCTCTGATGTATTTCACAGCTGCAGCTCAACCCCCACATCTTGGCTCAAACCATAGCACCATGAAGAAGCCCATAGACAGGCACCCGTGACAAGTCAACCCACCAATCCCATCTGTCATACCTCCCGTTCAAATTGAACCCAGTCATCCTGGTCCGTCCAGCATCATGGCCGACCACAGCGACGACGTTGTCATCGCTTGTCCGCCGTCGTCCAGTCATAGGCCACGAAGTCGCAGCCGACGGAGGCGAAGCTGGAGTCACTGACAGAGTGTCCACTCGGCGTCGTGCGTTTGCTGCAAGCTTTGAGATTTGTCACACATCTACATTTAGAAGCAGTAACTAGCGTCGGCCAGGATGTTGAGGCACTGATATCTCCGCCGCCAGGTCAGCTTCGCAGCACCGGTCGGCCATCGAGATCGAAGACGAGGACGCAGGGCAGCACATCTTCATGGAATTCTTCTCGCCACCGCGGGTCGCCATACCTTTGCGGCGCGAGGGATTTCTAGCAGTCTACAGCTTTGACATCGTCACGGGCTACGATTTCCTACAGTTCGAAGATCGCGCCCGGGCATGGAGCTTACTTGAAGCACATGACCCAATGTTTGCAATGCTGTCTTCCCCCTGCACGATGTTCAGCACAATGCAAAACGCCAAACGCCAATCTCGCGAAAATGAGTCCCGCAGACAGAGCGCGGCGATTTGAGGAGGCAAACTGTCTACTTGACTACTCAATGATGGTGGCCAAGCGACAGTGCCGCAAGCGACAGCTTTTTGCCCATGAGCACCCTCAGAGGGCCAGGTCTTGGAAGCGACCAAGTGTCCAGGCCGTAGCAAAAGAGCCCGGAGTTCACAAGGTTTCTTTTGACCAGTGCAGGGTGAACTTGCGCACCCCGGTCACCAAGAAGCTTCTCAAAAAAACGGACGACGCTGCTGACAAACTCTGCAGCTCTCGTCAATCTTTTCACCCCCCTTCAATGCTGCTGCTCTGAGGCACACGCAGTCATCGAAGGCTCCGAGGGCGGCATCTCCCTCAGCAAGTGGTGCCAAGTCTACACGCCAGAGTTTGTCGATTTGCTGCAGAAGGCCGTCAAAGCAGAGTGGGAAAGCCGTTGCTAGACGGCAGCTGCGGCGCTTGCGCAGGGCCAGCATGCAGCCTGTAGAGCAATCGACGATGAGGATGGCCGCCCGGCTGGCGCTGATAGCAGCGCCGGGTAGAACGGCTTGCATCAGCTTGCGGGCGGCGTCCTGTCCAATTTGCTGGTGTTTTTCTGACTGGCTGACATGCGTTGCCAAGTCAGACGAGTCTGGCAAAGCTTCTGGGCGCATGTCCTCGATGGTCAGCATCTGCGAGGAAGGCAGCATGGAAACGCCACCGATCACCGCCTGCTGAAACACGGGCGCCGACCTCCAGAACTGCCATGTGGCCTTGTGCGCGGAGGATTCTTCCTGGCCGCCCGGCATCAAGATGAAGCCTGGCTGCAACAAAGCTCGCCGCTCCCTCTCGTCTGTCCTCCCGGAGTAGGCCACTGCAAAGCGGTTGTCCGTGTTCAGAGCTGCGTTGGCAAGCTGATTCACGCAGCCTTGCTCTGCTTTGTACAGACTGCCGCGCTTGTAGAATTGGACTGGGCTGAGGCAGAGGCCAAGCGACACAGCCGGTCCATTCACTAGAGCTCCGGCCAGATTTGCTTGCGCTTTTTGGGCGCTGCCGCTGTATATGCCAGGCGATGCCCAGTTGATGATGCACAGGTTGTGCACGGCTTCCCTGCCTGGAAGCTGGTGCAGCTTTGTGATCTTCTCAGCCATTTGGAGGGCGGCCTCAAGATTTGCAGCGTCGCGCTTGTCAAACATCGCCAGCCTCATATGCCAGGTAGGCCCATCTTGAAAGACCGCCTGCGCAGCTTGCTTGGCTTGGCTCTGACGATTGCAGGTGTGCTGCAGCTGCGCAAAGTATTGCGCTGCATCCCGGTCCATGCACTTTGTCCGCCAAGCCCGATATCTGTTGGCATCGTGATCCGCTGATGCCAGCATCACTTCAAACGCCTGTTTCTCGAGTTCTCCTGCGGTGATGGCCAATTGCAGACATCTTTTCATCCCTATCAGCTAGGCAGATAGCTCGGATCTCTTTGAATGCCGAGATGTCTGCCGGCTGAAAGTCTGTCTTGGCCTCGCTGATAGCTGCTTGCAGCTCAAGCTCAAGGGCGATGGTCCCCTCGAGAAAAGGCAGCATGGCTTTGGAACTGGCTGCTGAAGCTGCATCTCTGCTGCGCAACTCACCAACAGCTGTGCCATGCTCATGGCCTCTTCCAGGGCAGCCTTCTCCCATTTTTTGCGCATCGGCCTGGTTTTGCGCATTTGCGTCCCGTGCACGTGCTGGATGAACAAGTTGAACCCGTCCACTGTGACTGTGAGGCGCTTCTGCCAAGGCTTTGCGATGCCGCGGGGGGAGAACCAGGTGACAGACGTTTGTTCGCAAAGGCGTCGTGCGCAGCACGGATTCCTGCGGCAGCTCCAAAAGCTGCAGGATGGCCGTGCGCTTTTGCCCTTGCAGGGCGGACTCGCGGGTCGCTGCTTCGTTCCAGCGCCGAAGGACTTCGGTAGGCGAAAGTCCCTTCTGCTTAAGCAGGCTGAGTTTGCTGAGCCAAGTGATGGTGTCATGACCCTTTCGAATATCGCCTCGGGCGCTGAGCTTTGCATTTTCAATGGCGATGGAAGCAGCGTCCGTGGCCGCCACTGACCGAGTTGCCGAGATCACGGTCATGCTTTGATGCAGCTGGGGGCTCAGAGATGCCACGTCGGCCTTTAGGTGGTGAACCAATACGTGCGCAAGAAACAAGACGCTTGTAGCACGCGCAGCTCCTTTCACATAGTGCGTGAAAAACACAGGCTGGTCGTTGGCGTCAACCGCTGCTCCTGATTCCGGGCCTTGATACAGAAGCAAAGGCTCGGCCTCGGTCAGGAAGGAGTTGCACAAGTATTCGTCTACCAGCCGGCGCGCGGTGATCTTGAACGTAGCCGGCTTGGAAGTGCAGCTCAGTCCCCAGCCCAACTGCCAGAGAGAGAGGGTCATCGGTGACTGAGACAGGCTGGTGCCAGATAAGTATGTCAGATCTGGCCTTGGGGGGAAGTTGGCTTTCAGATCGGCAACAAACTCCCCCCATTTGGAGCTGGGATCCGCCCCCAGCATCGCGGTTAAGTATTGCACAGGGCCCCCGAACGCGTCCAAGATGGCGTCCGTGATGCGCAGTGTCTCTTCTCGAAAATTTTCGGGCTGGAAGGCCAGCTGGCTTTGCAAAATCTGCCCTAGGCCGGCGCTCCTGCAGGAGTGGCCGGCCCCAGGCTCTGAGCTGCTTCGAGAGGTTCCTTGGAGGTCGCTTTCGTGTCTTCAGGCCTTTCGTCTGTCTCTGCCTTGGCCTCCAAGGCGGGCAAAGCGTAGGCGGCAAAAATGGCGGCGGGGGTGAAGCTGCTGTGCTGCTTTGATGTGAATGTGAAGCTGGCTATGCGTGGCTACTGCTGATGCATGTGTCCTTTCAAATGTCATTTGAGCCAAAACTCGTCTGGGGGAGGGGGTGACATTTCCCAAACTACAAAACCCCAAATCTTGACCAACTAACTGGGCAAGATCGTCAAGTTTCTGCCGAAACTTGACCATCTCAGGATGGAAACCATGAATCTTGACCAACTGGGGGGGCGGGAATCCTGCCCCCCCACATCGTCAAGTTTTGATAACTCACAAGAGGGATCGTCAGCACTGATGTCGAAGGAGCTACCGGCAGAGCTCACATCGGCGCTCCCTCCCAAGCCAGAGCTGAATACTCTCACCTGGTCGAACAAGAAAGCCGACGGTCTTCCCACGCTGAAAACGCCAGAAAAGGTTTTGCTAGCCTGGCATGACCATGCAGTCTTCGGCGCAGAGTTTCAGGCATGGCTATCGCGCACCCGCGAGACCATTCCGCTGGACTTCACCGGCGATGACCCTAGCAGCAGCAGACCTGCAAGCGTGGCCGGTGGCTCTGGGACCCCGGTCAAGCGAGAGTCCGCTGGGGGCGAGTCAGGGCAGCCACCTCAGAAAGTTCTGAAGACCGAGTCGGTGGAAGCCAAGTCAATCCCCTTGGCTGAGCTGCCAAAACCTCTGTGCTGGCAAGCAGCACTGCCGTCAGGCGCAGCCAAGAACAAGGGGAATGCCCTGAAGATGGTGATCACCATCGGCAAAAGAATCTTCGTAGCCAACAGCAAGCGCCTCTGAAATAACCCTGCCAGCCGGAGCCACAGTGGCCGGCTACTACAAAGGCAAATTTCTTCTGCAGGGCGACCGAAAAGCTGAAGCAGATGGCTTGCAGCTTCGCGCGTCGGACTGCTTGTACCAGCTTCACGATAGCAATAGCCTCGTCGTCTTTGAAGGTAAAGTCGCCACTGTGGGGCAAGTCGTGGCGCAGAAGCGTGCGCTGACCCCCCTCAGCGTCGTAATCTGCTACCACGACTTGGTAGAGCAGCCGACCCCTTGAAGACGCAAAGCATTTCGTGCTTCAGGTGAAGAACCAGGTGCTATTCCGTCCAGAGAACGCACCCGCCGCCGAGGACAAGAAAAGCGCAGATGGCTGCGTAACTGTGGCACTGACCAGCTTGGCAGGCTGTCTGGAAACATCCTGCTGGGAAACGTCTCGCACGCATCTGCTGTGGGCAGTGAAGTGGTCTGCCCGCGGTTTGCAGCCCGTGCGCCCCATGATAGTCCTCGCCGCCAGCACCACTGTCACAGCAGGGCAAGCGGTTGAGCTTGCCAAGTAGGCGTGGCCGCCCCGCTTGCAAGGCCTTTGGCACTGGGTTAGGCACTGGGTTAGGCACTCTTTGGCTCTGAGGGAAAAAGCATTGCGTTGTGTCTTTTATGTTGGTCCAGGGTCCATCGTGTTGAAATACTTCACAAACGTCAATGATTTTGCATTGAACCCTTTGGCTGTTTGGCTCAAAATCATTATCAGTCTGGTATGGCTGTCAGGTCATGCCGTCGCCACAGAGTCATGTCAGGGCCCAGCCACAAGTCTCAAATTAGCTAGGCGAGCTGTTGTCGCCCCCGGTCAATGTCAAGCTTGTAGTCTTAGTTTTCTGCCCTCTGACGCCCTCGCCATGCCGCCGAAAACTAGAAACAAAGCAACGTGGGCGCAAATTGCCCTGGGGTGTGAGCCTCGGCCAACGCCGCCCCCTGGCCAAGGCGGCACGCCTGGCGTGCCAGCAGCGGCAAGCTCCGGCAGCCTACTGCCAGACCCGGCCGCGCCCAAGCAGCGCAGTGCTGCGTCTGCGATGGCTACTGGCTCGGCGGGGCCAGCGCCATCAGCGGCGGGGAAAGCTGCCCAGCCGCCTCCAAGCGGGAAGCCAAAGGCAGCCCAGGAAGCGGCGCCTGCTTCGGCCGCCCCAAAGCAGCCAGCAGCACACGCGCCTGGCGCTGCTGCCACCGCAGTGACAAGTCACAGCCAGCCAGCGCAGCAGGCGCCCCCTGCGGCTGCTGCTACTGGCCAAACCCAGCCAGCGCAGCAAGCACGCCCCGCTGATGCCACGGGCCAAGCACTGCCGCCGCAGCAAGCGCCCCTTGCAGCTGCCGTCACTGGCAAATCCCAGCCAGCACAGCAGGCGCCTCCTGCTGCCGCTGCCACTGGCCAAGCCCAGCCAGCGCAGCAAGCGCCCCCTGCAGCAGCAGCAGCAGCAGCAGCAGCCACCGGCCAATCCCAGCCAGCACAGTCAGCTTCGCAAGGTGCAGCAGCAGCCACCACTCAGCCAGCGCAGGCCGCACTTGCCACTGCCAGCCAGGCAGCGCAAGCAGCACCTGCTACTGGCGACGCGCAAGCGCCAGCGCCAACGACAAGCATGCAGCTGCCGCCGCCGCCGCCCCCAGCGGCTCGTCCGCCGATGCGCCATAGGTTTGCTCCAGTGATTCAGTGCGACATCTGTGGGCAAACTATCAAAGGCGACATGCTGGCGCTGCGCGCGCATCAGACCACCAGCAGCCGGTGCGCTGCCACTTCCAGTGGCCAAGGTCTGGCCCACCGCGTGCGCTGCCCTCATGGCTGCCCAAGAACAATCGCCCGCGATGATGCGTGGGCTTTGCAGCAGCACGAGATGCACTGCGAAGCACTCCGCGCACGTGAGGCGAACGACCCGCCGAGCTACTGGCGTAGCCAGCGCTCGGGGTCAAATCAAGATCAGCCCAGCCACTGGCAAGGCCAGCGCTGGGAAGATCGCCGTGACTGGCGTGACAATGACGCCGGCTACTGGCAGCAGGAAGGCCAGCGCTTGACGCCCAACAACCGCTGGCAACGCAGCAGGGCCAGGAGCCAGCCCCCAGCTCGCGCAAGCGATATCATCCTCCGCCAAGCAATGAGCTGGGAACTGGAAAGGGCTGCCGAGGCGCTGCAGCAAAGCCAGCAGCAGCAGCAGCAGCAGCAGTGGCGCGAAGCTGCTGCGCCGTGGCGCACCACCTCTGAGTCGGAGCAGCCCAGCCACTGGGACAGCCAGCGCTGGGACGGCGACGACGGGTGGCAGTCCTGGCAGCCCAGCCACTGGCAAAGCCAGCGCTGGGATGATGCGCCGGACAACTGGCGGCAGTCGCAGTGACCTCGCGCAGCGCAGACTCGCGGAAGAAAAGAGTATGTTCGCCGCTTGCTTGGGGATTGCAACGCTCACATTGTGCTGTATGATTTTCCGCGCGCAGTTGGCGGACTTAGAACACACTTAAAAAAATCGGCATGCGCATGTGGTCCAACGCAAGCAAGTGATATCAGGGCACTGGCTTCGAACTTCGAAATAGCTCAGGGCTGCAAGCGGGTCCTGTGGGAAACGCCCCCCCCCCAAACCACCCTTGATTGGCATGTACCGATGTGGGATTCAAGCGGAAGCGCCTTGCGGTGACACCTCCAGAATCTATCCCGTCTTGTTATCGCGCATTGAAAAGCAGGAAAGTTTGCCGACAAAAAAGGTCGATTTTACATTGAAAAAAGTCGATTTGAAAAAAATATGCCTTTTTTCCCAAAAACAAACGACGCAATCGCGTCCCCATAACGCCAAAGGCCCTCCCGACACTCTCGACCAACTTCAGCCCCAACTCTTGCCGCGGAAAGCCCCCTAGCGATGCAAAACAAACCAGTCTGCGACATTTGGCAAGGCGGCCCCGCCTCTCGTCCACACTCTCGCCCGCCGCCTTGCGGGGCAAGCTCGCAGTCGAAGCCTCCGTGGCCTCCACGAAGTCGACGAAGTCCTGGTCAAAGCAGACCAGGTTGAGATCTCCGTCGAAGTCGCCTGGCCAAGAGACGGCGCGGCAGACCCGACGGATTATTCAAAGTCGCCTAGAGCTTTCAAATCATGGAAATGTCGCGCAAAATCCGGAGACTGCCACTTTTTTCGGGGTCTCTGCGAAAAAAAAAGCACGGGGTTTTCAAACTCCTAGGTTTCAAGGCGAAACTCCTAGAAATCGTTCGCCGCTCCGAAACCCCTAGAAATCGCAATATTCGGCACTTGGCAGAAGAGCCCTCCAATTCAGCGATACTCAGAATGAACGCCATTCGCGCGAATCAGAATCAATAATTCAGAATTCAGAATCGTTCAGATTCGGCGCCCGTGGGTGACAAACAGTCAGAATAGGAAAACGCCGCGCGTGAAACTCAGCGCAGACCACCCGCAAAAACCCCGCAAACTCCCGCGACGAACCCGCACACGCCCGCGAATCAAACAAAGACGGAGTTTCAGGAGAGCACGTTTTCAGTACGAGCAGCGGAATGCCAGCTCGGGCGCACAGAGTTGCGCAATTGACGAGATAGCGCGCAGAGTTGCGCAATTGCGGGCCCAAAGAGAACGAAAAAAAACAACGCGACTTGTCTCCAATTGCTCCCCCAAAGAACCTCTCGCAGTTTTTGCTTGTCACTCCCGCCTTGCGCAAGCCGCTCCTGCTTTTCGCTTCACGCGTTGGGAACCCCCGAAACTCCTAGTTTTCGAAGGGTCTCCTGGAAAGACCTTGAACAACAAATCAACGGCGAAATATCCCAGAGACGGAGAACCCAGACGGGCCCGCCTCCGGCCATGAGGGAGTTGCAAAAGCCCTTCTGCGAGACGATCGAGCAATTGTCCTCAAGGCCGTGGGCGCCCGGCGGCGGCGCCACCGCGTCCCACACGCAGACGTCCCACGGACACTGTGTTGGGCATCGCCAGACCACGACCTTGCCGAGGTAGGCCTTTCCCCCGCGGACGACCTCAGCACGGGAAAGCAACACTTGGGCAAGGACAAGAACACGCCCAAAAAAAAAGCCGCTGCCGAGATTCATAGCACTGGTTCTTCTCCAGCGCCCCGGCTTTGTCGCTGATGGCGGTCAAGGCAAAAGAGGCCCTGGGGATGTCCAGCTTCGGCTTGCGCCGGTGCTGCTTATAGAGGCCCCAGGCGCGGCCGGACCTGCGCCCCAGCGCCTCTTTCGTTCCTCGATGAATGACGTGGGGGCTGGCCTCCTCCAGTTCCTGCCGCAGCGCTCTCTCTCTCTCTCTCTCTCTCTCTCTCTCTCTCTCTCTCTCTCTCTCTCTCTCTCTCTCTCTCTCTCTCTTCTCTCTCTCTCTCTCTCTCTCTCTCTCTCTCTCTCTCTCTCTCTCTCTCTCTCTCTCTCTCTCTCTCTCTCTCTCTCTCTCTCTCTCTCTCTCTCTCTCTCTCTCTCTCTCTCTCTCTCTCTCTCTCTCTCTCTCTCTCTCTCTCTCTCTCTTTCTCTCTGTCTCTCTCTCTGTCTCTCTCTCGCTCTGGCGCGCCTGTTTCAGGACCGCGAGGTCGGTGGGGGCGCGGTCGGCGCGTGGGCCGACGCCGATTTGAATGCGGTCTTGCGCCGCTCGGCGCGCCGCCCAGACGTCTTGGCCGCCAAGAGGCGCCGGCCCGCCGGCCGGTCTCGCAGCTGCAAGAACGGGGGCTCCTCCTTCTCGTCCTCAAGGCCAAACGCCTTCAAGGGGAGACGTCGGAGCGTCTCCGCCTTGCAGCTCTGGATCAGCTTCTCCAGCAGCGGCGCGCTGAGCGCCTACAAGCGGGCGCAGGACAAGCGGGCGACAAATGTTGAGCGGCAAAAGCGAGAACTCGAGAACAACAACCGCGGGCTCGCCTCGCCCCTGAGGGCAACGAACCCTCCGTCGCTGCGCAACGCCCGCCTCCAGCTCTGGACCTCCGAAGCGAGCGCGCTGCCTCAAGGCGGCCAGAAGTGGCGCGCTGAGGCGAGGCGCCTGCGTGTCAACCTCTGTGCTCTTCCTGAAGTACAGGTTTAAAAGCTCAGCGGGCGGCCGCCCCGCCGCCTTCACTTTGGCCGTGCTCTCCGGGAACACAAAGTCGACGTCAAGGCCTGGGAGCACGACCAGCATGCCTGCCAGGGCAAAAAGAAGATAGCCCCCCAAACGGCATCGGGCCGAATTTGACGGCGAGCGCCCGGGAAGCACGGAAGCGCCTCAACTAAGCCAGACCGCGGCTGGCCCGAAAGCATCGCGGCCCCGCGATCATTCCGCGCACGTTTTTTGCCCGACGCGCAATCTGTCGGCTACAAACGGCCATCGGCCACGCCAAACGGAGCTATAGCAAGAGGAACAAGACGATCGCTCGTGCGGAAACCACTTCGCAACAACGCTCGCGAAGACTCCGCGCAATGACTCTCGCGAAGACTCTGCGCAATGACTCTCGCGACGACTCCGCGCAATGACCCTCGCGACGACGCCGCGCAATGACTCTCACGGCGACGCTGCGCAAAGGCTCCCGCGACAACTCGGCGCTGCGACGCTTCGCGAGACGACGCTGCTTTGCGGAGTGTCCCTCGCGACGACGCTGCGCAATGACTCTCGGGACGACTCCGCGCAATGACGCTTTGCCCAGTCGCTCTACACAAACGCCCCGCGCATTTTTACGCGCAAGTTGCTCAGCGCAAAGTTTTTTTTTGCGCGAGTCGCTCTATGCAAGCGGCGCCAGAGCTGTCGAAACGCACTTTGCGAGCTGCTCTCGCGCGTGCAAGGTGCGATTTTACAGCCGGAGCTGCGGAGGCGCACTCCGCGCGCTACGCTCGCGCTTGAGCTTGCGATTTTTGCGCCGGAGCCGCGGAAGCGCGCTCCGCGCAGCACGCTTGCGCTTACAAGTTGCGACGTTTGAGTCGGAGCCGCGGGAGCGCGCTCGACGCGCCGCGCTTGCATTCGAAAATTTGTGCTTGTTGCGCCGGAGCTGCGGAAGCGCACTCCGCGCGCCACGCTCGCGCGCCGCGGAAATCGCAAAAAGTCCTCTTCACAAGACACATAGCGCGTGCTCCCAACTGTCGCGACCGCCAACAAGAAGCAAAGAAATGCGAAGGGCGCCGCAACGAGCGCCTAGCGCGAGACCGCCGCGCCGAAAACAACTTTTTACGCGCGGGGCCGGCGCTATATGAGCGCTCGTCGCCTCGAGCACGCGCCTCGATCTACGCCGGGCCTCGACTCGCGCCGCGACAACCCTTAGCGCAAACACTATTGGGGGGAAACGCGCGAAAAAAAAACGAAACGGACCTAGACCGACAGAGGGCCCGCCTTTGACAAGAGCTGTTTCCTCCAGATCTGCAAGCCAGACCAAGCCCCGAAATTGCCACGGGTAATACACCCAGTCGGGTCGAAGCTGGCTCTGCAGCTGCTCGGAGGCCGTGAGCAAGCCCAAGCGAGCAGCTGCTTGGAGAGAGACTTGCGCCTGCCCATCCTCGGGGTCAACGTCCTCTTCGTTCCTGTTTTCGGGGCGGAAACGACAGGTCAGGCCGGCGACCGACTTCTTCATTTTGAACGGGGTGAGCAAGAGGGGAAGCCGCGCGTAGGCCGCGCTTAGGCTGTCCGCGTGAAGCAGCAGCCACTTTGCCGAAGCCGACTTGCTCAGGGGTTGCGCGGAATAGTACACAACCCTTCAAGCCGCTGCGGCTTCTCTGGCGCGTCCCCCCACCTGACAGGCGAGCAAACACAAAAAACCTTCGCGCCGAGCGCCGCGCAGTCGCCCTTCAAGCCCCGTCTGATGAGTTCGGGAGCCTTGAAGCGCGCGTTTCCCCAGTCGATCGTGTAGATCTCTCCGCTCGACTCCTGGCCAGAAGGCGCGAAATGCCCCCCCGAGAACCGAATGCAACCTTAGCGGAACAGACGGCCAAAAAGCCCAGGCCTCCGAAATGCAACACTGCTCGTGTAGCTCAGGCACGCAGGCCCCCCAGCCCAGCTCCACGTGCCGCAGCGGCGCCTGCTCGTGCCGCGCGCGAGTCAGCGCAAGAGCAAACTTCGCCCCCCCCACGCATTACCCGCACAAACACTTGCGCAACCCTCAACGTCCTTCCGAACCCCGCAACTCCAGACCGCGTCGGATTTCGACGAGCGTCAAAGGCAAAGACCCAGGCAGAGAAACAAACCAACCAAAGAGCCGAAACTGCGCAGCTGAGGCCAGAAGCCCAACGCTGCTGCGAACGCTTCTCGCGTGGCCGTCTGGCGCCAAGGGCTGGCCTAGATCCCAGCCGAAGCGACAAGACGACGCCCTGGGCGAAAGAAAAAAAAAGCCTCGCCTTCACCCGCTGCCGTTTGCTGGAGGGCGGCTCGTAGGCCGAGGCGGGAGCCGAAGCTCGACGCTTCTCGGCGCCCAGCACCGCGGCCGCGTCCTGACAGGCTATCCGTCTACGCGTTGACAGCGGCAACCTAAACAGCTCTCTCTCTCTCTCTCTCTCTCTCTCTCTCTCTCTCTCTCTCTCTCTCTCTCTCTCCCTCTCCTCTCTCTCTCTCTCTCTCTCTCTCTCTCTCTCTCTCTCTCTCTCTCTCTCTCTCTCTCTCTCTCTCTCTCTCTCTCTCTCTCTCTCTCTCTCTCTCTCTCTCTCTCTCTACCGCAACTGTCCTCGTCAGAATCGTCGCCGCCCCAGGCCGTGGCCAAAGCTTGCGTCATCGCGGACGAAGCGCAAAAGCAGCAGCGGTCCGCCCCTTTGTTCCGCGCTGCGGCTGGCCTGCCCGGCGCCGCCGTGAGGGCGCCCCGAAGGCGCCGCGACAGGTATCGGTCGAGCCGTGCTTGCTGGCGGGCCGCTTGCGAGGCAAGGCGTCGCCCTTCGCCCGTCTGAGAAGTTTCCGCGCGGACAGGCCGGGGCGGCCGTACGCCGCAGGAGCAGCTTGCTTGCCGCGGAGTCGGCGCTTTGCGGGCAACGCTTGGGCGGCAGCCGCCGCCATGAGCACGGGCTCCGCGGCGCCGAAGCGACCAGGCTGCGGCAGCCAGCTCCGGAGCAGCTCAAAGTGGCCCGCCGCGGCGCCGGCCCCGTCTCGGCTGAAGCAGTGCCGCATCTCAAAGCCGACCGGCTCGTCGCCGTAGACAAAAGGCACTCCGTGCCCAAGCTCTTCGTCTCCCGGCAGCCCGCCGCGCTCCAGCCGCTGCGCCTGCGCCTCCATTCCATCCGCGCGAAGAAGCGCAGCAGCGCCGCGCCGCAGGATTTCCGCATCGGACTTGACGGCCTTCTCCCGCGCGAAGTCGACCAGGAAGCCCATGTGGTTGCGAGGCGTTTCCCGCCAGCTGACAACATCGGCGGCCGCCAGAAAACAGTACACCGCGCGTAGGCCGTCAGGAGGCACTGTCAGCGAGCCTCCATCCCAAGCGGGAGCCCCCACAGTGGTCAGCTGCGACCGCCTGCGCGGAGGCAACTTCATGCCGGGCAGCAGCGCCCCAGGGAACAGCTCAACGCTGCTTGGCTCCCAGATCACATCTCTGTCAGCGGCACAGCCGCCCAGCAAGCCCGCGGCGCCCGAAGCGCCAGCAGCCGCCATAGAAAAGATCGACATGGCTCAAGAGCAATGGTAAAAGAAATCCTTAACGGCTTGAGTCAAAAGCTGCGGAACACAAGCGCGTCCAACGCGAAACAATTCCCCGTCCCTAACAAAAAGCAAAGGCAAAAAAAAAACGCACAGACCCCCCCGAAGCCCCGAATCGCCGCGCCAGGAAAACAGAAATCACTCGCCCGACCCCGACAACAAGTGTCGTCAAGCGCAGCCCAAACCCCCGAAAAGCCAGAGCAAGCAAACAGAAGACCGCGCGCGGGCCAAGCAAGCGCAAGCCAAGCAAAGACGGCAAAACCTAGTTCGCCGAAACTAGATCGCCGCAAGGGAATTCAACGAATTCGACGCCCGGGCTGCCTCGACAATCAATGAAGCCAGAACGCAAGGCGCTGCCTAAGGAGATTCCGATAAATTCGACGCCCAAACGAAGCAAAGACCGTCGCAGAAAACAAGATCGCCTCGACAATCAAGGAAGCCAGAACGCAAAGCGCTGCCCAAGGGGACTCCGATAAAGTGGACGCCCGCCCAGACCAAGCAAAAACCGTCGCAGAAGACTAGACTGCCTCGACAATCGCTTAAGCCAGAACGCAAGGCGCCAGACAAGGGGATTTCGACGAATTCGATGCCCGTGCCAGGAAAAGACAGTCGGAAAACAAGACTGCCTTGACGATCAATGAAGCCAGAACGCAAGGCGCTGCCTAAGCAGATTCCGAGAAAGTCGATGCCCCGACCAAGCAAAGACCGTCGCAGAAAACAAAATTGCCTCGACAATCAATTACGCCAGAACGCAAGGCGCTGCCTAAGGGGACTCCGATAAAGTCGGGCCAGGCAAAGACAGTCGCAGAAAACAACACTGCCTCGACAACCAATGAAGCCAGAACGCAAGGCGCTGCCTAAGGGGAGTCCGACACATGCGATGCCCAAACCCAGCAAAAACCGTCGCAGAAAACGAGATCGCCTCGACAATCGACTGCCTCGACAATCAATCAAACCAAAACGCAAGGCCCGCCCAGACCAAGCAAAAACCGTCACCCACCAGTCGGGCGCCCCGGCACCGCTTCAGCCGCGCCCGCTTCCCCCGCCCTCCATCCTCGCCGCGCCCGCAGAGCAGCCCCCCCCCTCCACCGCTCCGCACCGCGTAGATAAGACTGCCTTCGACAATCAATTAAGCCTGAACGCAAGGCGAGACAAGGGGATTTCGCGAATTCGCTGCCGGTCCAGGAAAAGACAGTCGGAAAACAAGACTGCCTCGACGATCAATGAAGGCAGAACGCAAGGCGCTGCCTAAGCAGATTCCGAGAAAGTCGATGCCCCGACCAAGCAAAGACCGTCGCAGAAAACAAAATTGCCTCGACAATCAATTAAGCCAGAACGCAAGGCGCTGCCTAAGGGGACTCCGATAAAGTCGGGCCAGGCAAAGACAGTCGCAGAAAACAACACTGCCTTGACAACCAATGAAGCCAGAACGCAAGGCGCTGCCCAAGGAGAGTCCGACACATGCGATGCCCAAACCCAGCAAAAACCGTCGCAGAAAACGAGATAACCAAAATGCAAGACAGTCAAGGCGGCCGGCCCCAGTGGCCGTTTAATCAAGGCTGGCCAAGCCCGATGGCCAGTTTATCAAGGCCGATTGCCGTTTTGAAGGCGGCCAGCCTCAATGGCCGTTTTATCAAGGATTTGCGGCCAGAAGCGGCCGAATGGCCAGATCTTCAAATTTGGGCTACAGATGGCCAGTTTCACAGAATCCCGTATGCAGCCGGCCGAGCTATTTTTTTTTATCAAAGCCAGCCCCAGCGGCCACTACCCAGTGGCCACTTCATCAAGGCGGCCGGCCCCAGTGGCCGTTTAACCAAGGCTGGCGAAGCCCGATGGCCATTTTATCAAGGCCGATGGCCGTTATTAAGGGGGCAGCCTCAATCACCGTTTTAACAAGGATTTGCGGCCAGAAGCGGCCGAATGGCCAGATCTTCAAATTTGGGCTACAGATGGCCAGTTTCACAGAATCCCGTATAAAGAAAAAAAAGAGGCCGAGCTATTTTTTATCAACGCCAGCCCCAGCGGCCACTGTGTCAAGGCGGCCAGCCTCAATGGCCGTTTTATCAAGGCCGTTTTATGAAGCCAATGGCCGTTTTATCAAAGCCAATGGCCATTTTATCAAGGCCAATGGCCGTTTTATCAAGCCAAGGCGGGCCTTAGAGGTGCCCCTTCAGAGTCTCGGTCCGAGAGATAAGGGTATTACTTATACTAATAGTGCCCAGCAAGGCGAGGGGCCATGAGGGTGCGCTGAGCTCGGGGAGCTTCTGCCAGGCAAAGCTCCCCTCCGCGTGCTGTCCGGCAGGGGTGAGGCCTGCGGGGCGCGCGCCAGGCGCGCGCTTTCAGTTTAGGGTTTAGTTAAGGTGTCTACAGCGGGGCCGCCTGGGCCCTCCCCTGAAAGGGTCGAGGGCCCAACGGCGCCGACACATTCCAGTTGTCTTTTGAAACTTGCAGTCTGGCCATTTGCTGCTTCTGCTCTGAAAAATGGCAGCCTTGATAAAACGGGCGTCGGCCGCTGATAAACTGCTTGCGCGGGATCATACGGAACTGGCCGTCCGTGGCTCAAATCTGGCGTCTGGCCGTTTGGCTGCTTCTCTTTTGATAAACAGCCATCTCGCAAGCCCGAAGGCTTTTTTTTTTATAAGCTAACGGCTGAAGCCCAGATAGGAGCCAAATGACCAGATCTTTTACATTTTCAGCCTGGAGGTAACTTTACGTTGCGCCATATGAACGGTTTATCAGTGCCTGGCCAAGCCCAGAAAGGAGCCAAATGACCAGACCGTTACATTTGGAGCCTGGGTGGCCATTTTTGCATTGCAATGTGTCAGCGGCTGGCCAAGCCCAGAAAGGAGTCGAATTGCGAGCTTGGGTGGCCATTTGTGCATCGCGCCGTACGAACAATTTATCGGCGGCTGGCTGGCCAGATCTTTACATTTTGAGCTTGGGCTGCCATTTTTGCATCGCACCATATGAACAATTTATCAACTTCTGTCCAAGCCCAGAAAGGAGCCAAATGGCCAGATCTTTTACATTTTAAGCTTGGGCTGCCATGTTTGCGTCGCACCATACGAACAGTTTATCAGCGGCTGGCCAAGCCCAGAAAGGAGCCACATGGCCAGATCTTTACATTTTGAATGGATTGCCGTTTTTGCATCGCACCGTATGAACAGTTTATCAGCAGCTGGAATTTATCAGCGGCTGGCCAAGCCCAGAAAGGAGCCAAATGGCCAGATCTTTACATTTTGAGCCTGGAATGTAATTTTTACATTGCGCCGTGCGAACAGAGAAGAAGGTATCAGCGGCCAAGCCAAGCCAGTTCCTAGAAGGAAGCTTCCTAAGGAAAAGAAGCCGTTGTGTACTTCTAAGCTAAAAGAAGCTTAAGAGGCGGTAGTTTCGAGTCTTAGGTTCCCAACTTAGGGTATATCTTATAAGGTTTCTTGAGGATGCCCATAAGGCAATGCTTGGGTTCCAGCTAGAAGCCTCCAAGCTAAAGACTTGTCGGCCGCCATCGGCCGTAAAAGGATGAAATGCAGACGCGCCCTATTCATGGGCGCGTTAGAGTTTAGGGTTTAGGGTTTAGGGTTTAGGGTGTCTACAGCGGGGGCGCCTGGGCCCTCCCCTGAAAGGGTCGAGGGCCCAACGGCGCCATGCGGAATGAGGCCCACCCCGCCCAAAATTGCACCCTTTTAGGGTTTAGGGTTCAACCCCCTTGTCTTCCCCCGAGCTCGGGGGAAAAAGAACTGATGGCTGGGCCGACGTCGCAGCCGTCTTTGAAATCAAGTTTTCTCCACTGGCCCGGCAAGTGCTTTGCAGGCGTCGCCTAGATTCTGGGCGACCAAAAAGCGTCGCCCAGAATCTGGGCGACCGATTCTTGAAGCCTTTTTTTGGCCCTGCCGGGGGCTGTTTGGAGGCCGTTTGCAAAGCTGAAAATGTATTAAAGTAGAAGGCAGGGCTAGTCCCGGAGAGAAGCGTGTGCGGCCTGCGGCCCAGCCCGTGGCGCCGGGGCCGAACTCGGCCCGCAGACGCAATGTAAGGAGCGGAAACGTCGTTTTTTTTTATTCCTAGAGGTTAGAGCGAGAGTCACTGCTGAAGCGCGTAAGAGTCCATACGGTAGACTCCGCCGCCAAGGCGACCGGGGAGGAAGCCTGGCGTCGGACAAGGAACCGGGTCAGGTGCGGGCGGGGGGGCGCCTCTAACATGCTGGTCATGCGCATTTTCGCAGGTCTGCCCCTGTCAGGACCAGCTGCGCAGCTGGGCGGCCGGAGAGCCAACATGCGTTTGGTTGGTTGGTGGGTTTTGCTTGGTTAATGAGTTGTCGGCTGCTTGATTGTTTGGTTGTTGACTGGTTGGTTGGTTGGCTCGGTCGCTGCTGGCAAACTCAGAAGGTTTGAAGGGCAGGCGTTGGCCCCTCCAAGGCGCGGAGAAAACAGAGGCAGTTGGTAACGAAGCAAGATTAGAACATGGAGCGGGGCCGAAAACAAAGTTATCCCGGCAGCCAGCGCGGCCCACGAGTGGGTTAGAGTCTGTGGCAAGATTTGAGTCGTCGCCTGGTCATGTCGGCCGGCAAGCAGCTGGGCGGCCGGAGAACACGCCCCTCAGCAACCGCAGCTGGCGCGGCCGTCGTGTCCCTCAGTGCGAGGGGCAGCTGGAGAACAGGCCCTTCGGAGGCTTCAGATGAGCGGGCTGTCTCACGCTTTTCTCAGCTTGTGTCACTCCAACTTGAACTGGTCAGCAGGACTTATCCAGAGACACCGCTGACCATTTCACGTTTCAACCCAGACAGTGTCAAGCCAAAACAAACTAACGTTGCCACTGCTTTGAACTAAGAGAGCGGAGGGCAGTTGGGAAAAGGCTAAGAGGCGGTCTGGAGCGCAGGAAGGAACGGGGCAGTGCGTTGACTCTGGTCTTGATTGTGACTTGGCAAGGGACGGCTTGCGTTGCTTCCTGGCATCCGCGGCCGCTTGCGCAAGTTCTCAAGCGATTGCCAAGAAAACGGGCCCCGAAACCAAGAAATGCCTCTCACAGTGTTCTTGTTTACAGATGTGTGGGTGTGCTCGGTCGGGGTCCCAGAGCGCCGACTGTGTCGACTCGCGTCGTCTCGGCCGCCCCTCAGGCTTGCCGCGATTACGGGCACGGGGTGCTTGTAGGCGCCGACCCCGCTTACACGGGGGAGGAGGAGCGCAACTCTCTCCTGTGTCGAGCCCTCGGCGGCCGCGCGGGCAGGGAAGCAAGAGCCGCGGCCCCGTCATGCGCGCGCTGCGCCCGCCAACGCGGCTACGAGGCACAGCTCTCAGAACTTCCGAGGCCTCACAGACATCGTGTTTAGACGCTTCGCAGGTCGTGGTGTTGGAGGACGAAGAAGATGAGGAAGCGGAGGAGGCGGACGAGGAGCCGCTGACTGACGCGGCGACGGCCGCGCCCTTAGACTGCGAGGAAAGAGCCGCTTTGCTGCCGTTGGCAGGCCTTCCACGACGCCCCCGGCTCGGACGGCGGATCAAGCGACTGGGAGGCGGCCTCCATCTCGTCCCTGGTCGTCGAGATTGGCCGTCGCGCCCTGAGACGGTCGCCGTTGGTTTTTTAAGGCTTGCGTTCCGGCGCCGCAGGCCACGATGAGATTGAGTGAGCTGATGGGATCTCGCGCGGGAAGATGCAAAAACGGTTTTTGGGGGTGGGACAGCCAACATGCGTTTGGTTGGTTGGTTGGTTTTGGTTGGTTTTTGAGTTGTCGGCTGCTTGATTGTTTGGTTGTTGACTGGTTGGTTGGTTGGTTCGGTCGCTGCTGGCAAACTCAGAAGGTTTGAAGAGCAGGCGTTGGCCCCTCCAAGGCGCGGAGAAAACAGAGGCCAGTTGGTAGCGAAGCAAGATTGGAACATGGAGTGGGGCCGAAAACAAAGTTATCCCGGCAGCCAGCGCGGCCCACAAGTAGTTAGAGTCCGTGGCAAGATTTGAGTAGTCGCCTGGTCATGTCGGCCGGCAAGCTTGGCAAGCGCCCCGCGGCAGCCGCCGCCCTTGCCGTCCCGCCGCAGAAGCGGCTGCGAGGCAAGCAGGAGGCGCCAACCAGCGCTTGCCCAAGCAGTTCCTCACTTGGCGCGCCCAGCGCATTTACACAGCGTACAAGAACCTCGGCGGGTCGCAGCTCATGAAAAAGCTTGTTGAGAGTTTGGCCGTGGCGGAGCCAAACCCGACCCGCTACGCAGAGCTCATGAGCATCTACGTCGCCGAATGTTTGGCAGCGGAGGGCCAGCCGCCCGTCGCCTGCTTGGGCCTGCTGGTTGAAGAGTGGGGCGTGGAGTTGACTGTGACAGAGTGGAAGCTGCAGTGGGAGGAGGCAGCAGCAGCTGGAAAGAAGCCAGCCGTGCGGAAGAAGCCTGCAGGGAAGCGAGGCAAGGCCGACTTCTGTCAGGGCTTCGCGGGCGATCTCTGCCGCTTCAGCGCCAAAGAAGCTGGGCAGCCAAGTCGGACAACAGGTGGGCGAAACTGCTTGCTGTGCAGCGAGGCGCTTCTGTGCCAAAGCCAAGCAGACCCGGGCAGGCGGGGCGTCTTGACTCGCATTCTCAAGGCGCTGCGGGCGCAAGAGGAGAGCCCGGACATCTTCGAGGCGGCTTGCGCTCGGCTGGATCTGTGGCTGAAAGCGGAGGAGGCCGCCGAGCTGCGGGCAAAGGCGGCGACCGCCAAGAGGGCTCGACCGAAACAAACACGGGCGGCGGCCCAGGAGGAGCGGCTGAGAGCAGGGCAGGAGGAGATTGCTGCAGAGCGGAAGTGGACAACTCTCCCGCCGGCGGCCAGTTACTCCCACGAGTCCGTCGCCTTGCAGAAATGGTGTCTGCGAGGGGCGTGGGGCATGTGCCCCAACTGCAACATCTTGCAGACGCGGCCCCTGACCGCGGCGTGCTTGGGAGAGAAGGAGCACGCAGCCACCATACAGCCCTCGGCCTGCAAGACCTGCAAGCGCGGCTCGCGCAACACTACGTCCCGCAATTCAACGACATCCCGCAGCCTTTGCGAGGCTTGAGCAAGAACGCTGCCGCAGCGCTGCGCTTGCTGGACTTTGACCTTGGCCCAGAGAGCCGTGCCGACAATGGCTACAGGAAGCACGTCCGCATGATCCGGTTTTCGTGGGCAACCAAGACGGCGAAGCAGAAGATCGCGGAGTTGCCCGAGCGTTGCGAGCGAAGGCGGGCCAAGGCAGCACTGCGGCACCTGCTCAGCGACGACGCAAGCGCGTGCCGCAAGTTTCACGCAGACCACCAAGAGTTCCTGAACCTGCACGATGGCGAGGTGTTGGAAACTGTTAAAACCCTCTAGGCCCCGTGCCGAAATTGGGTAGCTGTTCTGAGGTCCTTGTTGGTGTTGCTTCCCAAGTTCCATTGATCGCCATTTGGCTCAAGACACAATTGAGGTTCAAGATCTGATGTGTAGCTGCATTCATACGTGATCGGCATTGAGAGCGGAAAACACTTCGCTAGCGCTGCATTTGTCAGGACCACTGTTGTAACTATCATTCCTTCTCCCTTACAACGTTTACACGGGTTCGGCTATAACGGCATCGTCCGTATACACCTTTCTACGTGGTGGGTATTACAGCTTGAGGGTTCGGTGCATAGCGTCCCACGGGACGTCACCTTGCCGTCTCTTGACAGGTTATCAGCCGTAACTACAAGCTCTACACTGGACTGGGAGACAGCTGGTTTATTGCGGGTACAGGGACATAAAGGAACGATAACCTACACAGTACAATGGCGTCTTCGGCGAGCCCAAGTACTGCAACTTTTGGGAACAGCAGCTCAGAGGGATCCAATGGATTGATGGCTCTTCCTGCGGTGATGGATATGATTGCAGAATCACAGGATGAACCTGGGAGCGGAGGTTCCGCGCTATTCAGCGACATATCTACTCCCACAAGATCATGGAAGCAGATCGATGTTCATCAGGAGTCGAAGAAAAGAGAATCCCCACCGAGAAGATCATCATCTTCGCCTGCGACACCACGGACGTCGCAGAAGGGCGTGAGATCGACATCGAAGGGTGGGAGGTCAAAATCACCCACCAGTGCAGGTTTTCGCGCCGTGATCAAAGAGAAGAATAAGATGGAGGTGGAGATCGGGGAATATCAGAAGACACTTGATGAAATGTCGGCAGCAATGGCGAATCTTAACCAAGAAGACTATGGAAGCACCATCCGGATCCAGGAGCTGGAGAGACGATGCGAGATTGCTAGCAAGCAGTCGGGACATCTAGTGAGTCACCACCAACACCACATGGCTGAGGCATGGCGCAAGTTTGAGGAAGAAGCCCAACAGATGCGCAAGGTGGAAATGAACGCAATTCAGTACGGGGAGAAGAAAGACATGGAGTCGAATATTATGATGCAACAGATGAGGCAAGCTGAAGGAACTATCATGGAGCAGAAGCGGGAGATTGCATTGATGAGGTCCTACATGGCAAGCGAGAAGTCGGCCGCGCAGGAATCAGCTATACGTGCAAATCAGATACACCGTGAGGCTTCACAACAGATATCAGCCTATCAGCAACAGATCAGAGGCATAGAATCTTCTACATCTATCGAGAAGTTCAACGAGGAGGAGATGGTCCAAAGTCTGAAATCACAGTTGGAGCATGCGCTCGTCAAGCGCCCCGAGACGTACTCTTTGGAGGACTCCAGGGAACAGCTGATGGCGAGGCTGAATGACGTTACAGTATTTGCGGAACAGGAATCGAAGAGAGCAGATTGCTTGCTTCGCGAAAAAGAAGAAATCGTCAAACAGTATGAGTCCGACGTGTCGATGAAGGACCAGATGATTGCTGTCGAAGGTGGTCATCGTCAGGATGCGATCTTGGAGTTAGCCCAGGTCAAAGAAGAGAAACAAGAGGAACGGTGCACGATGGACGAGAAGTCGAAGGAGGCTGAGTACTGGAGATTGACAGCTAAGGGGATGTACGATGAGTACCTCGAGGAGATGCATGAGCTTCAGAGACAACTGAAAGAAAGAGAGGCGACACTCAAGCAAGAAGAGAGTTTTGTACGCCAACTCGATGCTGACAACGAGGAACTACGTGCACACAAGAAGCTGGAGACACAGGAAGCCTCCAGCAACAAAGATGGACATCGTGAACGAGCAGTAGTGAAACGCGCTGAGGGAGGAACCCAGGCTAATTCAAATAGGATAGACAAGAAGGTGGCTGGGTCAGTCCCGTCATCGTCTTCAAATCAAATCCCTAATTCGTCGCTGATGCCCGGTTCGATCCTCTTTCCGTCTTTCGGTGATCCAATGATCGATGTACACCTATCCCAGATGCAAGGGGTTGTTGGGCATGTCCCACAATCCACTACTACGACTGGTGGTGGTGATGGAGGGGGAAACAACGGTACTACGCCCCCATTGGATTACGGTGGGTTCCCGCCCAATGGGAATGGGCAGGGAGCGGGTCGACGTCAGTTGAGCCTCGCTGGTGGCGGAGGAGGACCTCCGGATGATCCACCCGATGATGAGGATGAGGATGACGACGACGAAGGAGATGAGGAAGACGAGGAAGAAGAAGAGGAAGAAGACGATCGGACACGGTGGAGACGAAGGAGATCGAGAGATAACCGAGAGATCAAGAATGATCGACCGAGAATCTCGAGGAAAGAGGCCGAGAGAGTATCTATTCCGGCCTGGCCAAAGATCCATCAACTTGACACCTGGAAGATGCAACTGCTGATGAATGTTCTGAGTGCATGTGCAGATCCAGATACAGACGCATGGACGAAATGGCTGGAGCAGGCTCTCGGGTTGAACCCAGACCTGGATTCGCTTAGCGATTCAGGTGGCGACAGATTTGCTACGATAGATATTAAGATGGCCATGGGCATGCAAAACATGCTGAAACAAGCACCTGACGAAGCCAAGGACGTATACCTCGATGCTACACGACACTCTGAACTACGACATCAACAAGGGGTGATCGTGAAGGGACGAGAGTTGGTGGCATTAGTTATGCAATCATTCAGAACTTCCGATAGAACGGATCTTGTCTACCACAACGAGCATCTATTCAACCTTGACTTTCCTGGCGACAAGAACTTGGTCATGTTCAGGAACAAATGGTATGATTTGCTGCTGATGATGAGGAGCGAGGACAGACCCAGTAAGCTGGCTCTCAGAGACATCCTTTACAGGAAGATCAAAGGGAGCAAGAAGATGGAGTTCGGCCTCAATGCCTACCATAGACTACCGGACAAGCATCCTCAGAAGACGTATGAATTCTTACTGGCGTTGATCGACTATCAGATCAAGGCAGATCGGGAAGACCTGATGCTCGACATGAAGGAGAAATCGGTCAAGTCGATGATGAAGTCAGGCGGGAAGGATGCGGCTCCAGCAACTGGCAAACAGGAGGACCAGGGTGGCAAGGGCAGAAAGGGGAAACCCGGTGGACCTGATGCCGCTCCTGTGCTCCCAAAAGCCAAGGCAAAGGGCCACGCTGGCAAGAACGGCAAGTCCGACGGTGCCAGAGACAGAGGCAAGAGTCCGGGCGGAAGCAAGGATAACCCCTGCTGGTACCACTTCAAATCGGCGAAGGGGTGCGTGAAAGGGAATGAATGCACTTTTTCCCACAGCAAGAAGACGGAGCACAAGTTGGAGAGTATGTCCAAGGGGAAAGGAAAGGGCAAATCCAAGTCCAGATCGTCGTCACCAAAGAGAGATGATGGAGCATGCTTCGCGTTTCAGAAGGGGAAGTGCGATAGGGGAAGCGCTTGCAAGTACAGGCATGAGCTCATCAAGAACAATTCAGCTCCAGCAACGTCAAGTGACAAGGCGCAAGCCAAGTCGAAGGCTGCCGCCAAAGCCGCAGCGCCAGCCATTGCGAGGAGGGCCATCGCAATGCCTGCGATAGTCCTGAAGCAATCGGCTCCTGCAGGGAAGGTAAGCTTCAAGAAGGACGTTGATCAGGTCGAACCGGACGAAGCCGAGACTGTCTACCACGAGCACGATGACGACGCGATGAGCGAATCATCGAGATGGTCTGGCGAGTCCGTGATCCCCGAGAAAATGGTGTGGTTCAAGGAAGTGCTCGACGTCGACGAGAATGGGGAGATCACCTACCTCGAAGACGAGAGAAGGCAATGGGAACGAAAAGGAGAATGGTACGGTTATGAGGACAATGAGAATGGGCCTTATCAGTACGTGTACGTCGACGAGAAGAAGTTCAAAAGCAGTGATCATCGTGAATTATCAGCCTATCAAGTCCAACGATCATTGATACGTGCGAAGATACTGAGAGAAGTGGTGGATGATATTTATAAGAAGCACTACTTCCCGGTGACCAAGGAGAGCAGCATAATGTTCGAGTATGATCGGAACAAGGACGAGATCAAGGAATCGGCTGTCGACTGGAAGAAACAGCATGGTATGCCGAGGAACGTTTTCGCCATGTCAACGTGCATCAGCAAACGGGTGAAATGGTTGATGGACACCGGATGTGGTCATGATCTCATTGGAAGAGCCAAGGCGAAGAGCCTGGGTGTCGACATCGAGAAAGATGACGACGAGATCGTGTTCCAGACCGCGAATGGTTCCACTTCCACATCTGATGTGGCCAAGATAGTCGTGGACGAGTTGGACGAGACTGTCGAGCCGCATGTAATGGATGAGACACCCACGGTATTGTCAGTGGGGAGGAGATGCATGAAGATGGGTTATGCATTTCACTGGATGCCTGGTAAACTACCTTTCATGGTTACGCCAAAGCAGGGATTCGTGCACTTGCAGGTCAAGGACGACATCCCGTACCTAGTGAGTGATGGTAAACTTCGTAGTAACAGGCATCGCCCTACGATAGACGACCTCAAGGAGCACTTTTCGGAAGTATTGGCGATGGTAACGAACGACGAGGCAGATCAGGGAGGTGACGATGAGAACGACGTCACACCCGCCGCTGTCGATGAGTCCGCAGAGGCCGAGGGCGAACACCACGACGGGGCATTCGACTTCGGGCCACCCGGAGGAGCCGGTCCGGTACGTCCGCCTCCCGTGGCTGAGGAAATACCTGTTGATGTTGGGTCAGTCCCGCATCGACATGGTGATGCCGAAGCTCACGAGGAAGAGGTTGATGAAGATGATCCAGATGCCGGAATCGAAGTAGACGTGTACGAAGGATCATCAATAAAGAGGAAAGTGGGGGTCCTCAAGAAGGACGCCAATTCCATAGCTCATTTGCTTACACACAGGTACCGGAATCCCTTCTGCGAATCATGCGTCAAGGCAAAGATGAGACACTTCAGATCGCGAACGGGAGCATTCAAAAGAGAAGTGAAGACGTTCGGTGACCTGGTGACGTTCGACTTCGTGACGGCATCAGGAGATCATGAAGTGGAAGGCAGGTATGCGCTTATCATCCGGGACATATATACCGGAATTATCATGGCTTATCCCACCGCAAGAAGAGACACTGACTCAGTCGTCAGGGCTATCAAGCACTTCTGCGGGAGGAGGAAAATCAAGCAGGTGTATTCGGATGACGGCCCGGAACTGATCAATGCGTGCGTGGAGCTGAAGCTGAACCACGACCTATCGCTGCCTGGACGGCCGCAGAACAATTCCCTTGCGGAAAGAACAAATCAATTCATCATTGACCAGACTTCGGCTTGTCTAGTACATGCCGGTCTACCCACGTGTTATTGGGTGCAGGCCATCACCACTCTGTGCAATCTCATGAACATCGAAGAGGTGAACGGATCGAGTGCATGGATGAGGCTGCATGGCGAGGAGTTCAAGGGCGAGAAGATACCTTTTGGTGCGCTAGTGGACTTCAAGCCGAGCGAAGCACGTGGGGGAAAGAGGGAGAAGTTCGAGCCGAGAGGGGAAACTGGTATATTTGCTGGATATGTGTTGAGCACCGGTATGCATTGGGCAAACAAGTATCGTGCTTGGGCACTTACTGCATTTGCAGGTGCAGAGCTGAACATCAAGAAGGCAAAGGTTCCACCTCGGTTGAGAATGCCACATCAGACGGAGAGGATGATCCTGAAATCTCCTCTGACATTCCCAATACAACAGAAGTACAAGGTGGCCAACGAGACTTTGGAAGGAATAGAGATGTCTATCGATGCAATCGGTCTGGATGCACGTGACCGCCTGATCGAGGATGAGGACTACGAGCCTGAATTGCTGCAGAGTGACGAGAAGCGACTGCTTGACGATGAAGTCGATCAGATCGCTGGTCTACTGCTCGACGATGGCCCGGAGGTAATCGCCGGAGATCGGGGGGATCATACAGGAGAAGAAGATGCTAGACCGAGCTCCTCAAAAGGGAAAGGAGATGGACACACTAAGGGCGATGAGAAGGTTGCGAAGTCCGACCTTCCACACGTGTCAGTTGGACTACCTGGGGATGGTATCACGTACGTCAACGACGATGGCAAGGAGGTTAAAATCGACAAGGCCGGAAGACCGTATCCTGTCGGGACGGATGGATTCAGGCTAATGAAGACATCGAGACCTCCAGAGTTCACTCCTGAAGAATTGAAGATGATGAGTAAATATTACACCAAGGAAGAGAAGGCCGAGGTGAAGGGCGGTGGCAAAAGGAAAGAGGAAGATCCCAAGAGTAAAGAGTCTGATATTTCCGCGCCGGCAGAGGCACGGACATTACAGATGCCCGGTGGTAAGAGAATTTGAGCGATGCTTCGGAACCGCTGGGGTGGAGTAGAATGGCAGTACAATTGGGGATTGCGGAAGAACATATCAAAGATCAAGAACCCAATGGATGGGAAGCACTTGGCTGAGTTTGAATGGGTCAGGATTGTTGTTAATCCTGTCGACGGGGTGGTTGTTCTCATGGATTCCAAACAGTCCCAAGACGTCATGAGACGAAACGTTCAGCTTGAGAAAGAATTTGAGTGTCTGGTGGTAATTTATGCCTGGAAGTTCAAGTCTGAGGAGCGATCAAAGTCGACTCCAAACTGGACGAAGGCGGTTGCATCAGTCATGGAGAGTCATAAAGACGAAGCTGAGACAGCATCGGGGACGGATCCATCGGTCGACGAATCGACGGACCTCACCTGGTATGAATGGGAGGAGTCTGCTGAGATAGTTTCTGGAAAAGTGCCACTCGCAATGCCTGCGATAGGCGAGGACGGTGAAGCCAAGAAGTACCCATCGATGCCGTGCGTGACGTCTGAGCGAATACAGCACAGAGAGAAGGCTGTGAAAGTTGTACGATTCTTCGACGCTTTAGTATCCAGGCCGGTAGGCCGGAAAGAGATGTTGACCAACCCTGATGCATTGGCATCAATGAAGAAAGAGTGGTCGGGATTAATCGACCAGGGGGTCTTCGATCTTGGCGCGGTGCGTGAATATGACGCTGTAGCCAGAGAAGCAAAAGCGAAGGGGGAGGAAATACACATGGCTCGCGCACATGGCATTTGCGTTGAAAAGCACTCACAGTTGCCTGTTGGTGATCCTATGAGGAAGTTCAAGGGTAGAGGCGTGTTGCTGGGGAACCAAGTGAAGAACCAAAGCTTTGAGGCTGCGATGTTTCAAGATTTGGGGAACTCCCCTGCTTCATTCGAAGCCTCGCGTTGGGCGGATTTTCTGGGTTGTCATGATGGCTGGGATGTGCAGATGGCCGACGCTGTTCAGGCGTATATACAGGCCACCTTGAGAGGCACGGCGTGTTGGATTGAATTGCCACCGGAGGCCGTGCCAAGTGAATGCAAATGGGATAAGTACAGAAGACCAGTCGTCCCGCTGAGGAAGGCGCTGTACGGACACCCAGATGCGGGAACATTTTGGGAGCAGCACTGCGATGAGTCGGTGCGTGCCGTTGGTTTTGAGCCCATCGGCGAAGAATGGCCTTCAGTGTACATTCGCGAAAAGCTCCAACTTGTTCTGGTTGTGTATGTCGACGACTTCAAAATGGCAGGGCCGCAGAAGAACCTTGCCCAAGGATGGAGCATGTTGCGTACACGTTTGAAGATTGAGCCCGAGACTGGACTTGACATGTACCTTGGTTGCAATCAAAGCAAGGGAAACGTCACTCTCGGGAACGGACACCGAGTAACAACGGTGACCTATGACATGGAACAGTTCCTACGTTCCTGTGTCGTCCGCTATCTTGAAGTGGCGGGCGACGTGAAGTTGAATAAGGTTGTCACCCCTGAGTTGCATGAAGAAACAAAGAATCACGTCTCACGGAAGCCTGCCAGAGAGGGGCCGTCAGTCGTGTGCAATTGGTGTAACAATCTTGTGCCCACCGACGGTTCTGCCACAGTGCCGGACCAACGGGGAGGGACTCCTGAGTTGGCCATGAAGGAGCCCGTGCGTGGACACCTTGCTCCGCATGCCGCTAGCGTACTGATGATGTTGCTGTACGGTGCGCGGATTGCTCGCTTCGATTTGTTGCGGCAAGTGAATCGCCTAGCACGGAACGTGCATAGGTGGACTGACTCCGATGATCGGGGTTTGCATCAATTGATGTGCTATGTGCATCATACCAAACATTGGCGCATGGTCGGTTGGGTTGGAGACCCTATGGACGATGTGCACTTGGCCTTGTATGCGGACGCTGACTTTGCAGGATGCATTGACTCGCTGCGTTCCACCTCTGGTGGACACTTGAATATACAAGGGCCTAATACCCGGTTTCCGTTGTTTGGCAGCTCTAAAAGACAGGGTTGTGTGAGTCACTCCACTCCCGAGGCCGAGATTGTTGCGGCCGATGTTGCCATGAGATCGATGGGTATGCCCGCTCTCAAGTTGGTAGAGCGGATTCTCAAGAAGTCACCGAACTTTGTGTTCTATGACGATAATAAGGCTATGATCGGTGTCGTGCGATCGGGGAGGAACCCCACAATGCGCCACCTTGAGAGAAGCCATGGTGTTAGCATTTCGTGGATGCATGAGATGTTCACACGTGATTACATGTACTTGGCGTATGAGGTCACCGACAGAATGGCGGCTGACATTTACACCAAGGCGTTCAATGATGGACGAAAATGGAAACATGCATGTTTGCAGATTGGTCTACTCGACCCGAGCTTGCTGTCTGACCCGGATACCCTCAAGGCGCTCACACCCACGTGTGATCCCATAAAGGGGACCATGCAGACCGCTTCGGGGACAGTTGACGGAGTTCCAACATTTCCGTACACACACATACCGATCATGCCCCCGGACCTATGGTGGTCTGGATTAACATCCAAAGAGGGATTGCATGAGCATGAAGGACATGATCCGGTTGTTGTTGCCAAGGGACCCAGATTGATGCGTGTGAAACCTCCACTCGCGGTTATGACACCGTTTGGGAGCAAGTGGCTTCGTTCCACTTGGTTTCTGAAGAATGGGTCATGGCTCAAAGTTGAGGATAGAGTTGACCCGGGGCTACAATGTGTGCGAATTGATGGTTGGGTTGAACGCGCAGTTTGGCTGTTTCATCCCGTACCGGTCGCTGCACCGGCGCGGGAACGGTCTCCACGACCACGACCAATTCACGTCGGGTCCGGGGATGTTGACATGCAGTCCGTGCTGGCCGCATTTGTTGAAGAACTGTCGAACGAGCGCATAGAGTTGAAGTGTGTTAACGACCTTGCTTTGGAAAAACGTTGCTCCGATTGAAATTGCTCATGCGTTGTCTGCATATCAATCACGAGCAGCTTGTCCCTGGTCGTTGTTTTGTTCCGTATCGCATTGCGGTGAAGCACAAGCCACAGTTAGCGCCGGGTATTGAACTCGCGATGGTCAAACATGACGGTGGTGTGCTTCGCGCTCCTGTTCTTGTCTCGCTTCCTGGTATGAGAACTCGCACAGTCGTCACTCTTTACAGTGTTGACTTGGCTCGGCCCATCGTGCTGATGGCATGTTCCGAACCACGTAACTGGTTCACTGCTCTTGCCCGCCATGACGGGCCGCAGGGTGTCACCATAACTCTGGTTGATGACTTACTGAGCGAGTACGGGGGGAGAATCGCCAGACATGTGCTTACCAAACCTTCCGATTTGTTGTTCTTCGCCGGGCCTTGCACGGGGGATCATCATGGGCACGCCTCAACAAGACTCGCGGCATTGACACCGCAGAGAAAATCGAGGCCAAACAAAGAGAATTTTGGAGATTATTTGAACGGTTCGTTGAAATTAAACGGCATGCCATGACTAAACGAGCTGCGATTTTGTTTGAGTTGCCTGGAAGTTGTGATTATTGGAAAGATGAGAGACTGCATGAGGTCGTGCATGATGGGACTAGTCACGAGTTTGATGGGTGTCGCTATGGCTTGAAACAAAGATATGCAAAGAAACCCATGCCAATCAAGAAACCATGGAGAGTTGTTTCATGGAACTTTGAACTTGGTGGCTCGTTGTCTAAGAAATGCAATGGAAACCATGAGCATGGACCTTGTGCTGGTCGTGAAACCAAAGAAACCCAGTTGTACACGTCTATAATTGTGGGTGTGATCCTTCGCCGTTTCCGTGCTCGAGCAAGGTGCCTCAAACCGGCGCCGTTGAGACTCGCTCTTGCTTGCATTACGCGAGGGAGATCGCGGAAGCACCAAGCTACTGCGAGCGAAATCTGCACCACCCCAACTGCGCAACCGAGGTGCTGGGTTAGTCCCGAACCTCTGGTGCATACGGGGAGCTGGGTCAGTCCCGAACCCCAAGCTTCAAGGAGGAGCTGGACGAGTTCGTCACCTCAATCTGAAGCTGGGAACGCATTGGGACAATTCCGTGGCTTCATTTACAGCTGCTTATTTTGGGTTTTCCTGGGTCTGGAGAATATCATCAAGATGACTGCCAATCCGAATGTCGTCAATACGAATGAGTTCTTCTGCGTGCCTGTTGGGAAATCTAGGCAAGCAGCAATCTTCTTGGGAAATTTGGTGAAGAACGCCATCGAGGAAGGCAAGAGGATGCCCAAGAGGATGGAGGTGAGCAGCGACCTGGGTATGTGCGTGAAGTGGATCGAGGACATAGGCGTCCCCGCTATTTATGCATACTCAGCGTACTATTCTGCCAAGGGCCGCGGGATGATGAAAGGTGAAGGGCAGTCTATGAGGGTTGCCTTAGAGTTCATCAGCAAAGTTTTCGGACAGCTTTCTGCCGACGAATGTAGGCTTGGATGGAGGGAATTCTGCAGCAAGGGAAAGAAGATCGTGTCGGCGCTGAACCAACTTTGCGGTGAGGCAACGATGCTGGCGAAGAACCCCGAGTTGCTCAACGTAACCAAGAACTGCATGGAAGGGGCGGATATGTTGAGATCAATCGCGAACATCTGGGATCTCGCATTAGGCGTGGCCGAGGACAACGATGAACGGTCGTTCAAAGCAGCATTCCACCAGAACACCCCGGTTGGGGAGGTGTACAAAGGATTCATCAACGACGAGTCATCTAGGGCATCGTCATCGAGAAGGTGGAGGAGCTCTGAGGAGTTCCAGACAACTGCAGAGTTTGAGAGGCACGACCGGAGAATTGCAAGATACAGAGATCGAAACTGGGGGAAAGTGTTCACGTTGAGCGTGATCAAGGCTCCCAAGATCGACTCCTACGGTCGTGGTTCCAAGGACGACTACCAGAAGAATTGGGACCTTGGGTTGGTCTACCAGAATGAGCTGCAGGCATCGATGAAGAACCTCGCATATGCACTGAGGAGGGATGAGAATGCCAGCCAGAACAACCTATTGCGCTGGATGATCTGTGGGTCAACCCCCAGTGACATCTCTGATGCGTGCATCGGGGCGGTCAATTCGCTCATGTGCGTATCGTTCATCATGAGGAGATTGCAGCCATTGCTCGGTGAGAAGGACTCCCAAGATCAGTCGTATACAGCTTATTTCCGTCCAGACAAAAGGGAGCTGAACGATCTCTACCGGGAGATTGAGTACGCCAGGGATTTCCTATGGTGCATCGATATGATCTATGAGTCGAAGCTGCCTGCGATGAACATCAACTCCATCAGTTTGGCACCGCACGCGGCTGACAGGGCCGCTGAGAACCAAGATCGGCGCAAGTGGGTATGCTGGATGAAGGAGATCGAGAAGAAGGCCGAGAAGGACGTCATGATCGAATTCTTCCAGAATAAATACTGCACGATTCATGAAATCGAGAGGGAACTGGAGAAGTACCCCGAGGATTTCGTGGTTGGGGAAGAGCCGACATGGTGGGTGATGGGCTCATCGAAGACGGAGCCGCCACGGAAGACGGAGCGACAGCAGAAGTCGGCATCGAGCTCCGGGCAAAAGAGTCAAACCGCTGGTGGGTCAGTCCCCCAGCCGGGAGCTCCAAGTGGGGGGTCGCAAGCCAGCGATGCTGTCAAGATCGACAACGAGATCATCGACTCCATTTTCCGAATGAACTCTGGCGGTGACGACGACAGATGGGTAATTATCAACCCAACTGCTGGACACGTTACCTACACTTCATTCGAAGGGGGTACCACTTTGGGCGGCGCGACTGTCAATGTGAAATTCAACATAGACAACAATACGGGGTACCCAATCATACAAACCGTATTTGGGCCGTGTCTTGCAGAAGGCAAGAACGCAACATATTGGGAGTGTATGCTGAGATGCCTGACCTCTTCGCTATTGCACTTCGAGGAGAAGACCAGCGCGGAGAAGATCATTCTTTCCTATGTTGGGAAGGGAAATGCGGCATGGCTACCGCTGTATGCTTTCTTGTGTGCCCAAACAGGATGCTTGATTACTGGACGCCTTCCGGGCGCCAAAGCCATCAACGCGTTGATTCAGGCGGAGAAGAACCCGGACAACGCACCTGGACAGTTGAACCGGATTATCAATAGGCAGAAGGGGAGCCCCATTGGCGAGGCGACGATTCGCGACATGATGATCCACAAGAAGAGCTTCTTGGTCCTGGATTGGCCCCTGAGGGCCGTCAACTCGAAAGGGAGCACGAAGACCTTCCAGATGATGGGGTTAGCGAGATCTGCAAGGCGGCAGGCGCGCTGGTGACCGAGAACGATCGCCTGTGGCGCGTGGTCCATGCGCTCACAGGAAAGAACTACAAGATCCCTGGGAGCTCGAACTTGCAACATTTCCTCCTGAAGCGACTGCTGATTGAGAAATCCATCGATGCGGTCGCACCAAGCAACGCGTGTGTGTGTGAGCTGGAGGGGACGTGCATAAACGAGCCCGACCTTCGATTCAACATCCCGAAGAACATGGAGGAATCGAAGGTGAAATTCGAGTACAAGCCGACCTTCACTGCACAGTCGAAGAGGGAACAAGAGCAGCAAGATGAAGGACACGGCGAGCAGGATGCTTTTGGGAAAGCCGATGTCGGTGATCAACGTCTTCGATGGTATACGGTCACGGAGCTCAGCAAGTTTATCTGCGAACTTTGCGCTAAAGAGATGCAGATGAGCAAGTCGAAGGTGCTCGGACCGAATTCGAAGTACAATCCCTCTTCTTGCGTGACCTGTTGCGCGAACTGGAACGCGGACACGAACGGTATTGCAATGTCTATCGAGGGGAAGAAAATGTACACGCGCCTCTTCGCGGAATGCGTGGTTGCAATCCCCGACCTTCAAAACCTCATGGTGGACGTCAACAATATCCAGGCCATGATCACGATCATGCGGGAGCTCGTGTATTCAAGGCTGAAGAAGGAGCTTTCTCACGTGGGATTCGTGAGCATGACTGTGGATCAAGCAGCGCAGTTCTACAACAACGGTCACGGGAAGCAATTGTGCGCATCCCGGGATGTGATCGTGTGCAAGAATTCCGAGGGAATCGAGGAGAGGATGTCCATCTTCTTGATAGGCAAGGATCTTGGCAATGTGGCATATTCGTCCTGGATCAAGAGTGTGCTCGACCAAGGAACGATGTATGAAATTCTGGGACAGACCACGAACGAGGAATCATTGGGAGACGTCGTCGAGATGGTGTTGGGATTCTTTGAGGTGATGTCGTACTTCCAGCACGAACTGCCACTGTGGAAGGATGCGTGGAAAATCAAGAGGGAGTTCGAGCAGTCAATAGTGCGACACCTCGCTGGGAACGTGACCCACACGACGGGCCAGAACAGAAAGCGGAACAAACCGTCCGCACAGCTCGGCGTGCCCACGAAGGAGGTGCTTGACATTATGAACAAGGTCAAGCCCAGACATCCACGATCCCTGATTACCGAGCCCTCTGCACAAGGTTCCAAGAGGAAGGCCGCCGAGGGCGAAGATGAGGGTCTTGGTCAAGCACCAGACCCGAGTCGAAGTTCTCAAGCCAATACTGAGAAGGAAGACAAGAAGCAGCGAGTGATCGACGGGCGGAGAGCGGCACTAGGATTCCTGGAGTCAATGGAGAAGTGCATGGGAGATATGGGGTTCTGCAAGAAGTGCGCGAACCTGGCCCACGACGGCGACTGCAAGGACATTGAGGAGGCTGCTGGAAATGAGAAGGCGATGAAGGTGCTCCGTGAGCTACTCAGCAGTGACCCTGTTTCATCTGATGAAGACATGGGGGATACGGAGGAACCGTCCTCATCAACGTCCAAGGAGAGAAAGAAAGGGGGACAAGCAGGGAAAGAATCAATTGAGATGTACAGCTACACTATTAATTTGGTGGAGATGGCTGACACGGCTGAGGGAGGAGAGCTACAATGTGGTGGCGTCGACCTCACCTACAACCCGTGCGGGGACAACAGGACATTCAAGAAGACGCTTGAGATGGGATGCGACACCATCCCTTGCTACATCCCGAAGTATGGCGATGTGAGTGATGTGCACTTGCCATGGGCGTATGCGTCCATCGTTGACCCCAAATACTTTCCCAAAGGTGCAATCCTTGAGCAAGTGGACGTGATGCAACTTGGCAAGAGTGTCAACTTCTGCATTGCTCCTTTCGACGGTGCTCCACTATGCAGGTTTGGTGATGATCGCTCGGTATTTACTACAAGGGACCAAGCAAACCAGCTATCTCACGACCTATGCAGAGTCCTTCGACACAAGATCGGCAATTGCCGAGGAAGTGCTTTCAGGTTCGACGAGGGTGGATGGGTCGACATTGATGCTGTCATTGACGACCGGAACAACGACATATTCCCACCATACACCACGAGAGCGAAACGATACATGGGCATCATGGAGGTGATCAAGTGGCTGGAATCCGGAAGCAGAAAATCGAGATTCCAGGTTTTGGCAGCAAGGTTTCCGAGCATCATGAACCCGAACGACACGAGGGCAGCCAGGGAGGAAATGACCGAAGCTGGCGTGGATCGGGACGACATCGACAGGATGTTCAACAGATGCGATGGATGGTACAGACCTTGGTGCATCCGAGTCACAACCGGCCACAGTGATTTTGGATTCATGAGCTCATCCGCACTGGCGAATAGGTATTCCGCAAGAATGGGTGATACTCTCGGAGGAGCATTCCATGTGACGTATGTGGAAAACCTGCCAAGCATCGTACGCTGTGGGCTAGTCCCCGGCGGAATCGATGGCGGTAACAGGCTAGCACTGCACTTCGGGGCGTTTGCTCCATGGGATGTGATGAACGTGGCGACGAAGACAACGCTACGGAACGTGAGGAGAGGGGATCCGATTGCGATCATCTATATTCCCAGTGCAACCCTCGCGCGGTATGGGGCTGGAGTCGCGGCTATTGGGACTTTCATGGTCTTTGACGTGATCCCGTTCTATGAGGTCAAGTCCATTTGGATTGGCAAAAGCAACGGAGGGAAACGCCTGGAGTACGCTGACATCAAGAGGGCGTACTCGAAATGTGTGGAGAACGAGATCTGCCCTGGCTTTGTCAACTCTTCCCAAGAGTCGGCTGCGATGTTCCTCCAGAACGTCGCAAAGATCAGCGAGAGGATGCCGGAGACTGAGACAGGTGCCGATAATCTGCACTACATCGTTGACATGGTTAATCGTGCTAGCGAACTCTATCGAAACAACAAGATGGAAGAGTTCAACGCACAGGTCAACGAGGTCCGGGACGAAGTCAGCAAAGTCGTCATCCTGAATGATGAGACATGGGAAGGACTGAGGTGCCGGATATGTCCATCATGTGCGACCGCGATCCCCACCTGCTTCTGCTTTTGCCTGGAGTGCGAGGCACAACTGATCTCCATCGGAAGATACTACATTCACATCAAATCCGATGACGAGGAGGACAACCAAAACCCCAACGTCTCTGGAGATGCCAGGCGTGCACAGGAAGAAGCTAACCACGATGCGGCAGCACAGGAGGATGAAGACGAAGCGGAGGAAGTTCCGGGAGAAGATGACGATATGGACACGCAAGGATATACATCCGGCTATGCGTCAGAAGAAGAAGACAGCGGTTGGCATTACCGCGACACCGATCTGGCGTCACGGGACATTATAAGTTCCCAACGGATGGCGATCTGCCTTGACGAGCCACGTGAGGCTCAGTACATGGCAGGATTTATCGCACTCCAGCTGTCCAAGATGTGGGGGATGTTTGAAGGTGGTGAGGATAGAACGATGATTGCCAAGCTCGAGGGGAAAGAGGGCTGCCCTTACCACAATGATTTCAAGAGGTACCCCAACATCACTGAGCACGATCAGGAAGGTATACTCTTGCCATCAACAATAACGAAGATTTCTCAATCGGAGAATGTTCGGACAAGAGCCTTCCGATCGGTTGAGGAGCGTGACGAATATATTCGTATGATGGTGTGCAAATGCGAGGGACTTTACACATTCTACAAGCTGTGGATTGCAGCGAGAATCCTCGATGTCACCAAGGAAGAAATGAAGCTCCTGGTCAAGGACCGAGTGCACCCGGTGGGTGATATTAGTTTCAGATGTTTTGCACTAGCTTTCAACTGTAAGTATATATCATTCGTGAGGGATGGCCTGAACCTTGGCAAACATGGTTACACGGTCAACGTGAGCGCCATCACCTCGGCCGTCGACCCGAACAAATGCGACACACCCCTGCTGGATTGGTGCCTTCGGAAAGGGCACTGGTTGCCAGAGGACTACAACAAGAAGTGTGTCCGGGCTCGAGAAGCCCAGAAGAACTTGGACGAGGAGTTCCGCCGACGTACCCATAGGCTGTCCATTGGGGACAGGTATGCTTCGTGAAGATGATGATTGCGGTACGATGTGGGCCAGTCCCCATCTGTTACTTGCGTCACTTCGACACTGTTTCGGTGGAACGACTTATGTCATGATTTATATTCATGTGTCCAAGATGATTGGATGTGTACATGGTTACATATTCCGATGACTATGACGCTCTGGATATTCATGGATGGAATTATTACCTTATAGATGATATCTTTTCATTATTTATGTATTGTCCATGGTATCTGGAATGGCTATGATTTGCATTGATTACTCACCGATGTTTCTTTGCCGGAGATATGCAGACCGATCACAAGCGGGCGCGCATGGTGGACATTTGTGGCCAACCCATTTATGGATGACAGCTGCGCGTTGCGCAAATGCGGCAGCTGGAATGTTCACTGGCGGTCATGTGAAGTGGCCACAGTGTATTATATACACCTGCATATGGATGTGTGCTTCGATTGGAGGATGAACGTTTCACTTTTCGTACAATCGAACCCGGCATGTTTCACAGCGAATGAACGGTGTAGTGATAGCAAGTAAAAGAATGCACGACACGATTTCGTAGTTGAAGCCGTGGCCAGTGGAACTTTTTGTGGTGTTTGGACCGCATGATGAACAATGCGACCCAAATGGGGGATGTTAAAACCCTCTAGGCCCCGTGCCGAAATTGGGTAGCTGTTCTGAGGTCCTTGATGGTGTTGCTTCCCAAGTTCCATTGATCGCCATTTTGGCTCAAGACACAATTGAGGTTCAAGATCTGATGTGTGACTGCATACATACGTGATCGGCATTGAGAGCGAAAACTCTTTGCTTGCGCTGCATTTGTCAGGACCACTGTTGTAACTCTCATTCCTTCTCCCTTACAACGTTTACACGGGTTCGGCTATAACGGCATCGTCCGTATACACCTTTCTACGTGGTTGGTATTACAGCTTGAGGGTTCGGTGCACAGCGTCCCACGGGACGTCACCTTGCCGTCTCTTGACAGAAACTGCGGCCAAGCGTTCCTTGCGCTTCATCGAGGAGCTGGGGCTGGGTCTATGTGTGAGACGCATGAGCGCTACACCGACGCGCGGCGCCTTGAGCGGGAGGCGGACCTGGAAGAGGGTGCGGATGGCCAGCGCCGCAGCATAAAGCGCAGCTTCCGCGCAAAGCTTGTCCCCGCTGCCCAGCTATGGCTCCAATTTTGGCCTCCTGCAGTTCGTCTACGACCTGCAACTCTGGACTGAGTTGGGCGCGAAGAGGAATCTAGCGGAACGCCAAGGCAGCAAGACGCGGCTGATGATGGCGCAACATCCCATGTCTCTGCTGTACTGGCGTGCTGTGTTGGCCGGGCTCCAGGACCTCGTCCGATTGGCCCGCCCCAGTTGTACTTGACCTTCGCGCCCTGGGAACTCAGCTTCCCCTACAGCGACTTCCTGCTCGACGAGCTTCGGAAGCAGTTGCGGACTCGCTACGGCGCCCCGGCCCACGAGACGCTGCGCATCGCGCACTGCGTGATGGAGGCAGTTCGCGGCTTCCTGGCAGGCGGCGCCGGTGAGCCCGGAGTGCAAGGTCAAGGCGCAAAGGGCGAGTCCGGCTGCTTCCACGTCTTCACTCGCTTGGAGTTCCAAGGAAGGCAGGCACACAGCGCTACCGTGGCAGCGGGCGGCCTCACCTGCACGTCCTCTTCTGGCTGGACCGCCCAGAACGCATTGACTGGAAGCGGCGTGTGTTGGCAGAGGCGCCAGGCGCAGACAGCCCAAACCTGGCTGCGTTTGTGCAAGGATCGCAGGAGGACTGCGGGGGGGAATCTCGTTGGCCCGTCTGCGCAGACAGCTCTCACTGGAACCTTGCAGAAGACCGCCTCTGTCTGCGCCACTCCGCCAAGGCCGCCGAAGCGGGGCTCCGCACTTACTTTCCGGACTTGATGGATTGCTTTCGCTGCCACCAAGATTTGCAGGCGTCCGGCGGCCACCAGCTGCTGCTTGTTTACGTGGCGAAGTATGTGGCGAAGTGGTCGGACAGCAGTTTTCAGGAGTGGATGAGCGATAGCGCGGCCGCCAACAGCCTTGCTAGAAAGGTCCTGTTTGAGTACCATCCCTTGGAGCCTGAAATGGTCCTGCAACTCTGCAGCAGTTACAAGCAGTGGGGCCGGGCCTCTACCCGGTCTACCCCGTCCGCAAGGTCTGGAAGCTGGACGCCAAGCGCAAGAAGCCGGTGCTCAAGATCGCGCGGACGCAGCTGCCGCTGCCGCCGGCCTACGCGACCACGGCCCACGGCAGTCAGGGCAAGACGCTCCCCGGCGCGCTGGTCGACTTCAACGTCGACAAGCGAACCGACGTGACCTTCGGGACCGTGGCTGCGAGCAGGGTCTTGATCTTGAGGCGCGCGCGGGAAAACGGCGCGGGGGAAAGAAAAGCGGGGCGTTTGCGGCAGGCCCTTCGAGCGCTGGCTCTACACCCGCGGCGCGCCGGAGGGCCCGGCGCTCCTGCTGAAACAACTGCGGGGGGAGGAGGTGGACTGGGAAGCCTTCAGGGAGGCAAAGGCGCCCTCTGCGGCCTGCGAGAAATGCAAAGATGTGAAGAAGACGCTGGGCTACTTCTTCGAGCAAGTCCGAGCCAACCGTTCGGCCATTTGCCTTGCCTGCGGCCCAAGCAAGGGCGGCCGTGGTCCGTCTGCGAAAGCACGAAGCAGATCTCCGAATTCAGCAGCGCGATGGCGACCATGCCGTGGGCGGCGGTTTGCGCTGATTGCGCGGCCGACGTGAGAAGGCAGCCTAAGTGGGGCCGCGCCGGTTGGTTCACTTGCCGGACTTGCGACTTATTCTTTCCGGGAGCCGGCGCTGCGGAGCACGACGTCCTCCCCTCGTCGGGGAATCCAGAAGCCGTAGTCCTCCGCCAAGACCTGCTCCAACAACGCCGCCCGAGCGGCGAGGTGCTCCGTCATCAGCAGCGCCCGCTCGGCGGTCCAGGCCTTGCCCGCTGACGGCATGGGCTTCGCGCGACGCGGCGCCTGGCACCTGCGCGCAGCTCGAACTCACGGCTTGAGCCCCCGCGGCGCGCGGCGCGACAACTGCAGCGCCGTCCCCGAACGGCTGGCCCTCCGCCTCCAAGGCGTCCTCGCAAAGCGCGGCGGCTGGACCCCTTGAAGACGCCCCGGCGCGGCAAGGCCGCCGCAAGTCTCGCCGCCCACGGCGCCCAACCACCAGGCGCCTCGGAGAAGAAAGAAACTGTTTTCTCACGGCTACTCTCGGGCGAAGTCGAAGCCAATCAAGGCGGGGCCCCCTCCCGCCGACTTCGCCCGCCGCGTGGGCCAAACAGACTTCGACCGGGGTGGGCCAGACGCCTCTTCAAGGGATCTTGTTCTTTCAATCAAACCCTCCTAGCTTCGAATTCGGTCCTCCGCCGTGGACAACCTCCAAGGTGTCCGCGGAAGCCGCCGCCCGCCCCGCCGCACGCTCGACCACCCCGAAGCGCTCGCGCAAGACAAGGATTTCCACGGCGCAAGTTCTGGCAACGCGAGCGGCGGCCACAGGCATCCCCCCCGCGAATTTCGGGCATGGGCTTTTCGGCGGAAGCGATATGGCGCCCGCGCAAGGGGCCTGGCGGAACACGCCCTTTATGTAAGCGGCGCATATAGCTTCCGCGCGTCGAAAGCTCGCGCCCGAAACCGCCTACAACAACGATCCTTCGCCCGGGAGCCGCGGGCGGCGCAATTCAAGCACCGCCGGCGCTGAGCGCTGGCCTCGCCCCTTGCCGCGCCTTGCGGAGGCAGGAAAGTTTCGCAAGTTCGGCAAGCGAACCAGCCGGCGCAGCCCCACTTCGGCTGCTGCCTCGCGCTTTTCCCGCAGGGGCCGCAGACAGCCGCCCAAGGCATGGTCGCCATTGCGCTGCTGAATTCGGAAACTGGCATCTCGCTTAAACAAGTCGAGCAGCTCAAACTCTCGACATCTTTCAAACACTTCAAGCAGCGGCGCCTGGCCTCGGAGTTGTCTTGCTGGAAGGCGCCCTCCAACTTCCGGAGTTTGCAGCCGCGGCAATCCAAGCGCGCCAGGCCGGAGGGCAGCTTCCGCTTCAGCGTCTTCTGCTCTTGCCAGGGCCGCAGGCCAGGCAAATCGCAGATTGGTTGGCTCGGACTTGCACTGACGGTCGGAAAAGCAATCTAGCGTCTTCGTCTTGCATTTCCCGCAGGCCGCGCAGGGCGCCTTCGCCTCCCTGAAGGCTTCCCAGTCCACCTCCTCCCCCGCAGTTGTTTCAGCAGGAGCGCCGGACCCTCCGGCGCGCTGCGGGCCTGCCGCAAACGCCCCGCTTTTCTTTCCCAGAGGGGCTGGAACTGGTCCAGAAGCTGGTTGCCGGCCCTGACCTCTAACTTGTCCAGTTCTCGCTTCTCGACCTCCGCCTCTAGGTCCCGCCGCAGTTTCCGCAGCGCGGCCACCGCAGCTTCGTTGGCGTCTTCGGCCGCGCAGCCTTCCGCGACCACGGCCCGCGCCCGCTGCGCGGCAAAGGTCGCGCCGGCGGCGGCGGCGTCTTCCTGCCGCCCGTCGCAAGGCGTCGCCGCCTTTTGCGGCTGCAGCTTGTCCTCGGCGTCGTCGACGCCCGCGTCCACCTGGTCGCGGGCGCGCGTTTTTTTTTTCGAGCGCCCTCTTCCGTTCAGCCCGCGGCCCGCCCCTCTTTCGCCCGCGCCTGGACCACGACTTTCAACACCTCGGGAGGAACCCCGTCGGCAGGGAGGGCGGCGGCTCTAAGGCGAACTCCCTCCTCATCCACGCCCGCAAAGGACGGGTGGCCCAGGCGCTTCATGTCCAAGATGAGGTTGACCGCCGCCTCGTTCGCCTGGTGGATGAGGCCCTTGATCTCCGTGTCGCGCTGGAGGTAGACACCAAAATAGCAAATGCCCTGCTGGGTCTCGCCACCGAGGCCTTCGTCGCAGCGCAGCTTGCTAGCCGTGACGCCAGCATCACGGCGCTCCCAGGGGGCCAAGGCCGGCCTCGTACGCTCGTCTTGCCCTTCTTGTTGGTCTTGAGCAGAACGCGGACCAGCTGGCCGAGTTCTGCGCCGCTGCGCGGCAGCGCCGCCGCCTGGTCGCCTTCCCCCTGCAAAGCTTTCAAGACGTCTACCCAGACCAGCGGGAAAGATAAAGCGTTGCCCCGAGCCCCGAAGCGATGCCGGGCCATATGAGCCGTCTCGTCTAGGGCGCAAGCCTCGCTGCGGAACCGCGCCTCCATAGACATGCAAATCAGCGTCGTGACGCAGGGCGATCCTCCGCGTAGATCCGCTCCGGGGCGTAGCCAGTCCACATGTCGTTTGCCAGGCTCAGCGGGGGCAACTGCGCGGGGCGAGGTGGTCGAGGCAGCCGCCGCAAACTGGCAGCTCGCAGTGCCTTCCTCAACGTGTCCTGGGACCGCGCGGCAGCGGTGGTCCTCCGGGCAGCACAGCAGCTCTGCGCCGCCAGGGCCAGGCAGCCGCAAAACTCTCAGAGTCAGACAACTTCTTGCCCGGGACGTCGAGCTGGTCGTATTTCTCCAAAAACCGCTCCAGGCTGATACCTCGCGCCGCTGCGGCCGCCGACTTCCCGAAGAAGAGGCGCTCCCCCATCGGCTTGCGACTCAGTGGCCGCCGCCATTGGATCTCGCTCTGCCCCTCAAGCTCCGCCACGCGGGTGTAGACGCAGGCGCAGCAGAAGCAAACCAGAGCTTCCACGCTGTCCTGCGCAGTCGCCTCGGCGAAGGAGCGCAGCGCGGTGCGATCCAAGGAGCACCCCGCCAGCGGCGCCCCGGCCCGGCAGCGCCGGGCGACGGCCTCGTTGTAAACGCTCAGCAGCGCGTCCGGGGGGCGAGGCCCAGGAAAGCAAGCGGCGGCGGACTCCAGGTCTTCCGCATGCTCCGCCTCAAGGTGCTTGGCGAGGTCCGCTTCCAGGCCGTTGGCCGCCTCCCATCCGCAGCCGTCAAAGGCGCAGAACGCGCGGGGCCAGACTGCTCCGTCCTTCAGCTCAACATCTTCGGCGCCCGGCGGGAGCGTCGGCTGGAACCGGAGCTTCAGCGCCAACTCCGTCACCGCGTCCTCTAGGGGGCGGAAGGGGTGGGAAGTCTGGGCCGCGGGATCACGAAGGCTTTGCTGACTTCCTCCATCACATCGTCCTGCAGCTCCGGCGCCGGCGTTGTCTTTTCCCGGAGGCGGCGCCGGGGCTTTGCCGGAGCGGGCTGGGCGGGCCGCGGCGGCGCGCGGCCAACCCCGCAGCCTGAGCGGGCCGGCTTGCGGGCGGCCGCGGCGCGGCCAGACTTGGGAACTCCTTGGCCGCGAAGCCGCGAAGTCGACCCCTTGCCCCTTGGCGCGCGAGCGAACACAGGCCTCTGCGCAGACAGCGGCCGCCGCGGTCCCCGCAGCTTCCGCGATCGCCCGGGCAAAGTAGCGCGGCGGCGGCGGCTGCGGGCCAGGCCGGGACCATGGCGTCGGAGCGATCAAGGCGCTGTAGTGGTCTACTCCGTTGTAGAGGAGGTGGGCGACCGGCGCGTCGGCGTCGACGAGCGCGTGGGAGCTGTCCTGGACCTCCACGATGTCGGAGCCCGCGACCTTGATGTGGGCGAAGACCCGCCGCTGTCGAAGCAAGGAATAAGCCGAGATGGCCACGGCTCCGCCCCAGCACTCCGCCGCAGGCCCTCGCAGGTGCTCGGCCTCCTCTAGCCAAACTTCTTCGAAGCCGTCCTGGCCGAAGGCCTCGCTCTCGAGACTCAGCTCCTCCCCGCAGCAGCCCTCTTCGTCCTGCGTCGCGAGGGCGTGGAAGAGGCAGTTGCCGTCCCCAGGGGCGTCGACCGCCGCCAGGGCGCAGACCGCCGCAACCTGCGAGCGGCCGCAGGGAGGGGGCGGCGGGCGCGAAAAAGCCAAACTCGAACGAGAAAAAACTCTCGGCTAGCCTCGTCCGCCGCGGCCGCAGACGAAAGATCCGCCGGGGCCATTCTGCCAATCAAAAGTCCTGCGCGCGCGACGGGCGACCCCGCGAGGAAACCTCTCTGCCGCGAGAAGCGAGCGCGGACAGTCCTGATCGCAAACAGCTAGGCGTGCGCAAGAGCTCGGAAGCTTGAGCCGAAAAGCCGTGGAAACGGCCGCGGCCAGCCCAGTCCCAAAAGTCGACGCGGCCGCGCGTTGCTTGGGAATCTCGCAAATTGGCGCGGCGTTTGCCAACTCCCTTCCTTGCAAGACGAGGCGCGCAACCGCGACGCCCGTGCTCTCCTGCGAGGGCCAGACTTTTCTCCTGCTGTCGCCCGCAACGTCTTGCGTTTTGCGACTGTCGGCGGCCCGCTCAAGAACCCTGGGCTGCGAACAGGGCCCGGTCGCCTCGAGGCCGCAGCACTGGCACATCGACGCCCAGATCCACAGCTGCCCGCCCCACTCCCAGCGCCACTCGCCGTCCTGCCAGTAGTAGCACGCGGCGGGCTCTCTCGACATCGCGGCCCCCATCGCAGTTCAGCTATCGCGCGACTGAGGGCCAAGACTCTGCAGCGCTCGCAGGCTCACAAGAGCGTCGGCAAAACTTCAAGGAGGGCA